>KK499770.1:2497550-2977550 GCA_000688715.1 Glossina pallidipes | reverse complement strand
TCTTAGTGCGTCCATTAATATCGTATCTGAACTACGAAAAAACCACGAATTGTCTACGATTTTGGAATTTTTTTCATCATCATGAATAGATTGATGGATTCAATGTAAAAATCTATCCCTGTCTTGTCTTCGTTGATGTTGTGATCGTTTTTCTTAATAGGGTAAGATGCAAATTGAATAATTCTTTTTGGTAGGGTGCACACAATAACCATTGCACTAGGGTTTAAGATCTAATAAGAGACGTTCTGGTCGTGCCAAATGCAGAGCACCGCTTCCAAAGCGTTTCGGTCGCGCGATCGATATGAATGACGCGCCTGCACCGTGCAATCGTGATCTGTAGCGCTTGGGATTCTCAAAATAAAAGCACCTCTCAGTCTCAGTAACGATAAGAGTCGAGAACGATTTTCTTTTCTATTGTCACCCAATGCTGCTCACGAATTTCCTTTGTTTACACAGGGACCAGTTTATGGTTCTCGATATCGAGTGCGTGCTCGATTCGATAGTCAGACAGACATTAGCTTGACAATAATTGAACACTTTCAGACTCCTTGTTATGGGGTTATTTGAAGTCATTAGTTTACAGCAATAACGCAGATTCTATTCATGCTTTGTGCCCATGTATTGAACGCGTAGTCGCTGAAATTGTGTTAAATTTAATGGAAGAGGAACTGTGACGACCATTTGACCGGTGTTGTAGTTAGAACACTTATCGCATCGAATATGACTTAAGAAGAGAAAGGAAAGAAAGGATTTCACCAAAGAAAATCACAATCGAAAATTGAGTACAGGAAACTCTGCGCATTTTTTTGAAAAGAAACATAACTTTGAACATCGCTTGAATCTTAAGTATTCTGGATTGGATTGTGAACGAATGTCTTCGATTTATCAATTCATTCTCACAAGTATTTACCTTGCAATTACACTTAATTGCTCACATTTTACATACCCTTCTCTTCTCAACAGATTAAATATATAAAATATATATGTGAGGATCGTACTCATTCGTCAAGATTCAAGTTTGCAAAGAGCTGAGTAAAATGCATTTAAAATGGAATGGTAATCAAATGTCATCAGGTGAGGCCTAGGCCAGGGAATGAGAAATCATTTCTAGTTCAAACTGTAATCAATTTTCAAAAAGCATTACGTTATCATGATGAGACATAGTGCCGTTTATGCCTATCGCAATATGCCTGCTTTTTCAAATACTTTTCTTTAGTTCGCCAGAAGCAGCTTAAAAGCAATCAACTGAAATCGTAAATCATTCTTCTCGATGCAATTCAATTTCCAATTAAAAACCAGGCCAGTTCACTGGGCTTATATCGCAACTGTTTCCGGATAATGCTATTTTGCATGATGGATTTATATCATTGATGATATGATGATATCCGTTCGAAAAAAGTTTCTTGACTTTATTGCTTATCAGATGACTGCAGCGAATGTTGTTTCGTTGTAGTAAATGCACTTCAAGCTCGGACCATTTAGCAAACACAAGGTATCTTAAGTGATTTTCAATTCTTGTGTTTGATCTCTAAATAATCTCTTTAGCTGGTCGAGAAAAACACAAAAACACACAAAATCTCTTCGAATGAAAAGTTTTTTTAAATCAATTCCAAAGGCGTACAGCCTCTTATAAGAATAATGTAATTTCAGCGAAGGAGTAATTGATCTTGTGTTCCGTATTAAAGATGACTCTAAGTTAAAAGTTGCAAATAAAATTTTGCATAGACGATGTAAGTGGGTATATAAGAGAGGACACATAAAAGGAAATCGTTTTTTTAAACAATTCCATCTTATGTACTGTGAGGACCCAAAGTCGTGCCCTCGTTTTGGGCTTATGGGTCCTCCGTCTGTGGAGAGGGGAGAGTGCTAGAATACGAATAGGTTACGATAGAATAAGAAATAGCATAGGAATAGATTAGGAATAGAATAGGAATAGCATAAGATAGAATAGAATAGAATAAGAAGAGTGTAAGTATAGGTTACGAGTAGATAGAAAGAATTAGTTTAAGTAGTTGAGTTTCGGCCCTCGAGCCAGTAAGTCGAGATCAGGTTCTCGAGCCGACGAGTCGAGATTACGCTCTCGAGCTAGGGGGTCGAGCTAGTTTCATGAACATAGGCAAATAAATATCGCGATCAAATAAAAGTGATTGAGAGGAAACGAATACAAAGACAGCAGAATGCAATTTGTAAACTCTGATGAAATTTACGAAATGTAATTAATTAATAAAAGAAGAATCAAGTGACTGCGAATATAAATTTTCTTGTGTTTTTTTTCCTTCCCTGGACCGTTGAGCTACCGCAGCCAAAGGAAAGGGACTCACAGTACATATATATATATATATATTAATATATATAAAGAGAGAGAGAGATAGAGAGAGAGAGGAATATTGAGAGGGGCATACTGTTAATACTTTTTTACCACCCCATACTTTTTTTTACCATGATTACATTTTCGCACTCCCTGCGATTGTATGCATACAAATCGTCTTGGAGTAAATATCGCACATTGGTCCGACTTTCAAGTAATAAACTCACAACATTCTTATATTTTCTTAACATCACAGTCGCAAATATTTTGCATTTACTCACATAAATCGTTTATGAATGTGAATGAATGTAATCCACGTTGATGTGGACGTGTACATACACATACATGCACACATACGTGTATATATCTGTGTGTTGGGTGTACGTAGTGGCTGCAATGTTTGCTAGTCGGTATTCGGTATTCATCTATTAATCTTTCGTAATAGTTTAGTTTCGCATTGTAAAGCCAAAGTGACATACGTATCTTACGTATCTTCTCTGTGGCCAGTAATATAAGCGCACACACACACACACACACACACACACACACACTATATGTACGAACGTACCTACGTAAATGCACAAGCAAACGTGGCACATAATCTTAATCTATCGGTGACAGAATTGCTTTTGATCTATAAGTCTTTTTGTACACTTTTAATGCTTCACTGCAGTCAATTTCTTTTTAATATTTCTTAAGCAAGCGAAATAAGCAAAAATCTAGATCTAAGGCATATAAACTTTGATCATTCGTTGGTTAGCAATTGCTTAAAATAACCATCAGCATACTTGCTGCCTAAAGTAAGATTAATATTCTGAGTTATATTAAAGTTCTTAACGAACCTGATCAAATAAATGTGGAATCAGATCGCTAAGATAACTCTTGGCCAACTTCTATACAAATTGTACGAAATGCCAAAAAAATAATATAGAAATAAAAAAAAAAAAACACAAGTAAGAACATTATAGTCGTGCAAGGCCGCCCATTCGATACCCTACACCATATTCTCTAACATAATTCTTATTTTTATTGTAGAACACAAAAATCATATATGGCTTCTATAGAAAGGCAAAAATTTTCCAAGTGCGTGCCCAAAACGCAACCTAATCTAGTACAAGTTTAATCCGTACATAGGGAAAGATCTAAAAATAGGCGTGGACGGTCCAAATTTTGTAGAGTTCATTTTTTTAGGAAATTACTATAATATTATGGATCAATTTCGATCACCACCTTTTACAACTTGGAGTTTTGTCCTCTACAAAGGTTAAATTTTCGTAAAAATCGTTATTATGATAGGATCCAAAAAATAGGGCGAGATGGTCCAAATTTGGCACAGATAAGTATTTTATGTTAAATTACTAATGTGATATAATTTTCATCATCATGAAGCATTAAAAATTACACCTTCTTGTCTTGTATGAACATCAGTTTTGGTTTCAGTTTCGTTCCCAGCCGGTCCAAAGTTTTCATATTAATTTAAAACACCAAAATATCACTACTTAGCCACTTTTGCCAAGAAATTTTGAAAATTACAATTTTTTTCCATATAACGAGTTTTCACAATAGGGCGTTGTATGGGGAGTGGTCGAAAAAGTGGACCGATTCGAACCATATTCAATAGCGTTCGTCCTGGAATGAAACCACGTCACTGGATCAAATTTCAAAAAAATATCTCAAAAATTACAATCTGTAGCTTGAACATTGAAATTTACATGGACAGAAATCAGACGGACAGACGGACAAACAGGCTTAGATCAATACAGATCGTGATTCCGAATCGATCGGTATAATAATAGGGTGGGGCCTGTATTAAGCCCTTTTGCGTGTTACATACATCCGCACTAGATAAAATACCTTTAAACTAATGATAGGTATACCAGAGTCGCCTTTAGGCGAATAAGTCTTTTAGGTTGTCTTAACCTTTACTTATTTATTTGTTCTTATTTATTTATTTATTTATGTTTTTAAATACTCTACTATTGACATTTTCAAGTGTATGTGTTTTGTTTTTATTTCATTTACTTTCAATTGTTTATTTTTTTGCTCATATCATTTGCTATTAACTAGTTTTCTGGTCGGGTGAGTTCAAAACGGTCATGCAAACATATAGTTGCACATATACGAATATGTATATATGTACGAATAGCAACAACGTCAATAACAAGAGTTTAAGGCAACTATACATTTATTAATCAATGCATACTATGTATGTAGTCAAGTTGTTATGCCCACTATCCGAACATATTGATAAACTTATTCTATCGATCACTTTGTTCGTAAATAATGCAACAGAAATCTCTTTAACATATATATTGATTCAATACAACATCGATATATAACAGTTCTCTTCAAATAAAAACACCGTGTATTTATATATATATATATATGTGATTGTAATTGATCGGAATGAATAATAGAATCGATAAAGCACTTTTGTGCACTTTTTAGTTGTCGTGGTGCTGTCGCGGTAAAATTGCCAAAGCCGTAAAAATTCAAATGGAAAAACCATAATTCCGCCCACATGAAGTCGCTTTTCAAAACAAAGATTTTCGGTTTACCCATAAATAAATCCTTTCTTCTAGTATTGTAAGAAAGCTTTTGTACCCATTGTTTCGCTGTTAGTCAGTCGTCACATTTTGTCGACTCCATTCACTCGAAATATTAAAACTTTTTATTACTTACTTCTTGCATCATCGGTTTTACGGTTTCGCTTTAATTGCCTGCATGTTCCGCGTTATTTCTTTTACTTCCACGAATTAAAAAGGAGTACAAAGCAAAGAAAAGCTACTCAAATTCAAAAAAGGACTACAACGGACGAAAATGCATTCGTTTCGTTACCTTACTTTAATAAATCAAAAGATCAAAATAATAAACACGAAAAGGAGCGTCATTTATAAAATTTTCTCTTCTTTTTTTTTGTTTTCAATATTTTATAAGCCATAGTGGTTATGAATCCGAAATTGGAAACAGAAAGGATAATTTTTTTTTGCTTTTTTTTCTTTCTTAAGGCTTAGGTTTTAACAAAATTTTCATATTAAGCGATCTTTTTTGAGAATATGGAGATCGTATAATTGTTGCAACTGCTGCAACGGTAAACGAAATCGTCTCTCTCTCAATTCTCTTTTTACACGATTTTTTTTACACGTATTTTTTGGGAACTTATCTATCGTGTAAAAAGAGAATTAGGTGTATATCAAATGTCTGCTCTGTGTTTTGATGATAATTTCAGGAAGTGATTATGTCACATGTCATAATAACAGGCAGCCTTCTGACTTCAATGATCCAAACAACTCGTGAATCCTGATATGCCGGGATGCATATTTTTTTTGATCCTTGAAATCCTTAAATTCACAAAAATTTTAAAAAATTCAACGTTTTTTAAGTTTCCCCCGTAAACGTTTGCAGGCATACACGAGCTCTGTAATTCATTGGCCCGCTTTTCACTTCTAAAAACTTCACGCTCGAACGACGGACGGACAACTGTGAGCACATATATGTTTGTGTTGGTATCGTCATAAAATTTGAAGCCTTTTCGGGAGAGATCATAAGTCAGCGATTGAAACTACCTTTAATTGGTATGTGGTGAGTACAATAGGAAGGGAAGAGCATTTCAGTTCAGTTTCAGCTGAAAAGTGATCATGTCTTTGATTTTTAGTATATTGCGGATATTTTTAGGCACAGTTGCAATCAATCGTTATTCGCAACATTGCCTAGCGATGATGATTCGTTTTGCTTGGAACAACGCATACAATACAATATTACGTTTAGCCAATCTGTCTTCAGTCAGTCTTTAGTCTTCATTGGGGTTTCCTTGGCTACATATATAACCCATTGAAAGCGCTCAAAAATTTAATATGTGTACGTCTCCCAGCTTCATAAGGGATAGCTTATACTATTGGACAGGTCTTCACCGATCGAAGTCACAGTTTGGTAACTGTTTACGCAGAAAAAGTAACGACGTCTCTTAAGACGACTAAATTTATATAATGTAATTGTGTGTGTGTGTGAGTGTAATCGGTGATAATTACACCTTGGCGTTAACTTGTCGAAAGGATCAATAATTGAAACGGAATATATACGATTCTCAGGTAGTAGGTTTTTTTCATTTTTTTTTTTTTTCCATTTGCTTCGAGTAGGGGATATGCAAAATTCCTTATACGACAAAAGTATTATTTTTTTCTTCTTTGCTTAAATATATAATTATGTATATTTTTGAATACTTTATTTAGATTGGTTGATGTTTTACCGACACATGCTACGACGATGTTTGCTCTTTCGTACATTCATGCATACGTTCGTACGTTCATTCGTTCTTTTGTTCGCTTGCGAGCCCCAAAGACTTAACAACTTGCATGTTGTTCTGTTTGTTTGCCTTTGACATTGTTATTGTTGTTGCTGCTGTTCTTATTTGCTCTTTACAGTGTCCAGCGGTATTGTTATGAATCTTTCTCATATTAAGGTATAAAGTGTTTTTAAATATTTCTTTTTTTCATTTTTATAATCGCTACAAGCTACGTGTGAGACTTTCAATATTCATTCGATTTTGTGATTCTAATGTTGACGTTAATGCTTAGGGACCACCTGCAAAAATTCATACATATATGACATATGCATGCAACTAAATATAAGTGCCATTGAGAATGCAACGTAGAATGAAAATCTGGAAACGCGGCGGCCCATATAGATGGGGAACTTTGTTGATACACGTATTTCCTATTATGCATATGTGTTAAGCTTTTAATCTTATACTTAATCTTTTGTAATAAATACTTTACTAATTTAATTTTGGAAATGTATAAAGCATTTTTATACCCTACCCCACTGGTAGTAAGTTTGTGTGAATGTATGCAACACTCAGAAGGATGTGAAATAGACCTGCCGTTTATTATACCCATCGATTCAGAATTGTTTTCTGAATCAATCTAAACCTGTATGTCCGTCTGTCCGTATTCTTGTGTTTGGTCTGCAGGTTGCAATATTTGAGATATGCCGAGAAAATATGATCTGGCCCAAGGACGAACGCAAGTGAAAATGGTTCGGACCGGATCACTTACATAAAGACTTGGTTTCCATAATAACCCCAATATATGTTAAGCTCTAAAAATAGACCTCAATGATCCAAGTTCCTCTCCAACAATTTTTCTACTAAATTGGTACTATTGGCCAATATTCAACATGAAATAATAAAAATGAAGTATTTTTCTAAAAATTCATGGGAAGTCTTACAATAAGTGGACCCTCAGAAATAGACCTATCCGGTTGAAATTTGGTCCATCTATTTTTATGTCGAATTGCTGTCATGAATGCGTTTTCATTGCAAAACATTACCAATAAGACCTTTTTGCCATGTAAGGGTTTACTAAAATCCCTCCTTCTAAATTTCCTTTCCGATTTTTTTCACTTTTGCTCCTGTCAAATAAAACATTCCATTAAAAACCTTTTTTTTTTATTAAAATATTTTTTTCTAACTAAACTAAATATAGGGAAACAGTAGGACAATTATTTTACTTGCTATCATATTGACAATTAAAAGTTGGACGTAAAGGATAATCGTTGAGAAGAGGATGGCCAAAGCCGACGACTTCATCAACAAATGTTTCTCAAAAATATAGATTCAGGTAAATTGGTTGTCGTATCTTCGCAAGATTCCAGGCAGCAATGATTACTTTCGAGGGAATTCCGTTGCCATCATCAATGATGTCATTACAGTTTCGCGGACTTAAAAATTCTTCAACCTTCATCCTTCATCTCCATCTTGAAAAAGTATTCTAATCAAGAGTTAAATTCCAATTAAGATAATTTCCATCGTTGCCGCTGCAATCGAAGCTGCAAACGATGAAATTCTTTAAAATTCAAACTCTTAAGAACGCTTGCGCAGCCTTTTTATTAAATGCTTGCCAAGGTGTGATCAATTTCTTAGTCCTAAACTGCAATGATATAATTGATGAGAGCGATGGAAATCAACCGTTGCTGCCTCGAGTCTTGCGAAGACACTGCAGCTAATTTATTTACGTGCTACAGCAGTATTTGAAGTTATGAGCAATTAATAAATTCAAGTCTTCAGCAATGTTCTGGTTTTGTTCTGGTTGATTTTTTCTCCTTTGCGGTTCCTTCACTCTGCTCATCTTGCGTTTTTTTTACAGCCTGATGGGAAATTCCTTCTTTTTTCCTCTGCGGAACGACGCAGTGCTGGATTTAGATATAGAAAACCAAAGATTACGTTGGAAATGCCGCACCGGCAGTACCGGCAGAGCTATAATTATCCGAACAGTTGTTGTTTTACATTTCTTTACAATTTCTTAATAACTTACACTTTTCTCGTCCTCTAATTCAAATTTCGATTCAATTTTCCTGCTCAGATTTTTTTCCGTTCCAAAAATTTTTCTCTCGAAATCTGCTTGGGTTACTGCGCTTTTGAAGCAAATCGCTTAAATTATAAATTGTGCTCTCAAGTTTTTTCTTACAAAATTTTCAATGTTTGCTATGTTTTTGAAAAAATTTTTCACTTCACTTATTAGTTCTTATATATATATATATAGTATATAAACCGTTTGTCATTTCGATTTTAATATCCAAAAACTCCCATTAGAAAATCCATAAATTATTTATAAATTTTATCAGGGTATAATTTCATCTGATGTCCATCTATGGTAAAAGTAATGGGGGCAGGAACTGACATAAAACGCTGAAGCTTAGTACATAGTTTCTCGATCAATTAGGTGTGAAAAAGGGGCGGATATTATAACTTAAAATTCATAATAGATAACGATTGGGGATGTATTGCAAAATAACTCTGATATCTAGCTCAAGCGTCTTTATGTCCAACATCACTTATGTTACAAAGGATATATTCGCTTTTAAGCTTATCCGTGATATCTGTTTTCTCGAATGTATGCAAGGAATTGAAAAGTATTTGGAGTACGCGAGTTAGTCGACCGCTTTTTGCAGTCATTTCGTGGGTAGCCATGCGGTATATCCCAAGAGTCATATCAATAATTATGCAGTTCTCTGCCATTAGAGGGTTAAGAATGGGCAGAGTTTTAGTTTTCTGTCTCCATAAAGGTTCGAGCACATGGACGTACACAGGTAGTAAAATAAATGTGAAAAACATTTTATAACTATTGCGGTTTGCTACTGCCTCTCCCCGTCGCGGATATTCAATATGTCAAGTGACTTACTAATTTTACGTTTCTGCTTGATCTGTATAGCGGTGACACCGCTATCTCTTTGCCGATTAAAAACAAAGAATCTTCGAAATCGGATTAACAGAATATATGGCATTTCCTCTTTCATTGGGCTTTAAAGCCCCCACCATGGATACTTTTTCTATTTCTATTCCTTTTCTTCATTGCTCCCATTTTATCATGAAAGCAAACGTCTACTCTAATAAGAGACGAAAGAGTAAAAAGTGCAGGAAAATGCATATTTGTGACAGATTTTCCCAAGGTCTTGAGTTTGCTTATTCGTGAGATCACCCTAACTCAAAAATGACAACCGCACTATTGTTATTATTATTATTACTCATGTCGCGTGGACTCTGAGGCATATCGGTTAAAGATGGCGTATTTCATTGCAAAGTTGCTCTCGCCGAATTTCAACGGCTACGGTCAATGACTTTATCACTGAACCGTGCTTGGAAAAATAATACACCGGTTAAAAGAGTCAAGCGACGTACTTTTCCCACATGCAAGTTAAAATGTTATGTTCGGATAGGTTCGGACGATATGAGAGTGTTCTTAAGAGAGAGAGGGTTCTTAATTACAACGTTCGCATGAGAAAGCATACCAAAAATGGTCCCATAATATCGAAATTTTCCATATTTATTGAGGGCATCAAGATATCGCACTCGTCACTTATGTTGTCGGGGATCATTAACGATCCCCTTTCAATACGGTTCGCGCCCAAACTTACCAGCGTACAAAAATTCATTAAAAACAAATCGCAAATTTCTAGCACTCGATTACGCCTAATTCTTTTTTTACACGATAGATACGTTCCCAAAAAATACGTGTAAAAAAATTCGTGTAAAAAGGGAATTAGGTGTAAACAATATTAAAAAGTTCTTTTTAGAGTTCACTTAATTTATTTCGTGCTTACACATTTTAATTCATTAAATATTTTATAAAAAATAACTTCTACTTTGGAAAAGAAAATTCCTGGAATATTAAAAATCGTGTTAAAACAAAATAATTCGTATAAAAAAAGAAATTTTTTGTCTTTTGAACTCGTGTTAAATCAAATTTGTGTAAAAAAAATCGTGTAAAAAGAGAATTGGGTGCATATATATAAGACTCCAAAGCGAAACATTACGTAGACATTAGATAGACAGACAGATTCGTTCAACTTACATTGTTTTAAGTATGCCATCCATCATCCATTCAACGTTAAGATAATTTACAGATGTGAGCAATCTAATGTGATGCTGTGTGTGACAAAATAGCGAAAAGGGCAAAGTAAATAAATAAAGGGCGCCATTAATAAGAGATGCCAATGAAAAAACAAAAATGTTTTCCTTTCATTTTTTTATGTATATTGTAAACTTGTTGTTGGCATATTTTCAGGTGAATTCGGTCATTTCGCAACCGACGTTTTCCATTTCCACATTACACATATCGAACATGACCGAACAATAACAAATAGATGATGTGTATCAAGAAAAGAGGCAAAAACCAAAATGATTTCATTTTTACTTTCATTCAATATTTTGCACCACTTGCGCGTAATGAAAGGTTTGAGGTAAGCTGTAAATAATTTCTGATATAGAAAAAGCCAACAACAAGCAATAAGCAACAAGCAACAAGCATAATTAAACGCTGAAGCCAATTTGCATTTGCATGGGGCATCATCATCATCATCGCACTGATTATGTACCTTTCAGTTAACTAGGTCTCATTTGGACGGCGTACCTTGAAAGCTATTTGGTTGTGACTTATGCGTATGGCTTCCGTCATTCGATATTTATTTCGAAAAAATTATAAGAAAATAAGGGGCAAATTTTGATGTTTGTTCATTTACAACGCACAACACAATCAATAACAAAATAATGCAAAGGTAAATAAAAACGAAATTATGTAAAATGAATGACGAATAACTTCATGTAATTCATAAAATTTCATATTTTCATATTCATTAGAGCAAACTTTGAATTATGAACTTGGACTTTCACTTTTAACATATACCCCATTCTCTTTTTACACGATTTTTTTTACACGAATTTGATTTAAAACGAGTTCAAAAGAAAAAGAAATTCTTTTTTTACACGAATTATTTGGTTTTAATACGATTTTTAATATTCCAAGAATTTTTCTTGAATCTCACATAGCAAAGAGCGAGATTTTTCGACGAGTGTGTGAAGCGTTTAAATTATTCTATAATCGTTTACAGCTAATTCTCTTTTTACACGATTTTTTTTACACGTATTTTCTGGGAAAGTATCTATCGTGTAAAAAGAGAATTACGTGTATATCATTTTATTTTTATTGCATAGAATATACATGTGTTTATAGATCGTGATATGAGTATGCGTTGAAAGAATTTACAATGTTTTAAACTCAGTCGCAAATCAATTCGAGCTTTGTATTATATAAGTTAAAGCCGGATTTTTAATGTTCGCGAAACATCTTAAAGCGGATTTGTTCTGTATATTCTTTCATTCGATACGATTCAATTAGAAAGTGTGGAAGATTGTCTTCAAATTAAGTTTGCCTTGGAATGCAGGAAAACAAAAATATCCTGCCATTATTTTCAACTGGTCCTTCGTTATTTCCTCAATTATTCGCCTCACTTACCGGATCCCCAAACGAAACATCAATATCGTCTTCAAAATAAATTCGCCTTAAACTCAGGAACTAAATAATTTGCTGTCATGGTTTTCAAGTGGACGTAAATCGTACGAGTAAAATATTTGTTTGTGTTTAAACGCAAAAAACGTATATTTATGTAGATTAACTCATCACTTAACCAATCACTTGATTTAGTCTACGCTTGCCTTTTCAATGCTCTTTTATTCGCAAATAGCATAAAATGAGCCAAGGAACCGAACCATTCACCGATCTCCTATATAAATGTCCCTCAACATAAAGTGATCATGGAACATTAACAATAGTTAACAATATTTCGTTTACTTTTTTTTTTGCTTTATAAGTAGAATGGATTATGGCTGTTGGCGATAAGACCATCCAATCCAATAGAGCAATGCTTTATTATTTGTTGATCCTTTACGCTTTATCACTGATAGCGATAGTGTATGATGATATATGGAAAAATTGATGATTGGAAGTAGGAGTAGTAATAAGACAGTTCCGTTTTGTTTGAAATTTATTTCATTTTCAATTTGAAACGCTTTCCCTTTATTTGTGTGACCCTAAACAACTGGAAAGCGTAAGTTATTTTGCATACGCTGGATTTAACAGCTTTGAGAGAGAGAGAGAGAGAGAGAGAGAGTGCTTCTCGCAATTCTTGTGCATACATAAAGCAAAAAATATGGAAACTCGAAAATGAAACTTAGCTAACGCCATACATAATCGGTAGCTACAAAATACAAAATAAGCATATTTTGCTTGATGCACCGTGCAAATGCATTTGTTATGTTCAACGCTTTGATTTTCAAAATATTTGTTAAAAAAATTGAAAAAATATGATTTTTAAATAGACTTTTGTTTTAATGAACTTACGAACGCGAAAAAAAGACTTCTTCGTCATAATTACTTTGAATCGTCTCTTTATCGATAAATTATCAATTATGCATGCATTGGAACCTTTAATAATTTAGTGGTTTGTGTCTGCAATAGCAGAATTAAACAAATAAAAATTTATGGTTCGTTTCACTGCAAAATGTTGTATACATAAACTAATGCAGTTACGTCGAAACAGTACATTGAAAAAAAAACATAATCCTAATCTCATAAGTTATTCATAATTCCTCTCCTTTTATTTATTTATTTTTTATTGCGGAGAGTGGCGCACAATTTATATTTGTTTAAATAACTTCTTGGCTAAAGTCGCCAATTGAACAAATGAACGTAAATAAATGAACAGTTTAGGGGGAGCTACGTCAATAATAACTTTCGACATTCCACAATACAGCGACTCGAAAATGAAAGGCTAGTTTCATTAGGAGAACTGATGAAAAGTAGTTAATGGACGGCCTTACCCGAATCGTGTTGCCTCTTTTTACGTTACGCAAAATATTTTATAAATAAAAACTTTAACTAATAAAAATCAATTTTCTTCAACACAATCCATAAGAATTTAATACGTTGGTATTGCCGTTTAACAGAATTTTACACGTTGGTATTGCCATTTAACACAATGCAATACGTTGGTGCTGCCATTTTCTATTAGTTTGGCTTTCAGACGTTTCGTCGGTAAGGCTATTTCTTAAATAAGCCTTACACATAACATTTCTTTAAAGTCACTCAATTTTGTTCTAATAATTTAATATCTCACGTTTGGTTCATGTTTTTGCTTTTAAGCAGAAGAAGAGACAAATAAAATGCAATGAATTCCTTGAAAAACAGATGACGCTTATGTATTGTCAATTTTTTAAAGCTTCTGATAATTTTCAAGAATTTAAACAAATACTGTGAGAGAGTAAGAGAGCGAAAAAACTGAAATGAGCATAAATAGTGATTTTCTTACGATAGACGTGGGTAAAGAGTACGCGCTGGAAACACTTGTGCATGAATACCAGAATGTATTGAATACTCGTTCCTGTGAGTGTATTAATGTTACTGAAGAAATACTTGTGTATGCTTGTGCGTCCGCTTGATTAGCTTTACGGTTGTGTTTCAAAAGCAGAAACAATTTAAACAGGATGAGGTAGGAATTTTCACGTCGAAGATTTATAAATTTTTTACATGTACTTGACGATTCAGCACAATTTTCCGTTTAATATGCAGGTAGTTGCACGATTGGTGGATATTTAAAAAATTTGAAATACATAGCATACAACCTTTATAAGGCACACAAAGAAAAGTAAAGTACACCTTCATGCAGAATAATTTCATATGAAATAGTTTGATAGCATTTCGACAGTTTAAATGCTTTTCTACAGTTTGAATGGATACTTGTGTAATTGTGACTGAGTAACGATTCACTCGCATAATGTATCAAGGATTCAAGGCAATACTCAGTAGCATTGCCAGAGGCGATAATGGATTTTGCTATTATGAGATTTTGTTGGGTTTATGTCCAAAATGGCTCTACAAATATTCATCTAAAATTGAAAAAACTAATTTTGCAACCTAAGCAATTCAAGAGACAAACCGGAAAAGTAAAGGAAAAGCAACTCGGGCTATGCCGACCATATATCAAATTGCTTAACACAATTCTTATCTTTGTCATAGAACACAAAAACTATATTCTTTTTTATATGCATATATATGTCGTGGGATTGTATATTAAAAATTAGAAATAAAGGTTAAATCAAAATTTCCCAAAATTGATTCTTCAGTTGCGTTGACCTTGTATACCTAAAATAAGCCTTAACGCTTTTATTATACATTTTGTTGTACATTAACTGCGAAGACCACATGCAGTCCTTCCGACCTTAACCATGAATGTATTGCTTTCAATGGTCTTACATTGGAATTGCACTAAACCCAATTGGAATGTCAATAAAATCCAATCGGAACCGCGCGATGACCAATTGGAGTATTATTGAAACCCAACCGGGATATTCTCAGCTCTCAATTGGAACAGTCGTGGAATCTAATTGCAATATTTTCGGATTACGATCGGGACGTTTATGGAATCCATTTGGAATATTTCAAGATTCCAAGTGGGATATTATGGAATCCAATTGGGGTCAAATCATACTCTGATTGGATTTTCACAATAGTCTGGTTTCCCCAATTTTGTGTCAATGCCAATTGGACCCCATAGACATTCCATTTGGAGGCGCGGAACGTCCCAATTGGACTGCATAATATTCCGATTGTGGCCTGGTGTATTCCAATTGGATCATATAAGCGTTCCGATTTTGTTCGATAAATATCCCTATTGGGACCGCATGAGGACGTTCCAATTGGATTTTACACTGTTCCAATTGGGGTCTATGAATATTCCAAACGGATTTCATAATACTCCAATTGGAGCCTGGGGTATTCCAATTGGTGGGCACGCATATTCCAATTGGCCGGTTCAAATTAAGTGCAGTGATTTTTTTTTATCATCAATTACTATAATGATCTAATTTTCATCATGAAGCTTTAAAAATTAGTCCTTCTTGCCATATGAACTTTAGCTCAAAGGGGGTTCAAAAATTGTCCCAGCCGGTCGAAACGCCGAAATACTATTACTTAGCCGCTTTTGTCGAGAAATTTTCAAAATTTTAACTTTCAATTTTCAATAGCATCCATCTTTGGGCCAAAGTTCGCCTGTCTACCAAATGTCATCAAAATATCTCAAAAGTTCCGACCGGTAGCTTGAACACCTATTTACAAAGACAGAAATTGCAAGGACAGACAGACATACGGACAGGCAGTCTTATTTCTGGCGGGATTTATCTTAAGTCCTTCCATGTGCTACATACGTGCGCACAAATTTAATATACTTTGTGCCAAAAGTGGTCTTGGGCATAAATAAGAGCAAAGCAAAAAATAGTAAACAAATTATAATAAAAAAAATTTTATATCTAATAGTTTTAGCAAGCGCGATTTTTAAAGGGAAAGAGCTGAGTTTATTTCGATTTTATTAAAAGCTCTCTTTCTTTAATGGTCGCAAAGGAAATTCTCGCTGTTCTGTAACTGTAGGTAAAAATGTAAATATCGTAATTTTTTTTCTCGCGTTTTATGTTTTGCTGGCATAAAATTAGCTTAACAGTGCTCGTAATAACAGTAAATTTTGTTAAATGATTTTCGCGTAAGGCTTTTTACAAATTCAATGTGAAACTTGAGAAATTTACATAGATTTAATGTAAAATAAATACCGAGCTCCTCGATAATCTATCATTTATAAAAACATTTGATTAGTCTGATCACTTTAATCGATATATATATATATATATATATATATATGTATAGTTAAAAGCAATCGTATGTCCCTTTGCGCGTGAACAATGATTGATGTACATGATGTACGTGAATCAAATCTGAAGAGCTCACGATACCTGCAGAGACATCGGCTACAAATCTCGAATACTTTCCAAGAAAAGAATTCATTTAAATTTCAACACATATGCAAGTTTTTTACGCATTAGATTCAGTGCAAAAACACTCTTATATAAGACAACTAAAAACGTTACAGTGGGACACGGTTCACCATTAAATACCCTACTTTGCTTAATGCAGATGTGCACATAACGACTTTTCAAAATGACGTATTAGATGGAATGAATTGGAAGACATAGTTTGATCCAAACAATTTTCAATAGCGGCAGTTAGTAGTTTTATCAAAGTAGATTGCACGAAAGCAAAAGTAAGACAAATGCATGGACAGACGGACAGACAAGCTTAAATGGATTCAGAATCACTTTTTGTTTGATCTGCATAATAAAAAGTGGGTCTATATCAAGTCCGCCTAGATATTGCATGCATACGGAGTAACTTAATATACCCTTGTACCACAAGTGCTGCAAGGCATAACAAGGCGTGTGAAGAAAAACCATTAATTAAAATTATCGAGAATTCAAGAACGTAAGATATAAAAGGCATCTTTTAAAATGAAAAGCAAACAATTTCTTTAATCGTTCTGAAGCAAATGGTATTTTTCAGAAGAAGACCGTGTAACATGGTATCCTAACAGATATCGATTCAAAGTTTAATTCCACATAAATTGTCCACCTATTTTTAACAAATTGCAATTTGTATAAGATGACTGGATAACTGGACATCCACGAGTTACTAAAAAGTGCATATACGTATACTATATAGTTTTGTTGCATGTTTAGATGTTTGTGTTTAAAGCAAATTTTCATTAAAATGTATTTTGTAGTTAGTTAAGCGTAAACCCCCACTAAGAGAATTTCGGTATGATAATCATCGCATATATTATATACGTCATCGCATAACATCAATCATCAATGCATGTGTATATGTGTACATCGTAGGAAGACAATGCGCACACACGCAATCACAAATTATACAATTTAATAACAATGGCAGAGTAGCGTCAAATGAAGATTATTGTAAACGAATACAAAAATCACGCCACTCCATGGACTTTGGATCTTGCTATTGCTGTCGATGTTGTTGTTATTGTATGTGGAATGTAAATTAAAATAATTGGTTTTTTTTTTTTATTTATTTTTTCTTTATTATTATATTATTTTCTTTTATTTATGTGCATTTTTTGTTATAATTATTGCTATCGTTGTTGTTATTGTCATTATATCAAAAATTATGGATTTTATTTTAAAGCAAAGAAATAAAAAAAAAAATTAAAATAATAACAATTGATAAGCAGTAAAAATGAAAAATATAATATATAGATAATATGTATGCATGTGCTATAGCGAATTTTAGGCATTTACTTATCAAATGATGTTTAACCTCATAAGCGAAACGGTAATTTTTTGTCGCCAGATGTAAAAAAGAAAAACAAGTAAAAAAATTGTATTCAGCTGCGACCGAAACTTTTATACCCGCCACCGGGAAAAACTACATTTTCATATTCTATATGGTTGAGTGTGCGCGGTTGACTTTTTCTAAGCCGATATCTCCATTTTTGCGATCTTTAGTATGTTGACTATAGCAATTAACAAAACAGATGGACAGACGGACTGACAAACATGTTTACAACGCTTCACATTTAATACTGATCAATAACACGTAGACTTTTTAGGTGGCCTCTGAAACTTTTTTCCGAATGCTGCAAACGTTTCGACAAACGAATGAAATTTCAGTATTCTACAATCGTCAGTAACTGTGACCGAATGTTGTATAGGTGCTGAAGGACCAGCCAGAAGAACTGTAAATGCAAATTTTATTGTTTTCTTTTCTTTTTTTTTGGTGTTCTATAAGTAAGGAGTAAAGAACAAATTTTTTTTTTGATTTTTAAAAACAGAACTAGTCTTAGATGATGTTGTATTGACGTTGTGCCCATTTTGCTCAGTTGCAATAACAATCTGCATGCAAGAATTTCTAGTGTTTGCGCTAAATTTGAAGCCGATTGCTGTATTTTGTGGCCAGCAAACTGCATACCATAAAGATTAGACAAACAGATGGACAGACAGACAGACATGCTCAAATCGATTTAGAATTCAATGCTGATCAAGAATACATATACTTCATGGTGTGCTGGCTGTTGCAAACGTTTTGGCAAATCGAATATACCGCTTATCCTTCGATGATGGGTATAAAAAATCGTTTCAATTTTCTCCATGTTTTTTTCGCACTGAAATTCCTAGATTTGCTTTCACACAGAAACCATTCACGGGAACATATTTGGCTCTTTTGAAGTTATGCCGCCACACTTGGATTGGTTTCTTTGTCCAAGTCCACCATTTTATCATGGAACGGTACAAGCTTCAATAATGTAAGCAAATTTTATTTAAATTTGTTTTGGTAAAAATTGAATTCGCACATAACGACTTTATTTTTTCTACACTAACGTCAATTTCCAGTTGCGTAGAGTCGTCAACGTAAGCGGGCGCTTGAATTTGAAATGAAAGATTTTGTAACGTAAGCATGCGGGCGTTGTAGGGGTGTCCTTTGAAATCGATTGAGGTCAAATCCAAATTCTTTTGCAAATTTGTAGGCGATATCCACATTTCCGCTAAAGGGACAACGTTTGCACACAAATACGACAAAGTTGCCCAAACAGACAGATGGACAGACAGATAGGCGTACTTTATGGCATTTTTGAAGCTTGTTCTGACGAAATAATTGGAATATATTTTTTTCGGAAACCCTAGTGATTCCTTTGTTACAATGACTGGATTGCATAACCGAGTGATGATGATTGGCTTTTTTTTTTCAACCTGAAGCTCACACTTCGGATGTGGATGATATATATTTTTAACAGGATCAAACTACTATGCTGTAGTGCTGATGTTTGTTCCAGATCCCATAGGTACATCGTCCTATTCGTCAAAATTCGTTCAAGCTTCAAATACGTTGAGGCCATTGCTTAGGAGAAGAAACAACAACGAACGTTTTTTTGCTAATTGTAGACGAAGCTATCGACTGTTGCAATCGGTTAATTAAAATTACACCTGACGAGAATGAAGAAGAAAGGGAAAGGAAAAACAGATAGGCAAGCGAATTTGTTCGTCTGGACAGAACTGTGAACTCGTACTAGTAGTAATTTCAACAGTCGAGCCAATTACAACTAAATTTGCTATATATGCTGGCTAAGCATGTATCGCTAATTATGCGAATTACTTGTGTATATTTTCTAAAAACAAGGTTTGTATTGGTTTTTTGAACTCGATATATTGTGCGAACGTGCTGTCATGCGAAACACTTCGCAAACTATTTAGAAATGAAGAGCTGCACAGCTGCATGAGCCTTAGCATCCCTTGCAAACAGTTATTGTAAGGGATTGAGCATCTGCTAAGAAAAAAACGATTTGCCCACCTTGTAGGATCCGTCATATTTATTTGAGAATTAACACATTTGTAGACAGTTACGTACATATTCTTGCGAGGAATCAACAGAATTGTGTTCACCATTCTGTCTGTCTTGCTTACCTTATGAGTAATAAGCTGAAAAGGTTGAAAGAATTGAAGAAGAACGTAAAAAAATTTCATCACTTATAATTTTGTATGGGCGTGGCCAGTGTTTTTCATTTTTTTTACATGAACATACAGGATTTTAAGGCAAATTTAAAATTCTAAGGAATATTTTATATCGCAGTTAGAGAAAATTTCTTTTTTTTTTCTAATCGGACACTTATTCAGCAGATTCGTTCATTTAAACGCTTGACCTGATTAGCTTTTCAAAGAGACTGTTAACAGAAAACCAGACAGACAAAAAGACAGACAAACAGACAATGCTAAGCTTAGTTCACATTTTGTGCAATTTGTACTTAAGACAAATATAGCGATCGACATCTTCGTCATTCATACTCTACGCGTTTTGTCCAAATTGCGTTTTGCGTTTGTATTAATGCCTTTAAAGTAAAGAGTAATTACGTAATGCCTGCCTTTAGACCAAAAGAACTCTCTCTCTCTCTCTCTCTCTCTCTCTCTCTCTCTCTCTCTCTCTCTCTTTCTCTTTTTACTTTATGTCTATTCTTCTTTTCTCCTTTAATTTGATATTTTCATTAAATTATGATTAAATTGCTCAATCAAGAGATTTAAAAATCTGTGTATGAACGAAACCGCAACCACAACAAATTTTGCAAACAATCGCAACATAATATTATTAATCAAATATTGCTATTAATTTGACCCCATATATATAATAAATGAGAAAGTTGTATCCGCGTTAGGCTTAACCTTCGCGATACCCACCATCTCAAACCGATATATTGCAATTACTAAGTAACTCTTTTTTTTTCTTTTTTATGCCCAACCGAACACCGGTCTATGGAGAGTGTATTCATTTAAATCAAACTTCTGAGGCAGGCAGAGGGAAGCTTCAGATATCTCATAAAGTGTATATATTCTTGATCAGTAACCAATTCTGCATGCAATTAAGCATGCATCCGTCTGTCCGCCTGTTCTCTCGTCTTTAGAGCGTCTGTGATAAACACTCCTGCGGGTGCACAAATGAAATTATCGGCTTCAAATTTGATAAGAACATGGAAAGTTCCTGCACGTAGGTTGCCATTGAAAATGAGCTAAATCGGTCAAAGGCCACACTTACTGAGTGCTTTAAAAACTCAGCACAACTCTGTTTGCTGGATTTTGTTTGCCAAGTGTTCACAAAGAGCAAAAAAAAAAAATCCCACGCATATCCTACACAAAACTGATTCACACCCACCCAATACTATAGAACACAAAAATTTACTTTTATTAGTTTCTGCTTTAGCGTTTTTTACGATAAAACTGACGAATATAAAATATTCGTTCCCCGCCGAATATAGTTTCCATCAGTCAACGTTCAATTTTCGATCAAAAATCCGCATGCATGTTGCGAAATGACAGAGAGAGAAAAGCGAGGAAATGCATTGACTTCTTTGGAATCACTCTTAGCCTCGTATCTATTCGATGGTCGGCATGCCTGGGAAAGTTCCACTAAAGTATTTTTATTTGCAAATATTAAGAAATTTGTTAGTTAGCGGATTAGAGAAGCTCGGGAAGGATGAACCCTAGGACTGTAACTTCGCAATAGGGATTCATGTGACAAAAGCAAAAAGCTTCGTTGATTAGATTTACATGGCATCTGCAACTTGATGTATGTTTTAAAAATGCAATACACAAGCGCTTAGTAATATAAGGGCCACAGAATTTCTTTTGATCATTTCTTTACAAAATCCAGAACCATTTTGTGTTTTTGACGAAGGATTTAATTTGTAGGTTGAATCCATACTTGGGGTAGGATAACTTAGGATAACAAAGTGCCATTAAATCTGTTGATGTTCTTGTAATTTGAAACGAAGCAACCAAGTGCGTCCACTCCATATTATAGAGCATGAGAATATTGTTCTGTTACTTTTTTTGTCTTTCTTTGAGGTACCAAGTTTAGGGTATAAAAGATTCGGTCTCGACCAAATTTAATTTTCCTGCCTTTTTTCTTTACTTACTTTGTTTTACTTTAATTTCTCCCTAAATATTGTATCGGTTGCGTTTGACGTGTGACGGAGGTTCAGAAATGATGAGGCATTTTATAAGAAGTGATTCTAAAAGTGATTCAATCAAATCCCTTTTTCCAATTTAGGTTTGCCCCTTGCTTCAACAAAAAAAAATATCGGTGCAGCAAATTTCGTTGAAATGTCTTAAATATTACATCGGCAGATATGAGACAGATAGACAGACAAACTTGAATCAAGTCGTGTTGTACTAGCAGTAAAAGGATTTATTTAAAGTTCTTCTGAGTGCCACATACATATGCATAAACCTAATATACTCTGTATTACAACTGACGGCGTTGAAAATTGAACCTCCTCACAAGTTGGCTGCAACTCATACGTAGTAGTACAAATCGGAAATATACTTACTTACATAGTACGACTTTTTATACCCTACACCATTGTTCTTTTAATGTGAGCAACGTGATTGTTAAGAGTTCCCCTAAGTGATTGCTCATATTAAACTTGTCTGTCCGTCTGATCGTGTTATTTTCTTTCGTTTAACCTACCGATCGCAATTTTTCAGATATTTTGATAAAGTTTGTTCCACTGATTTGTTTTGATCCAAGGACGGGTGCTATTCAAAATGATTAGGATCGGACTACTTTTTCATCCATTTCCCATATGAAGCCTTATTTTGAAAAGTCTGTATATGAATAACTGTAGGGTGGTGTAAACGATATCATGGTGGGCCCCCTCGCACTATAGTACTTTTACTTATTTAGATATAAAAAGTGGACGTTTCGCCAGCTAAACTGAGTTTGGAATATGAGGGCATTATGAAGGCAAAATTTCAGAGTTCATTTAAAGCCGTAAATATAAATATAAAAAGTTTTGAAGCTACTACTTAGTAGAAAAGGAGCAATTATTGCTTTTTTTGGTATTCGTAGACGAAGCCATCGATGATTGTAACTGTTTTCCAAACTCATCTAACAAGAATAAGGAAGAAAAGATATGGAAACAAACTTGTTCGTCAAGACGAAATTTCGTGGTCATGAATGATTTCAGCAAACGGCCAATAGATAAACGAAGATAAGGACAGAGGGACCGAAATCGATTTTGCAATTCATGCTTATCAAAAATATACGCGCATCCTCAGTGCATGTTCTTATGCGTTAGTTAAACGTCTAACGAACTAATAAATCGCTTGTGAGGAATTTCTGAATATTTCTTTTAATAAAACATAACAAGCGCTTATTTTGAATGTAACACCAAAGTGTTCAACGATTGCCTTTCAATGCTCGTTGCGAAAGTGCTACCCATTAGGCAATTATCAGAATCATTAAGATGGTGACTATCCATCACAGCAGATGACTAAGCTTTCTTACTTCTTTCACTTTTCTTCTTCTTTTTCCTTTGTATTTAAGCAAAATCTTGATTACCTGTTACTCAAACTCGCTTCGTTAGCATAACAAAAGCATTTTTCATTTTCATGTTAAGCGTGGAAAATAAAAAAGCAAAGGAAAAAACTTACTTTAAAAATTATAATTAATGCCAAAGCACAGACAGACAACGTATCAGAAAAATCTCAAAATAAATAAAAATTTCAACTTGGAGAAGTGCATAAAAACTAAATGTAGACACGCGAAGGTAGAGAGATGGATAAAATAAATTTACGATAAAATCGAATACGTGTACATATAAATAAGGAAACCTTTATTTCAAAGTCCACAAATTCTCGTTCTGCTGCTTACCTATGCAGACGTAACAATTTATGGTAAAAAAAAAAAAGAAGCACGAAAAACACATCTAAACCTTTAGGACTTTTTTCTTGTTTTCTATAAAAGGTAAAGCCCAGTTGTTATTTCATACGTTACTTCATATCGTTGGATAACCGCAAGCAAGAAGCAATAAAAAATATCTCTTTTTTAGAGCAAAATCGCACCATAAACTGTAGAGATGATCATTAGTGTTATATGAACTGCATGTGTGCGTGTGTGTGTGTGTGTGTGTGTGTGTGCGTGTGACTGTGTGTATGTATGCGTATGTATGTTTCCAAATGATCATCAGCAGAGCTTCCTAGCAAGCAGAGACCCAATTGTGGTTTATATTTACTCAACTCGTTCAACGAGTTTATTTTTCAATTCTTTTCTTTTTTCATCATTTTATTTTTATATTAAACGTTTAATTTTATAAGTAAAGAAATTGTTTTTTTTTTTTTTTTTTTTTTTTTTTCGTACAGTAGCTTGGCATGCCTGACAAGTTGATATATATAGAAACACATGTCTGGTACGTACGTACGTACGTACACACTCATATAATAAACATTACTTTATATTTCGAGATGTTTTTACTCTTAAAGAACACCTCAAAAGCTAAACCGTTTGCTTATGTACGTGTACCGTGTACGTGTACATGTGTGTGTGTGTTGCGTGGACTTTGAAGTCTTGCTGTTTGTTGTGCCTTTAACCACAAACAGTTGCAATATTACAAAAATATTAAACGAAAGCAAAACAAAAATCGTTTGTTTTAAATAAACATTTCGCCATCGCATGCAATAAAAGTCATCGAGTCATCGAAATGCTTCAGAATGCCTTCTACGCTATGGATATTAAATGTGATTCGTAAATGATTGAAGGCCCCAAGATCTTTCGTTTACCTGTAGATTAGCGTCTGCTTTCCAAAAATTTTATTTAACCAAAATGTTTCGATTAAATTTAGCTAACGAATTTTGGATGATTTCGCCTAATTCGAACTATCATCCACTTTTTCACATACTCACGCATTCTTCATATTTGACGAGAAACTAAGAAAGGTATTTATATTCGAACTGAATATTTACGAATTCAAGCGAACGCACAAACTATCTACAAGATATTCATTTTTATTATTATAATTTTTTACGTCAATGAAATTGTTAGACTATCGGTTCATATCTAGAAAGTATTATTAAGTGTTAATAGTAATTTTTCATTTTCCCGCTAAGTTTTAAAAGATTGCCACCTTTGAAGCGGTACAAGCGGTTCAAGTAACACACTCACTTAACCCTTTTCACTCCCATGCCGACCATGTGTCGATATCGTATTTCTTACACCAACTCCTATGACGATCCAGAGTCGACGTTACCTTAGTTAGTAAGAAAAGTAAGAAAATTAAATTCGGTCCGAGTCGAATCTTCTATACCCATCACCGTTTGCTCCAAAAAAAAGAGACAAAAGAAATAAGAAAACAAAATTGCCACATACCCTGTAATATGGAGTGGACGTAGTTGATTTCTTCTATTTTCAAAATAAAAATTTTTGTCGTAGACACGTGTGGGCGTTGTAGGGGTGGCCTTTGAAAGCAGTTTAAGTCAATTCCAAATTTTGTTGCAAATTTTCGCTAACGGGACAACCACAAATACCATAAAGTTACGCAAACAGACACATGGACAGACAAACAGACGGACATGTTTACGTGCATTTCAAATTTTCAATTCGACAAGAATTTACATACTTTATGAAGTTGATGAAGCTTGCCGCCGCGTCTTAAAAAGGCATTGAAAATAAAATTAAATTTTGATACGCTATAATATTGGGTAGGTGTGGTCAATTTTTCCATTTTTGTCCAAAACACAGCATCAGCATCGCCTATAGGATATGGTTTCAAATTTTTGTACATTTATCTGCTTTAGCTTATGAGTAATAAACAAAAAACCAGTTTTTCATTCCTCTTCAAAAAGGGAGGTGTTCACAATTTACATGGTGCTGTGGGCGTATCCTTCAACCGATTTGGCCCATTTTCAATACCAAGCCGTATGCAGGAGCTTCCACTGTTTCTGCCAAATTTGAAGTCGATTGCTTCATTTTTGTGGCCAGGAGAATGTTTACAACAGGCATTACACAGACGGACAGGCGGGCATACTTAAATCGGTTTAGAGTTTGATGCTGATCAAGAATATATAGACTTTGTGGGGTGTCTGATGCTTCCTTGTGGGCGTTGCAAACGTTTTGACACAATGAATTTACCCCTCGTCCTTCGACGATGGGTATAATAAGGAAAAGCGCTGTAGTGAACCACGGCCAACCATAAAATACTCTAGACCAACTTGCAGATATTCTTTTAACGTCCTTTCAAAATGAGACGTTATATGGGTAGTGATTAAAAAAATGGCCGACAGTCATTTTCGAAAGCTTAGGTGAAACTCTTGCCATTGTATTCAATTTCATCAAAATATCTCAAAATTTTCCCGCCGGTAGATTGAACACAAGAATGCAAAACGAACAAAAAGTGTGGGTCTATCTCAATGTCTTCTGGGGTTTGCATGCATTCGCATAAACTTAATATAGCCCGGTAGCACAACTGGTGCGGTCCCGGTACGCTGTTAAATTATTAAATATATTAACATGCATCGCCGGAAGGTGAGTGGTATATTCACTCCGTCCCGAAACATTTGCATCGGTCAGAACGAAGGTCCAGAAACCCCCAAAAAATATATGAATCTTTAAGTATGTCCATCTGTCCGTCTATGTAATGTCTGTTCTAAACATTCTCCTGGCATGTGAAAATGAAGTCATCGACTTTAAATTTGGCAGAAACATTGGAAGTTTGCGCCTGCAGGTTGGCACTGAAAATGGACCCAATCGGTTGAACGAAACGTGTACAGCAGCACGTAAACTGAGAACACCTCTGTTTCTCAAAAGGAATAAAAATTTGGTTTTTTGCTCATTGCTCATCGCCCCTGCGGCAGATAAACCTCCAAAACTTGAACGTGTATTCTATGGATGAGGCTCTCTTCTTAAGCTTAATATAAAGAAATTCAATTGTCACCGCACATGGGACCTTCAATTTTCATAGGGATAAATTTATGACTGAACGCGACATCCTAAGATGGATTTTTGCAAAAAACGAGAAAGAGCCGGAAGTTAACCGTAAGCTTTTATTAGAATACAGAATAGCTGTGAATGCGATCCTTTAATTTTCCGACATCCTCCTGTTATTTATGCGCAATGCGTACAGTCTTTCGTATTATCTTCATTTGAAGTCGTCAAATCTTGCTTGGAAAGGAGTCACAATTTTCGCCTGAAATTTATACTTTTTACCATAATCAGGTGCTGTATGCTTTCTTGCTTTCACTCTTAAGGAGACAAGTGAGTGTAAACGTACCGCCAACAACATGTATGCGTCGCATGATGGGTTTCCTTTGAACCGGATTTGCATCAATTTTCTTAGGAGATTGCTACGATACATATACTGGGTTATGAAAATTGTTGTGTTGACGAATGCGATTTGCGACAGTCATTGCATTTTTCTCGCGCTATATATGTTACACATCGATTTCACGATAATTTATTTTTATTTTGACAAAAAGCGATGGAATTAAATGATATTTGGACGAGGATTAAGCGCCCATGTTTACCATATATATCTATATATATCAGGGTAAATCGCTGCCTTGATAAATACGAGCAATAGACGGAAGATTTAAGAGTGGTCGTGCGAAATCGCTTCTTTTACCAAAAGACAACGATGCCACGATGCGAATAAACCTATGAAATGCGATTATTTGGCTTCTTATTGCAAGAGTCAGGCATTTTTGGGGCATTTTTTTGTAGAGAAAGAAGACAACATATCAACATATTTTACACCCATTTAGTCCGGAAAAATAGTATGCGGATCTTTCACTTCCTTAACCTCAAGGTTATTCCAAGTAAAATCGCGTCGATTTGTTACAAAAGAAAAATCTTGCGACATTTTTTCAAAACCGTTTGTAATTCTTACGGGGCTAGGTGATGAGAGTGGGAGCTTGTTGAGCTTAAACAAATGTTTATGTATTTCTTCGGAAAAAGGCACCGGTTTTAAAAGATCGTAGGAAAAGCTATCTCCTAATGGTTGCATAACAATTTATTTACCAGATGTCATTAAATCCATTAAATATTTAAAGTGAAAATCACGAAAAGCGAGCGATGCTGAATCAATCTCCATGATGTCGATGCATGCGCTCCTTTGCCAAAGTGCTGAACTTTCTTTTCTTACTCTAATCCATTGCATTGTAACCTCATATTTTATACTCGCGAAAAAGAGCATTATCTTGCGAACCCGCGTCTGATTCATTATAGAAATGATGATTGATATGAAATATGAGTGTAGTTTTTTTCTATACGGAAAAGTCAATTTGTGTGAATTTCTTGCTTGAAGCTTGAATTTTCCGAACCCTAAAAAAATGCAATAAAGTAATAAAATTATTTTTTTTTTTAAATTTTTAATAATTTTATTTGTATATATATATATATATGTATAATTGTTTTCATAGATTTATTACAAAAAAAAAAAAAATGGGGGGAGGGGGATAAAATGGATAAGCATGCTTAATAATGATAATGATAATGATAATCATTCACAATGGCGTAACTTATTAACTAACATGTGGCGTAATATTCTTTTTCCTGCGAACTTTTCCTTATAGTGAGGCTGCAACAAAAAAAGTTTATTAAAAATATAGCGCATAACACGCGACGAAACAAAGAAAGTGTATAAGGTAAGCATATATGGACGCACATGAGGGCAGAATTCAAATGTGTGTATGAAAGGAAAGGAGAAAACTGAGAAGACTGATAATTGTAGATGCAATGAGAGCACAATTCTGATTCAAACACAAAGAGAAGATTTGCTTCTAGGTTTTGTTTTTATAAATTTTTACATTTTTTCAGCTCAATTTTCTTTTTCTTTTTTTTCTTTTGTTTTTGTTTTTTTTTTTTTTTTGTTTAAATTTTCATGTATTCTTAAAATGCAATTATTGTTTATTTATATATTAATTATTATTATTTTATTTTATTTTTTTTTAATGAGCATGTAATTAATAGTTCACTTCTGTGGCGTCGGGGTCTTGCAGTTGTTTGAGCTCGACGATGAGCTATCATTTAAGGTAGACTGTTCCACATTTGTACCCATCGAGGCATTAATGAAATTGATGTATTGATGCAACTTAAGCGCAGCTATTAAGGAGCTTAAATAATCGTTTACGTTGCCTTTCTGGACTTTTCTGATTTGTCGCGATACATTTCGATAGACGCGACGTGATATCTTGTTGGAGAGACGGCCGACAGTCTGGACGGTATGTAAAACTGGGTCCTCGTTGGCGGAAACTGGCACTAAAACGAAATAAAACATAAATATATTTTTTTTTTTTTTTTTTTTGTATTGAGTTTGATCATCGTAAGTAATATAGGGTCTTATCATAGGAGCTCTCCATATTCATTTTAACATTTTTCAACGCATTTTAAAAGTATTTGTAAATTATGCAAATTTTGAAATCAATTCAAATCTTATGTTACGTCGCAGCGATTTTACTCCCTTTAGTAAAAGATTTTTTTTTTTATTATTATTTTTATTATTAGTGTTCCGATGAGCGAATTATTCAATATTTCACTACCGCGATATAGAAATACAAAATACGATACAATTAACGGGAGAGAATGCTTCCTTCTCATTGGATGAATAAGTTCACGATCAGTTTTTGCGTAAGGACTTAAGGACTTAAATCTGCCTGCGTGTAAGAAGATTAAAATCGAACGAACCGCCAGACGTGATCTACTGAATCATAGTATTGTGGAGAGGCGCGCGTACTCAGACACCCTATATTAAAAAATTCTTGTACATACATAATATAATTAATTGTTTATCTCTCTTACCATAAACTCATTTAATTGCCTATCAATACTATTGAGAATATTTGGATTTCTTCTAATGTAATCAACAATTTCGTTTAGTATTTTTAAAGACATTGATAAAAATACCGTTGAGGCAGCTACAATAAATCTAGCATCAAGTTCAACATCGTAGTCTACATTAGAGTCCTCCTCTACAAAGCAAACAAACAAGAAAATTTTTATACGGAAAAGAGAAACGTTTGAGAAGCAAAATTGTAATAGTAAACTAAAGCAATACATGAGTCCGTATGAAGACGAGCAGTGCGAAAATGCTTTATTAATTTTTAATTGAACTCAATGAAGTCTATTTTTTCTCACATTAATCACAAAAGTATTGTATATTTAATTTACTACTCGTGACCTACTGCTTAATGACGTTAACATGCAGAGATTTTTTTTGTTTTTTGCTTTGTTTTCGGTATTTTTTTTTTTTTTTTTGTTTTTTTAATTGCAGACATGCGTATGAATGAGAATAAGCGAGTGTCATATATGGAATATTTACATTTGCTGATTAAAACCGATTAAAACTCAAACAAGTGAAAGAAAGCTTTGATTACATTACCAAGAAGCAGAGGCTGCAAGCCCTGACATTGTCGTTAATCGTCCTACGAGATAGGGAGCTCAATTCACAAAGTAAGCAACGTTTGGTGTCAAGTGTTCGTTCGAATATTCTTAGAAAGAAATCTTAGAAGAAATCTACAGAGGAACGCAATCAATAATAAAACAACGTAAAGGCTATTAAGACCGCTTTAAATAGACTTAAGACGATCGATTTTTATATGTCGTTGAAATTTTTCTATGCTCTTTCCCACGGAACAGTTAGGCTTAAAATCTCACGTACCTAAAAAAAGTGGCTATGACTTTGTATGCATTTTCTATAATTAATCAAACATAATTTGATTCTTTCCAAGATTCGCACAAAGGCTTTTCATTAACGTTTGCAACGCCCAGAAGGAAGCTTCAGGGAGCCTTGATAAAGTATATATATCCTTGATGAGCATCATATTTTAAACCGAATTAAACATGTACATCTATTTGTCTGTCTATCTGTCTGTCTATGTAATGTCTGTGATTAACATTTTCCTTTCGAAAAAACGGCAAGTATCGGCTTCAAATTCAGCAGAAATATTCGAAGTTTTTGCACGCAAGTTGGTACTGAAAATGGAACAAATCGGTTAAAGCGGACGACCACAACACACACAACCTGCGACCAAAGCGTTTTTGAAAAGTGAAACAAAATATTGGTTTTTTGCTTATTATTTATAAGCCACACAAGATACAACATTCAAAATTTGCACTTACATTCTATATGGTATGTGCTTTTGTAGGAGCTGTACGAAACTGGAAATAATCGGCCGCACCTACTCAATATTATAGAATACTAAAATCATATTTTTTCTGTCAAAACATTCCCAGCACCCAGACAGCCAGGGAACCTATAAAGTCGATATAATACTAACCAATATGAAAAGTAATTTCCGGACATGTTTGTTAGTCCATCTGTCCACCAGTCTATTCATTTCTGTAGTAAATGTTCTTATGGTTGCAAAAAAGGAGATATCGGCTACAGATATAGGATATACATTTGCACATTTATTTTACAAAGAGAGAGAAAAAATTAACCACGCCCACCAAAATTGTAAAGTTGTGTAAAGTGTAGAAATTTGGTTTTTCCCTTTTTTCGGTTAGTTTTTAGAATAACTCACGGGTATGTATAAAAAAGATTGAGTCGCAGCCAAATATAATTTTCTTATTTATTTCTTATTATCGTTACTAAGGTCCTCTGTTAAGTAGCTTCATATTATTTAATTATAGTTAAAACAAATAAAAATGAATAAAATGCCGTAATTCGTTTGATAGGTTTTGAGAAGACCAACAAACGACAGACCGAATTTTTTTATGTGTAATAGTTTGCTTCCTTTAAATGAACTAGTACTGATTCTTGATTGAATTAATCTCAGCTTAAGTCTTTGATAGATTTTTATAAATAAATACAATTTGTAGTGCATCGTGCAAAAACGTACTCTTTTTGCCCTGCAATACGAAAGCAATGTCGTATGAGACCTTGAATATATTTTCGTCACCAATTCATTCCCTATGCAAGACGACAGTTGAAATTTAAAGCATAGGTACTGAAGTATGCAATTAATTGCGAACCTCTGCCTGGTTTTTTTGGTTTCTTCAAATCCAGTTTTGGAGAAGTGAGTCTTCATAAAAACATGAAGGACGCCTTAGAAATTCGATAAAGTGCGCATAAGTAATTAGTATACCACTCCAAGTTATATAAACATACCTATTATCTCTTTTACCTGCTACCAATATCGAGCATATGCAGAGTATTGAAGGAAAACAATTTACGCAATGCTACATAGATACAAAGATAATCTCGATGGCTGGGATGGTCGGAGTGTGCAAAGTTAAAGAAAAGCCTATCAACGTAATATTTCAATACATTGTGCAAATGCACAGATGCATCGAATCATATCTGAAAACCTTGTGAAATTCCGTCACAGCGGCACTTGTACATATACTGGCAATTGAAAGATGACTCGAGATTTGAAATGACATTGTTTTTTGAAAATTTGTATATTTGATCAGGGTGTATGCGTTTATCCGCTTAAAGGTAAAGATAGTTTTCTATGTACCCATTAAGCAAAGATGGTAAGACGGTACAATAAACACATCTTTCTTGATTACAATACCGAAAAATAAATCCAGGAGACGCTTATAAAATCTACGCATTCCATGAGCAGTTTAATATTCCAAGTGAGTTTAGGCACATCCGTTTACCAGCAAGTTCACTGTTGCATTTCATTCACCCAAAATTGAAATAAAAATGGGGATTTTGGTAAACAGCTGCTTAGTTAATGGGTGCAGATTAGGTGTCAAATTGAAAACAATGCGCTCACAATTCCATTCAGAAGGACTGAAATAGGATCTATTGGAGTATAAAATGTAGGTTATATAGGTAGGCCCAGAGACTTACTGAAAACTTTTAGATCTTTCGGAAAACTCTTTTTATAGATTCGTTGGAACCTCCCTAAACATTCGAGATTCGCCTAAAGGCAAGTGCGTATGCGCTACAACACTTTAATAATAGTGTTTCAAAGAGAGACATTCTACTCAATACAATTGCAGTGCTGCTCGTTGGCAGACTCTTGCTCCAGAAGGTGTATTCCCTGATCATTCGGAAATACGAAAACTTTAACTTAATATTAAAATTCTTCTTTACAAGGTCACTATGCAATGAAATTTTAATTCGAACCACCTTCTAATTAGAACACTGTGTGAAGGGAAGTCCTTAACATGCATAGAACTCTTTTTGGTCTCTTTGTCGTTTTTTCTTTTTTTGTGTCTTGCATGTAAGATGAAATTTTTGGATGAATTTTTTTGGTTGTTCTGCAATCAGTTAACAAAGTCTTCAATGAATCCAAGTCTCAGGCAACATGCGAATTTTATTTGATTTTTGATTAAAATAATACGTAAACTTACGGTCTGTGGTGGAAGTTTTGCCATTCTGGGCATTGTGACCATTTTGTTTCTTAACTACAGGTTTTTCTTTTTACAGAAAATGGAAAAGAAGAAAGAAAAAGGAAAAAGGAATTATAAATGACAGGAAAAACTCTATTTATCTAATGAAAAACATTGAATCGATGAATGCGATGCAAATTTTATTTTTTTTTTATTTATTTGAATCAATGGGTTAAAGCGAAATGTGTGTCGAATTTCTTAGTGATTAGAAGAAGAAGAACAACAAAAAAAAAAAAGAGACCAATCAATTGGCAAATATGTGTGAAATGATTGCTTTGCGCCTTTCGCTTAACTATGTTTTTTTTCTTTTTTATTTATTTTTTTTTTTTTTATACCCAGATAAACTTTGAACAAAGTTCTCTTGTATTGTATTGAATGGCGTAAATGACGCATTTAGTGAATGAGTGAATTTTATTCCTTTGTTTTGCGTATTTCAATAGAAAAACTATGAAATGTGAAGCAATTAGTTAACAATGCCTTGTGAGGTCATAAATTATTTGTAAAAAAGAAAAAAAGAAAAAACCTAAAAAATTTTCGCAAGAAAAAAAAAATTAAATGTCATGGAATGTGAAAAATGTTAATAACGTAATTAATAATCGAAAAGTTTTCATAGTTAACACCTACCATTATCTTCTTCTTCATTTTCTGAATCGGATTTGGGGAAATAATATTCCAGCAGACGTTCGGCTAAGGCAGACGTCGTATCGACACCGTTTACTGCCAAACTACCGTATTGCGTGGCCAATACCTCATTGGCTTTCTGCCAGGCTAAATCTTTTAATGAGGCCGCTTTCTGTTGACCGGCAGTTTTTAGTTTTACAACGCGATCAATATGCGGTTGCACTACATCGATAACTTTATTTTTGGCTTGATTGTAAATCTCTTGAGGTGTATCCTTAATAATCGGCGCCTTTACTTCCAATTTATCGATACCTTTAACCAAAGTTTGATCGACGTATTGTATGGGACGATCCAAGCAGCTTACAATTGGAGCCGCTGTAGTAACGGCACGAGCAACACAATCTTCTGCAGCACTTAAAGCCCAATTGAAAACGCGATTTCTGCCTGCAAAACAAAAAAAATTATCATATAAATAAATCTTGTTATACGGGATTATTGTTATTATGAAAATTTATTTAACTCAAAGAAATAATAATAAGCACTAGCAGGTAACACTATGAGCTTTATATAGCCTACACCGTATATCCGTAGAAGGATATCTTACAGATCGACTTGAAATAGAAATAACGATCGATTCAGAAAACGATTCTAAGCTTGTCTGTCCATCAGACCGTGTTATTTTCTTATCTAACGCCTTATTTGTTATATGAATAACTGAGTGAGAGTGGTGTAGAATATTTGATGGTGGGTCATGACACATTGTAGTGCTTTTACTTGATTTTTTTTTTTTTTTTTTTAAATAAATAAATCTTGAAAACTTTGAATTACATTTCTTAAAAAACAAAATCTCTTATCTCCTCCCCAAATGTATAAATAATCGAAAAGAAAGAAAGAAAAAAGACAGATTGAACAAATTACGTTTAAAGAAGATTTGCGCGAACGTAACAAACAAATAATAATTCTTTTAATTTTAATTTTCAACTTACTGATAACGAAAATTCCCTTGAACTGTTTAGTAAATTCAAAACGTGTTCAAAATATCAATAAAATTAAAAGAGACAAAACAGTAATAATAATGAATTTGGCTAAGAAAGCATGCATTAACTTAAGAAAGTCATGCTTGGTTTGGGACGAATTTACGGTAATCCAACACTTAGCGAAGTGACCATTAGTGACCATTGCCGCATGTCAGTGGGGGCTTCGAAACGTCTCGAATAAATTCACACCGATATCTGGTGAAGACCATAGACTGACTATCAGTGAAAATGTTTTGTGTACAAAGAAGAAGAAATTACTTTAAACAATTATTTATTTTTTTTTTTTTTTGCTAGTATGTTGAAAATTTTAAAATAATTTTTATTTTTATTTTTTTTTATTTTTTTTACTTATATTTAGTTATTTTGATCTAAGTAAATGTGTAGTACGTGAGCTGTCGCGTTTCAGAGAAAGCTCATCAATCATCTGAAAGTAGTTTATGAACTGAACTGAACCAAGGGTTTGCTTTCTTATTTTACCTTTTGCAAGAAACTAGCGATAGACAGGGAACCGGGCAATGAGAAGAATATTTTAAAGATAAAATCTCATCTCTTCAGTAAAGCAAAAAAGAAAAAAAACATATAAAACAACAAGTGAGTTCTATTCACTTAATGGCCAATCTTTGCAAATTGTCACTCCAAGCCATAACATGATTATGATGGCATCTGGCAAACTGAAGTTTCAAGTGATTCATGTGAAATCACAAATACATAGACCAGACTATTCTAATTTGTAATTTACTATCTCTCGTTTAGTCTGTTTACCGACCGCATCTCTTTTTACATTTTACTCTTAAATTCGCCCTAGGTTTTGTCGGTTAGGATTAAGGTTGAGCGTGAATCCTGTGGCCGAGAGCTACCCGCAAGTAAAAAGCAATCTAATCAGATAAGTGGAGGCCTTCTCTAGTCGATTCTCTGATGAGTATTCTTTGGCAACGGGGCATAAATCTTGTATATCCTATTCCTAGACGAATCTTGAAATGAATCTTGACTGCTCATCACTTAAATAAAGTTTAAAATATCTACCACGCTACCGTAAGATAACTTATACATCACACTTGAATGAGGTATAAAGCTCTCAAGTTGACTGAATTTCTTTCTTTACATGTATATATTTATTCTATAAGATCCCTAAGTAGCAGATTCGACTGCAAGCCATTTCACTTATTAATAAAAGGTCTTTTTGTTTTACTTTCTTTCTTTCTTTTAAATTAAATATTAAATAGAGAAGTTACTTAGAAGATTTTGCTGCCCGATGATAGAGGTTCGAAAGGAGAATTTCGTTTAAATCATGGCAAGAAAATAATTATTTGATTAATAATAAATAATTATTTTTGAAATATTTTTGCTGAAAGCAAGGTGTGTGTAAATGAATTAACAATATATCGCAACGTTTACCAAATACTTGTAAATGACCGTCTAACGCAATAATTTCGCAACCAAATAATTTATATTCACGTGACATCGCAAATTCTATACCGAATTGCACTCTACCTCTAATACAATATTCGTTGTAGTGGAATTTTATATGCATTTTATATATATATTTTATATATATATTTTATATATATATTTTATATATATATATAAACCATTTTCATATGCGCATTTGTGATTAATTTTTATAAATTTTATGAAGCAATAAAATTATCTATGAGAAAATTATATAACGATTAGTTCACATATTGCAATTAGTATGAAGATTAAAACAAAATAAAGAAAACTATTAATTATTTCTTTTCAAATTACACGCTAATGGCATATAATCGGAGAAGAGATCTGAATAAAATTCTAATTCAGTCTTAGTCTCAGTATAAGCTAATATTTGTTAAGAATTACTTCTCAGTAATAAACTTTATATTATCGTAAGAGTCCTTCGCCTACACACTCACTAATTAGATTAGGAATTAGTGTTATGTTATATTGGCAAAAGCACCGGGCGAAAGGACGTCGAAATGAAAAGTTGAAACTTGAGATATGCGCAGATATTTGAGCATTCAAAATGGCCGTATTTCCTCTCTCTATAAAAGACTTGAGAGAAAAATAATGACTTGTACTTCGTTCCTAATCGATGTTAGTCTACAACTCAATACAAAGTCTAATGAGCTTAAAAGTACATTCGCAGTAGGTACAGTGAGGTGACGCTTAGAGCCCACGGAAATTATTAATCTAAAAAAAAATGGCGCAAATTCCTTCAAATGGGACGAATTGACACGCCCACATTTAGCAAAATATTAAGTAATTTGAATACATATTAATTAAGATACTGGGCATCAAAAGTTTATCTTAAGGTGAATGGCGGACACAGCTCGAAGTCCTTTTTGTCAATTTTATCCCCAGCATTTACAAAAAAATTGCATGCTTTCCTTCAAATTGTACTTCTATAACCAGCTTACAGTTGAACACAATTTAAGTCGGATATATTACGCGTCTGATGGACTTCTATTTGCTTTTAATAAGTTTACACGTCTCTAGAGCTACATAAGTCGGGGCCTTAAAATTTAAAAAACGTTTTAATGCCTGAATATTTTCAAAGCTCAAAAGGAGAGAATAATTTGCATTTAAACGAACATTAGTTTTGATAGTTGATTTTAGTGATTTCGTTAACTCATTTCACTTGAAATCACCTGTGTCTGTTTACATTGTACTGAAATCATTAATTCAGAAATTTCGACTTGAAAAAATATTCTTTTCATTTACATGTAAACCTATAATGAATAATAAAACAGAAAAAAAAAAAAATTGAATAAAAGAAAACGTCTGTCACGTAAACGAAGGTTTCAATGCGTTGTATATCGAACAAAATTGTTAAGTTGTAGACGGGTAGAGAGCATGAAAAGCGTGTGTTGTTCGTTTATAAATTTCGATTATTTTTCAGAAACACACTCGAAACACGTACGTACATAAAATCTATTCCAATAAATGCCATAAAATTGCGAAAAGAATCTTGGCCTGTGATGTATTCGATGTTCTTACGAGGCAGAGAACGGGTTAAAGAACAAGCAAATTGTGCTACTGCCTGCGTCTATTTCTTCTACTTTCGAGCTTTACAGCTTAGAGCTTTTTTTTTCAAAGGGACTTTCCTTCATTTGCTTTTTTTTTTTTTTTTTTTTTTTTTTTTTTTTTTTTTTTGTAAACAGACAACCAAACAAGTGTGGCATAATTTTGCATTATCGACCACTGGCTTCTCATTCATTTCTTTCGACATTTTTTTACATCATGCGATCGTCAGATGCATGCAACGCACTGTACGAAAAGATTCAAATGCATAAAGCGATTTGCTAAGATATCAATCACTCTTGCTTAGATTTATGATAAGTAATAGATTTTCAAAATTCATATAAAGACGGATATCGGTATCAAAGTATGACGATGACACATAGATATCTTAGGGTGATGTCGTAGTCATACAACAAATAATGAAAAATCAAGTTAAAGGGAATGCAAAAAAAACTAAATAAAATTTTTGACAAGAAAGTCGACTTCTATGGGTTCATTTTTTTTATGAAAAATGGAAAATGGCTAGTAATACTAATAAGGGCGTTCTAGTCAATATCTTTATCGATTTGATCATATAAAAAGAAGATCTATATTGTTTTCGATTTAATTCGGGGATACTTTTTCAGATCATCAATAAAGTAGTGCGTGTAATAGACGTCGATGCGAAATTTACCAAAAGTATTCATTAAAATATTATCCCGATTCAAGTGCTACCGAGAAGAAAAGAAAAGAAAACCGATTCTTTAATTCTAATCCGACCAAATGTATTTTATAGCGGATCATAGCACGATGAGCCCCACACGCTCACAGTCAGAAAAGATTCGTTATGGGCCATGAATTCGTGACTCAAAGTAATACAAAATAAAGTTATTTAAGTTCATAGTTCAAATGAGCCTCAAGGACTCAACATGGTCCGGTGCGGTTAGCAATGATGCGTTCTTTGCTCCATCGGGAACCTCTTAAACATTCGTTTTGCTTTATTAAGAAATATGTTCTTGTTGATCTTTTCGTTTCTGGATAAGAGCCTAAAACAATTCTCTCTTGTATTCGGTTTTGTGAGAACTTTACTTGCTTTACTTACTTACTATCTTGATATTTTAAATGTATTTTCTGGAGTTCATATCAATTGAGTTAATAAAATTATTGTCATAAACCACAATTGATTGTCAATTGACTAAATATTTACATGTATTCAGTACGTACTTTCACGAATATACATATACAGCATTTATGAGAAGAAGTTTTTAAAGATCGCGGCATAGAAGGAAAAAGAAAGCACAATAAAAAACAATATTACAGTTATAATATTTAAATGATGAGGTCGCAGGTTAGTTGTGTGCTTAAGTATCGAAAAAAACCAAATTTTCTTTTTCGTATTAAGGTGACCAAATGTGCACTTTTGTATAGCCATTAACAGAGATTGAAGGCATAAAAGATTCCTAACAATCAAAAATACGTTTTCGAGTGAGATTCTCGAGCCCACTGTCGCCAAAGGTTAAAATAAAAATGTACAAATTCTTCTTCTCATCAAACGATTATAGATCAGACTTACTAAGTCACTTTGATCTGCCCACCAGTTCGCTCGTGATAGGCAAAAAAAAAAAAAGGCTTCATATTGTCGTAGTAAATATTTATCGGCATAATCCGCTCACAAGCACATACACAAGACACAAAGCGTTCAATTTCCGACATACAAGAGACAATACATTAAGACTTTTTGGAAACATTGGCCAAAAATATTTGAACACTAGCGTAGTGTATAGGAAGTTCCCAGCAACCATGTGTTGGTGTCTAAAATGTTTTGTATGTGTGTGTGTGTGAGTCGAAAGAGAAGAAATAATATAACCTTTTCTTACTTATTTCAACTGTGTACTCCTTTACAATCGTACAAGTCGAAGAAGACAAACTGGACGCGAAGGAAATGAAAGAAGTGGAGTGCAGTAGTATACTGGTATGTGAAGTGTATTCACAAAGGACACATTGTCAAAAATGGAATTAAAGAATAACTAGATGTAGCTGCACTTGTCTCAATTGGAGGTAACCCCAAGCATGGAGAAATTGATAGCAAAAAAAAAAAAACGAAAATATTCAAATTTGTATCCGTTTTTTTTTTTCAAACAAAAATCTGGTTACTTCAACATGTGATGATGAGAATATCATTCCATTACAAATATTAATTTGGCGCTTTTCGAGGAATAAAGTGCTTTACACGTACTGTCCGAATTAGTTAATTAATAATTAATTATTAGTAAATGAAAAGGTGTTCGAGTCTTGATTATTTTCATCATTCCGTTTTAACAGTTGGAAAGGCTCGTGTGATTCATAATCAACTGAAGATTTTGAAATGATTCAACAAAATCGCTTTGTCCCGTCCCCAAGTACGTAATATGCTAATAGACAGCTAGAGCATAGTTTAGATGTAAAAACTCAAATTCTGTGCAAGCAATCCACTTGCCTAGGTACTAGGTACTAGGTAGTATTGTTATCGAAAAAAAGTTTCGAACGATTCGAAACAATGCCCGGAGTGGGAAAGTTGTTCGCTTCGGAAAGAAGGTTGAATACGCCCTATCTTAAGCATATATCTAAATCAATTAAAACGTTTTGTTAATCATAGACGTGGCACTAAAGTCATCGGACTATGTTTTTAAATCAAACTTGTAAGACAATATTTTGCTTGTTATTTTTTAATGTTTTTTTTTTTTCATAGGTGATAGGCATAGATGATAGGTGCATAGGCAACGCCCAGTTTCAAACTTCCCTTGTAGGGTAGGCAACTAAGATCATAGATAAACGCCAAGTTTCAATTGTCTATGCCAATATTCGCGAACGGACGGATAGACAAGGATAGACACTCGACCACGTTTATCGGGTCGCTTCACCGATATTCTTCTGTAATGGATACGAAAATTAAGAAATAAATATATGGCCCACACACAGTTTCTCAGTCCAACTTCAATATATCAGGATAGATCAGGATATCTGCTATAAGTTCTAAGTTGTCGACAAAAATACAATAAGGTTTTTATTGATCAAATAAGAAGTTCAAAAAGAAAGAGGCGGAAAGAACTATTTTTACGAAATCTTTTCGGAATCTCTGACGCACATGTGAAATTGATATCAAAATTATTATTATAGTATAGGGTACTTTCAATAATTGATAGGAGGTAAAATATTCTCTATTTCGCAGTTGTCCCCCCATTTCTTAATTCCATATTAATTTAGTATTTTTTTCGAATTTTACTTTTTTTACACTTTTTATTAACTACATATGTATATGTGTAGTAAGTATATATACAATATAAGTACAGATATGTGCCCATGCATTTTATGCATTCTATTATGTATGTGGCCAGCGCTATAACGGTTTCAACAACTCAAATACATATGAAAAGAATTTCAAGGTTTTCTTTTACAGTTTTTTTTTTTCATTTTTTTTCTTTTTCATTTTTTTCTCCCATATTTGCTCGCTAATAAAGTTCAAAGAACTTATGCTACGGATTGACTTTATTTCTTAGTATTTATGAATGCATTTGCGTGCGAGTGTTTGTGCTTACCTTTTACTTTGCCATAGACATCCTGACTTTTATCCCAAGCCGCACCCACAACGGGTAATTTTATAATACGTTCTAGAGACTCCAAGTGTGGCAATAAATTTTGTGCGTCTTTTATTTGCAATTCTGAGACGGCGTTACCGTTCGCCATAGAATTTTTACTTTCAGCACTGGCCATTGTTTCTTTTTAATTTATACAATTCTCTCCTTTTTATTGAATAAATACAAATTTTTTTTTTTTGTGTACGAATTTTTCTTTTAAATTATTATATAGTAATTTTTTTTAAGGCAATTTTCTTCCCTTTGATTATATGAAAAAAAACTAATTTTTATATATATATTTTTTATAATTTTGTTTTCTATTTTAATTGATTTATATTTTATTATTTGCTTTTGCAGTGTATTGTAACAATGATTTTCTGTGTTGTGCACTTTTTTTTTTTTGTTTTATTTTTTTTTTCTTTATTATTGAATCAATTATGTTCTTGTGTGTTAGCGCAATTTATAAAAATGTTATGCTCTCGCGTACGCGTACATTTAGCATCTGACTGAGTTTTATACCGGTTCCCCTGATATTATATATGGAGAAACTCGGTTTCGCGTGTTTTGTTGCTCAGCGTACAAATACATGCAGGCATTTACAAGACGATCGTTTAATTCTTATCGCGTTTTACTTTGCGTTGGTGTTGTCTTGATTTATTATATATTTGTACATTTTTGCGTTCATATTTACTCAGTTGAGGCAAGGCGAGGAAATTACTCTCTTAATCTCTTGATTTTAGTGAATTACACGATACTTGCTTTATTTGCTTGCATTTCTGTACTTGTACTTTATAAGTGATATTTTGTAGCCAGCACCATTTGCTCTTTCATTATCAGTTTCCTTTGCTGCGTACAGTTCACTAATTGTGTTGTCATACTCGTCGCCATTTCTTATCATACTTTACAAATTTTATTTTGTTTTTCTTTTTTTTTTTTTTTTTTATTTTTTTTGTTTTGCGAGGTCGTTTAACAGAATCATAAAAAAAATCGCACAAACTTTATTTCGTTTTCATTTTGGACTCTGAATTTTTCGTCGTTTCCTCGTTGAAACGAATTTTCATACGTACGGTATACACTATACGCTATAATATATAATAAATATGTAACATGATATATGTGTATGTAATATTTTACAGTTTGTTTTTAGAATACTTTTACATGCTGCACTCTACGATAAGTTTGCACAAGAACTTGAAAGCTATCATATATAATTAATAATAAATAGGGAATCGGCAAAAGGAAACGGCGAAAGGGAAATACAATGTATATAAAGAGGTACGTGGGGCTAACATAGACAGTCGAGTAGAAGAGAGATTCTATGTAGGTGATATGGACGGATGGACGGATGATGAGAACGTCATATAGATAGGAGAAGAGAAAAACTTGGGAGATGGAGATACAGGAGAATAAGAAGATAGAAAGATAGACGAATGTATATGAATGAGAATGAGGAAGAAAGTGATTATTTAGGTAAAAGGACTTACCTGGATATTGAGATAGAATGCGATGCACAATGATTGTGGAAATGGGGGGAGAATAGGTAGAAACAGAATGGGACGAGTATTGGAGAAGGGGACAACAGGGTATACAATGATGGAAGGATAGCATAGCAGGAACATAGTGAACGTATGTGGGGTAAAATTTAGAATGGGAAAGATAAAAGTAATAGGTAAGTCTTAATAAACTAAAGGTAGACTTTTTTAGATAATCAGCACTTAAGAAGATGAAAGAATAAAAAAAATAGGTATGAAGATTAACGTGTAAAAGAAGGGAATTAATAGAAACAGAGAAGGTTAATAAACTGACTGATAGAAGGAAGAGGGCGATGTGGCAAAATTGAAAGTAGGAGAATAAGAACGAAAGGCAACAAGGAAATGAAGATGGATTCAAAAGTTGAAAGATGAACGAATTGACAGAATACGGATTTTAGAGATAAAGACTCGAGGAGCATAAACGTTAGGTAGAAGTAGCGAAAAAATTACACATACGGGAGTATACTCAACAGATTAAACGGTAAATTCGGAATAAGAAAAGACCTTCATGCTCCATCAATCCATCTTGCCGCCGCTTCAAATTTATACACAGAACATCAACTAAAGGCTTACAATGCCATTGAATTGACTAACTACTTCGATTTTCTCTTCTGACATCGAAACCTTATAAAAAAAAAAAATAAAAATCACCTAATGAAAGATTGAAAGATTTCATAAACCGTGCTTGCATGTATGGATATAAACGTCGAACAATAACTCCGCAAAATTTATGAGAAGCATTTCGAGAAATCACTTAAAAGCACTTATACACATATAAGTTCGACCTATCAAATTGCAAATGCCCAATTCGTATAACTGGTTGATTGCATCAAGCGGATCACAATATCATTGCATTTGCATTTGTCTTACTATATATAATTATCTCTTGCAATTCTCTTAAAATTTAATACAGATTCTCTTACATATATGCGATTGCATACATATTAGTAACTAGAAATTCAAATTTTTATTAGATTTACCTACCATATCATTAACTATGTGAATGCATTACTAATTCAAAACAATTAGTCACAATACTGATTGAAATAAAAAAAAAAAAAAAAAAAAAAAAAAAAAAAAAAAAGGAAAAATACTATTAAGCCAATGATCGTACGATCAAAGTTTGTTTCGTTTAATTATAATTTAAAGGAAAAAAAAAAAATAAACAATCATTTGTAGAAATTTCACAAATTGAGATAATCGACTGATTATCTTTTTATATAAAGAATGTGCTTAGATTGTGCTTAAGAAGACTTTTAACAAAAATTACGTTCCGAAACCGACCATGGGCAGGAACAAGGTCCATTAAATTTGTCATTCATATTTCAATATTAGAAACCCGATAAAGTATACACTTTGTTCTCGATTGTCATGTGAGATTCTTAGTCGCTTATTCGTCGCTCCTCACTCTTCTGGCTGTTATTGATTTAGGTTAGGTTAGAGCAGTTGAAGTAGAATAGAGTTGAACCTACACAAGCACATGGATTCTTACATCAAGTTCCGACGTTAATGTACCCTGCAGTTATTTGTATAATGACTTTTCAAAATAAGACGTTATATGTGCCGTTTATTTTGAAAGTCGACTAAGTCCATTTACGTTAAAATCGAGATATCTAAAGTTTTGCTTGCTAATGAACTTGCAAATGTTGATAACTAGTAGCATAGTAACATGATGCTCTTGGACTTCTAAGGGCATATAATTTATCAATCCAATTAACATAATCAACACTCTTTAAAATATCACATGGTTTTGATGACCATAAATGGACTTAAGCCACTTTCAAAATTGGTGAAATAACTTTTCCCAGGTCAGGGGAAAAACAAATTTCTCTTCAAATAGAAAGAAGAAATATTATACACTTTCGTTCGGGCCAATGATATTCACATAATTTTCTTTCGATTGGATCATTTCTCGCCATCTCTGGATGTGACGATTTCATCCCAGGCATACATGTAAACGTTGTCGTCATGGAAATTGTGAAAAACCCCATTTCAAATGCACAAATTACGCATGTAATATGCAATGGAAGTATTTAACTTTGGGTTAAGCAGTGCTTTTTGTGAGTCGAGAGAAAACTAAACTAGTAATGCGAAATGTTGGTGTTTTCTTCGTGATTCCCTCGCCAATTCATTATTCGATGCTTTAATTTAATCGCTTGAAAGATGTTTTACTTTCGCATTTCAGTCGCTAACGGGATGACACTTGTAGCTACAGCTTTTGATTTTTTACAAATCTACTCCATAATTTTCCTCATAGCGATTTGAGGCTCCCAAAATGGGACTTAAGTTACTTTTTCATGATAAACATTTGCTCATTTAATTAACCAGCAAATATTCGTGATGCAAAATCTTCAACGCCATCATGAACACCGTCCCGCAGAAAAAACCGCAGAGAATTTTCAATATGAGCCAATATTAGTTACGATTTGCTTCAAAATAACATACAGATAACATACAAATGAGAATGTTATCTTGATTTCTTTTTTGGAAAATGGATTTAGGCCACTTTCACAATAAACGACTCAGGTGAGAAGTGATCGAGAAAATGATCTGATCCGAATAATTTTTGATAGCGTACCCAATTTCATCAAAATATGTCAAAAGTTGCGAACAACACTAGCAGACAGACAGACAGACAGACAAGCTTAAATCGAATCACCTTTTGAATCGATCAGCACCATGAATTGTGAGTCTATCTCAAGTACTTCTGTGTGTCACAAACATCCGCATAAATTTAATATATTCCTGTGCAACAAGTGATCCAGGGTATAATAATAATGCTAATCATCAAAAAATCGCAATTTGAATGAAATTTCTTTGAAGTACACGAGTTCGCGTTCGTGTCTTTGTACGGAATTATGGATCGATCATGCATCAAAGTTGCGTACTCGATTTTTGTGTTTGCTTATGAAAAAAATCGCATTGGTTCATGAAAGTCGTACACAGGAATCGTATGTCATATAAGTGAAATTGTAGAAGTAGCCGAAGGCATAAGTTGTTTGGCTCTTCAGTGGACAATAATTCTTCTTCACTTTCATTTTTCAATCCAAGTTTACATGTAAATATGCGAAGGGCAAGAGTAATCACTTAATGATTTGAATGCAATGTAAAAGCTAGTGATTTCATATGAAATCTGATACTGAAATGACTCTTTGTGTCAACACACTATTAAATTCGACTTATCGATAGTGGTAGAGCTAAATCCAAATTAAATCCCACAATTTGTATAAGGTGATGGCTGGGTAAGAATAGGTACAAAGCAAAAGTTTTTTATTTATTTATTTGTTTTTTTTTTTTTTTATTATTAGATTTTAAACTAAAAACGAGTAAACTATCATTTATTTTAGGATTTTAATTTATAAAATTTAAAAAAAAAATTATCCAATAGTCCTATAAAAACTTTCCATTACATTTGTTTTACTTATTTACAATTTGTTCTTTTTTTTTTTTTCTGTTGCGTTTTTGTTATCTAAAACTATATTGAACTTTGGTACTTTAGACTTTATCATGAAAAAAAAAAAAACAAAAAAAAAACAACTAAAAATAAAAAATAAATAAACAAACATTTTACTCATACTTCTTCACCCGTACTAAGAACATTTATTCTGGCTGTGAAGATATAAGTTTTTAAACAGTGAGTATTAGGCATTTAATAATAATTACACGCATTGCCAAAAGTTTCGTTCACGTTCATTACAAAGAACCTGATCTTTATATTATACGATAATATTTTAAAATCTTTCATTTATCGAAATACGTATCGAAAACACATAAATATGTTTTCTTTATCAGTTGAGAATCTGGATTGATTTGTCGATATCCTTCTTTTCATCCGTTTATCATTAGTTTTATTCAATATTATGATCAGCACATTTTGTTAACTAAAAAATCATACGAATGTAAGTAATGATCAATCGACGAGACCATCTTCTCGCCACGACAAAAAATTGTTCATGTTCCATGCTTCATGTTGAGTGGGTTTCTTCTTACTGTTTTCTTTTCGTAGCTTATGCAGTCCGTATCTCTTGCGTACGTCCTTCTGCCATTAGTCAAAGAACAATACGTAAGAACACAAGTCGGACAAACTTGGAGGAAAAAAATCTCATCGCTACAAAATTAGATGGGGCCTTGAAAAGAAGCATAGTTTCGTCACCTCAATATATTAGACGTATCGGCTTTGAGTTCCGTAAACCATCACATCGCTCAATAATCCTCATGTCTGATTCGTATACGACAATACTGTTCACTGTTCCATTCCATTTCTGGATAGTACCGGCCTTCAAACCATGCGAGTCAAAATTTCATGATATTTCGACCGTTAGCTGACAAGTTACAGTTGTTTCAGCGACACTACTTATTTGGGCGCTTTGAACGGCCGATTGCCCATTTGGCTCTGTAATCTAATGATGAACCCATTTTTGATTTTTCTGTTTTGCCAAACAGCGCTCTAAGTTATCAGCGCACAACGCGATGCACACTTCGAACAGGATTTTCTCATGGACGGACAAATGTTTATGCAAAATAGTAAATGCTCTGCCTTTTAATGTCTTTACGAGTGTCAGCAACTATCGCGCAACTTCCCTTTGCGGTCTTTCAACATTTTTCTTATCAATCATCAATCAAATCAAAGTTCAAAGTTCGTTCTACTTATTCTTATACATAGTTATATAAGTTTACTGTAATTTTGAAGGTGGTAATGCATTCGTGATAATATTTTGACAGGAAGTGTTACTATCGTTTTGAAGAGGGCTGTAAAGACGAAAAGAAATAAAAAGTACAAATTTGCACGACAAGAGACTACGTACATACGTGTGCTTGTGGATTTTGAACAACACTCATTCTTTAACAAATAATCGCCTATTATATATATATATATATATATAAAGGGAGGTTGATAATAGCTGGCACAGACAACAAAGCAAACCAATAAACAAACAAAAGCTGAAGTATAAAAGAAACTGAATGCGATTTTGGGGTGTTCTCGAAACTTACATATCTACATATATTTTATGACACGAATTCACTTAGTTACATATATATATATATAAGAACAATTCAATGATATCGCAGTAGTCAATAACAACTTGACAACTATAGTAACTATGATATAAATATGAATTTAACATTTTTTCTTTTTTCAAAGACATAAATAGAGTTTTTTGTATATATTTTTTTTTTCTTTTTTTTCTTACGGCATTTACAGCAGTTGCCCAGCTATACCTGATCAAAGTGTGTGTTATGTTTTGCATGCCCAAATGCGATGACCTTCAATGAATAAATTATAATTTAATGCTTTTTATATAATGCGTTGAAGTATGGCAGAGGTGTGCTAATGCTGCTGTCATTTCCATTCAAACTCGTATTCGTATTCACTTTTCGATAAATAGAAAAATCTAAACTTACCTAACTGACACGATTTAAAGTAAAGCCCGAAAAGTAAATCTAACATCTAAAAAGCCACAGAGCGAGAGAGACATCGGAGACGAGTTTACATGTCCTGCAAGCAAATGCACTGCAAGTAAATGCATTACATTCGTATTTTACTCGATTGTTGATTTATTAGTTGGTCGACTACTTTTGCATCAAATTTTCGTTTACATTCGAATCGTATCAAGTCTTGGACCGATATTTGAGAATAACGATATTTTGAAATTTTCGTTTCTTAAAAATTTCATTCAATTTTTTAATTGCGTTCCGAAATGCTTGAACACGAGCAACATTCATTTTCAAACTTGATCTCTCCAGCCAAACTAAGGATATAATCTGTCAAAGCTTACCCGTATATGACAATGAATTGTTGCTACTTTGAAAACTTTTTTGCACACAGAGAAGAGACAAGTGCAAGCAAATGTAGACGGAGGCATGTGCTGATCACAAGCATACATACTATATGAAATCTATTATATGGATTTCTAAACATAACAAATGGAAAGAATTGACAAATCGTCTCATCCTTCCTTAATAACTATGCAAGTGAATTGTCTTATAATGAGCGATAGATATGTATTCCATCTACGTTTTATTAATGCTTGAGTACATGTTTGGGTAACATATCCTTCACATAATTTGAAAAATCTTATGCTTTTGTACCTTATGCTAAATTTCTGTTAATGTATGGAACACACAGAAGGACTTGCGATAAATGCACTTTTTATCCACTATATATACCTATCTTATCTATGCTTATCTGTCTGTCTGTCTGTCCGATGTCTACTCTACTGTACTGTGGTTTTGTGTTCAAGCAACAGGTGGCAAGTTTTTAGGATATTTTGATGAAATTTAGTACACTGAAGAAGGCTTGGATCACTTTTTCGGCCACTCCTCACTCGACGCCTTATTTTGGAAAGTGATTAAAAGAGAAAGAATTGCAATTTTCAAAACTTCTCGACAAGGGCCGCGATGTGATGGTACCTCGACGTTCTAAATTGATATGAAAAATTTTGTCCGGTTGGCACAATTTTTTAAAGCCCCTGCTATATAACTGTTCCGACGAAAACTGTATGAAGGTCTAGTTTTCAATATTTCATGGTGAAAACTGGTTCCTAATAGTAAATTGACAAAGACATTAACCTTATTGAAGTCGGACCTATTTTCTGTTCTATCGTGTTACCCTGTTTCTATTTTCTGGATACCAATAAACAAAACACAACGGCCCAATTGTTGTTGTTCATGATAGTAACTTAACTTTAAAAATGAAGCGTGAACCATATGTGAACCATATGGGTCTATTTTTTGGACCTCACTCCATGTCTATATAGCAAGGTGTCTCATCTAGTTTCCTATGACCGAAAGTACATAATAAAAATATTAAAAAAACATTAAAATTTTTCGGAAATAAAGTTACTCCACTAAATTTGGATCACGTCATCTGATGTAGTGCGCATCCTTCAGTATCCTTTAGGATTAGGTGAATAACTAACTGTACAGGTGAATAACTAACTGTACAGAGCGAAGTGATGTAGGACATCTTATGGTCGGGATTGCCCGATTATATAATGTTCTTATTTGTTGTCACAAAAATGAAGAGCTTTTATTATAGAGCTTGAAATAAGTCATCACTTATTCCTCGATGAAATTTTCCCACTCAAATTGAGAGTTAGCTAAATCCGCCAAAGACCCAGAAGTAATACAATCGCCAAGAGGCCAAATATATGCAAAGGAGGCATTGTGCGTAAACATTCGTTTCGGTAAGTGAACAATTGATTATTTCAAGTTTACTGAATATATATATGATTTTTGTGATAAATGTCTAAGCGTTCGATTCAAGTCACCTTAGCCATGTTGGTCTGTCTGCTTGTTAAATTATTTAATTATTGTAAGTCTACCTTGAGAGTGTAAACTTTTGCTTTCCACATTCTTACAAGATAATGTGTGATATTTTTTTTTTTATTTTTTCAATTTTTCTTTTTTTTTTTCGTTTTTCTCATCACTTTGTTATTTTCTCAATATCGTCCAATTATCAATTACCTCAGCAGAGGTGCGAACCAAGAGTGAAGATAGATGTTTCAGCAAAAAGTAAAATATAGGCTACGTACAGTGAGCCGTTCTAAACGTTGATATAACAATTTTTCGTCTATTCGATTGATGCGAGCGCATATGTATGTTTGTAAACATAACTCCAGATTGGTTACTTGTCATTAAAACAAAAACAAAAAAAAATTTAGTAAGAAATATTTTAATTTTAAACTATTGTCCATCTTTTTTCAAAAATTCTGCTCCACGACTATAGTCGTAATTTCTGACAGAATATCATTTCCGTTCAGAAAGAACAGCTGGTCAGGCGAAGTAAAACCATACCTTAGAGAAACCCGTAACGATCTATTTATACACTGGTGGATATGTTGCCAGTAGATTTATCTGCGATCTATGCTGTCATATATGTGATTTATGTCACGGTTATGTTATCGTATAGCATTATGTAGCATGCTTGCATAAGATGTTATGCCTGCAACAACTAAACATAGGATTTCTCTAGGATTGCACTTGACTCCTTGAAATTATTACTAAATAGTGAGTAACAAATAATTCGATCTTAACTTAACAAAATTTATTTCTTATTATTATTATCATTATTTTTTTTTTTTATTTCCTTTTGTTTTCTGCGAGGAAAGAAAGAAACGAAAAACAGTATATAAGAGAAAAAATGTAAAAATGTAGAAAAAAAAGATAAGTTTCCAATAAGTTGACTGTAAATAACTTTTTTATTTTATATAAATACTTGACAAGTGAAAAAAAAAACCACTACTGATAACAAAAATGCACTTAACTGTACTCAGCAAACTTATGTATGTTTCTGCTTCTCAACAGCAGTAAAGCGAAACGAAAATAAAAAAAAAAATTATTTGCAATAAATATAATTAAATAGGAAAAAAGCTAAAGGTTTAAATGCTTGCAAACACACACCATTCATACATACATTCAACTGATTAGTGTAACAATTTGTGATAAGGATAAAAGTGGTGAGTGGTGTGCTCTTCCGAACGTCATTTGCTAAAGCTTCTAGTGCGTAGAACTCTGCGCATGATAACTAAAATATTCGATCACTGGCTAACACAATACATTGCCTGCTACTATCGCGCAAAAACGTAGCTCAACAATCGCATACACATGTACACACTCCTCGCAATTATCGCGATACCTCGAACTATCCTCGCTCGTCTATCTGTCTTTAGCTTTGGCTTTTGAATTCAAAACTGGAAAAAGTAAAAAATTTGCATTCGTTTCACTAGCAAACAACAAACAACAAATAGGCGAGCAGGATCATCAAATCATTCGATATATAGTTGTGCATAGTATCTCTGATGCATTCGCACATCTGAGTGCAGCAACGAGGATAAATAAAGGATAAATATAGTGTATCCTCATTGCTGGTTGTTGTATCCAGCAACCAGCAATAATAACATGAAACTTCACCCGAGTGTTCTTAATAAATAACATTTCGGCTTCAGCAGCCTAGCAGATAGAAACCGGGACTGGCAGCTTCATAGTGGCGTTCATCGATTGAAATTTTAAGTGCGACAGAGTTTACTTTTGATCGGAGCTACATAGTGAATACCCAGTCGATGAAGGCATAAAACGCTAACCAATTGAACAGACACCCACTAGGCTGCAGCCACTATCGATCTATATCTCATGCGAATCGCGGATATCACGTTTACAAATACAAGCAGGACTCGCTTCCAAAATTCTTCTCACATTTGCCGTCGACATATTGTAAGAAACAAAGTTAATAAATATATCCTTGCATAACAAGTTGCGTAGGATATAAAATTTAAAACTTATACGCGATATCGAAAATTCGAAAATACTTAAAGCGCTACTTAAAGCCCTCCTAAATTAAAATGAGATGAGTTTCCAGCGCGGTAAACGTTTAGACTTTAAAAAATTTCAATTAATTAATTGAAAAATTTCATTATCATTCCATGAAATCGAACCATATTCTTATTATATATTTTTTTTTTATTTAAATACTTTCGCCGAATGCACTGGTCTGTGTGTGTGTGTGTGTGTAAACAAACTTTACATTTGAAAGCCGTGCAATACTACGACTTAGTTTTGTATGGCGGTCCATCCAATCTTTCGACATTTCTCCCAACGACAACATAAGTCATCACCATTTCATTTTTGTGTTGGTTTCCAAGAAGGAAATTAGTTCTAAAAATAATGATGTCTTTTGATATAAAAATATTTATATTTCGCATGCGTTTAATTTTTTCTTTTATTGCTTTGCCTGCATATTCGATTCGGTTCAAAGTACTAGCGGTCAGTAGTATAGTCAAGCGCTTCATGAGTATTAATAATAAAAATGCATTTGTTTTCTTTGAATTTTCGAGATTAAAAAACTTCAGAAAATTTCCCTATGCTGCATCGTACCCGAATATGCACATACATGCATGCATGAGTAATTGCTTCCACACATTTAGTCACGTAGTCATTTCAATATATTTGAAGACAAAAACAAAAAAAAAAAATAACGAGCGTTTTACAAACCAAACAAATAATTTTTAATTTCATTTAAATCATATTTTCATTATTATTATTATTGACGTGAAAAAGAAAGTAACGGGATTACAGTTTCTTATAATAAGAATAATATTTAGTAATGAAATGATTATCATATGTTTCTCTATTTATCGATATTAAAGATAGTAAGAGCGCTATTATTCATATCTGACCATCTTGGGGATAAACTTAACCAGTATATGCGTTGAACTTGAGTAAATCATGTCTCAACATTTGCTTTTGTTGAAGCAAAATGATTCGTTTAGTATCATATGACATTATCCTTGTTAGCACAGTGTTTGCGTCTAAAAAGTATCGACCAATAATTTAACTCTTTGAGGCATTGACACGTGATCCCTCACGGTGAACGGAGTGATGACGGTTTTCAAGAGTTGCTAGGCATAGACCTAATGCTTCGACAAAAAAACATTACCAGCATAACCCACTTTCCAATTTAAATCACAATTTCTTCTCAGGCACTTGTAGTTTCACGCTACTCAAGAATATCTGTAAAGCGTAGAAAGTTTATCGTAACTACAAATGTTTCTAAAAGTATTACGAGAATTCTCGCTCTCGAAAAATTAACCTCAGGGCGCCCGATGGCAGATGGAATGAGCAAACGTCATTCGAGGGTAATTAGTTGCCGAGCGCGCGATAACAACACGTTATATGTACTTACCTGCCCAACGCTCCTTTCAAACTAAGATTTTATCAGAAGAACCTCTGTCATGTCAGATGGACGATCGTAACAATTGCTACGTCCGAATTTGTGGAGGCATGCTTAATATTCGCGCTAACCTGCATACACCTCTGCTATAGTCTGTAAACTGTAGTCATAAAATAATGTATAATACATAAGGTATATACAAGGGTTATATATATATATATATATATATAGGTTTTTTTTTAGATAAACAATAAAACTCTAAGATATACGCTAGCTTTTTGCTTCCTGTTTTAAGCTTCATCACTTTAGCAATATAGAGATACGCGAACGGACGGACGAACGGACTAGACTAAGATTAACCCTTTCTTCTAGCGATTATGGCTTGAATGAAAAGTAAATATGCCCGCTTCGTAGACATAAACATGATTCGCGATAAACGTTCAAATGATATTTTATATCATATTTAATAAAAACTCATAAGCATTATAGGTTTGCGTACAAATGCATTTATCGCATAATGTTTCTCATTGCAATTTGATTAGTTTTTATATTCTACATCGCTTGCGGTATTAAGGATGTATGCGGCACTCAGAATGATTAAAATTAAAGCCGCATCCATTAAGCCCATTATAACAGACATTAATTGAATTTAAATTGTATGTGGATGTCCGACGTCCTCTCTCTGGTCTATCTCTCCATGTATTTTTATGGTCTACAGCTCATAATTTTCAAGATACTTTGATGAAATTTGGTTTCAGTTCGAGGGGAGCACGCTATTGAAGATGTGTAAATTGTACCATTTTTACAACAAAAAAAAAAAAACTATGAATAATCGTAGTTCGACTTACCTAATGAAAGTGGAAAACTTGGACGGAGTGAGATAATTGTTTTTTACTTCTTCCTATATGATGAATGATTCTTAAATATTTGACTATAAGAATTGTTGAACAGCAATGATTTAACTGATAAATTTCCTATCGTAAGTTTGGACCACACTGATCTCTTTTTTGGGCATCTACTGTATAAGAGTTCTTTTATACGGCAGCAAGAGTGCATCTTTGGCGTTATACGAACAAAATAGTAACAATAAATTTTACGATAAAAGAAAAACTAACATGTAACTTATGCCGGTTCATATTTCGGGCCCCTGCACAAAAAAAAAGATTTTTGAATAGTATTAGGTGTTTGCAAAAATTTTGATCAGCGTCTTCTACAGGGAAAAAGGTTAAAGAACTGGGAAATATTAACCTTTCTCTACATAAAATAACAGTTTTCCATTTAACATCTACTGATGCAGTCAGCTCACGCCGAAGATAATCATGGAGTGCTCAAAATTCTTCTTCTTCCAAATGCATTACTTTTATCGTTTATTTGAAGAAATCTGCTGCCGAACCCGACCAAAACACGTTCAGAGGCTTGTGGTGATGCTGACCCATCACATTCCAATTGTCGGTTTTGGTTTGACCGGCTTTTTGTAAGAGTTGTCCACAATACGCTTTTGCAGCTCGAATGGGAACTTCTGCCACACCCAGCGTACTCACCAGACCTGGCGCCTCTTGATTACCACTTGTTCAGATCGATGCAACATGGATTGGCTGAAATCCGCCAACGGAAAGGTGAAGTGCAAAAATGCGTTAGTGGGTGGATCGCTGCCAAATCATTATAAACTCTTTCGACATGATATCGCCCTTGATTCATATATATGAATAAATATTGATTAATATATAATAGAAAAGTGATCAACATTTTTGCAAACATCTAATGATTGTTAAGAGAATGAATCCGTAAAGATCCTTCAATTTTCCAACAACAACAAAAAGCTGTTCTATATTGTGAAGCTTTAGTAATAAAAGGGTACAAAGCCTAAACAATTTATTTAATTTTTTTTTTTTTTGCAAATATGGAGATCTCATATAGCATGCATAGGGAAGGTGTGAAAAAAAAGAAGAGATCAATAAGAAAGTTTGAACAGCCTAATCTAAGACAGATGCAAAAAAAAAAAAACGCTTTTTCTAAACCCATTGCCGAAGGATGAGGGGTGTATTCATTTTGTAAAACGGTTTGCAACACCCAGAAGAAATTATCAAAGATCCCCCAAAGTGTATATGATCAGCATCAAATTCTAAATCCATTTAAGCATGTCCGTCTGTCCGTCTGTGCAACATCGATTGTAAACTTTTTCCTAGCCGCAAAAATGAAGCTATTAATTTCAAGTTTGGCATAAACATTGAAAATTCTTGGACACAGGTGGGTATTGAAAATGAGTCAAACCGGTTGTATGACATGTCGATAGCACCGCATAAACTGAGAACACTTCAAAATTGTTATTTTACTCACTCACTACTCATAAACTATAGCAGATAAATGAACAAAAATTTCAATGTACCTATACAAAAATGAAAAGATTGACCACGCCTACTCGATGTTATAGCGTATCAATATTTAACATTTGTTTCAATACCTTTATAACGCGCATGAAACAAGCTTCGAAAACACCATAAAGCAAATAAATTTTTGGCCAGTTTCAAATTTGGAATACACCCAAACGAGTCGGTCTGTTCGTCTGTGCAACTTTGTAGTATTTGAGACAAACATTCGCCCGTTAGCTTACAAATTTGCAAAAGAATTTGGAAGAGACTTAAACTTTTCCAAGGACATGGATGGCTTCAACGCCACACGCCTATGTGACTAAAACTTTTATTTTGAAAGTAGAAAAAATCAGCCGCTACCCCACACTTAAGAGGACTAAGATTTATTTCTTCTGCTTTTTACGTCTTCTCTTAGGGTGACGGTGATGGGTATAAAAGATTCCGAATATAATTTTCTTACTTGTTTTTATTAATTTTGAAATTGGTTGGGTTGGTCGAGCCAAAACTTAGGCCTATACCTAGTGAAAATTAAGGTGGACATATATCTGCTCAGTTCTTGCGAATTTGACCATTGCCACGTACCCTTGCCATCGTTAATACGTGTACTTTATATATTCTCCGATAGCAAGTGTAAGATCTGAAGAAGTAATATTCAATCTAAATCACATCTCGGACATTCAATGCTGAGATTCGAAGAATTATGAGATTTACTGCATATTTTCTGTATAAATTATTAAGCATATCTGTTATGGTGCACTTACATGTACACCGCATGGAATATAAACATTCGTCATTTTGAGCCCGATAGAGAGATCAGATAGTAGATTATTCACGAAAAGCATACGTAGTCTGTATGATGTGTGCACGGTTTCATGTAATATATGAAAATGACTTGAAGCGTTACGTCGGATTTCGTGGAACCGTCGATGGTTAATCCAAGCTGCGACAAACTGCATAATAAAATCAGTATGCACTCTAGTGCTAAGTTGTTATTATAAAAAAAAATTGTTTTAATATAAATAATTATTTTGTTTTGCGCAGGCTGATAAAGTGTTTTTAATTTTGCTAATATCTGTCTTATAAATTATACGTAAAGATGTTAATTAAATTTTCATTTTTAAAAATATATTCAACATGAGCTGGATGAATCTTATCTGGACACAACTTCCGTCAAAGTAGAAAGAAAAAAAAAAAAAATATATATATATATATATATATATATATATATATATATGTATGTGAATATATAGCTTGAAAAAGACGTAAGTCATTCGAATAATTAATAAAGAGATAAAGTGAAATTTTCTGATATCCATTGCTTCTTCATTTTTACACCCATCACCGAAGAATGAGGGATATATTCCTTTTTTCGAAACGTTTGCAACGCCCAGAAGGAAGCATCAGAGACCCCACAATGTACATATATTCTTGATCAGCATCAAATTCTAAATCGATTTAAACGTGTCCATCTGTCCGTCTGTGTAATGTCTGTTGTAAACATTCTCCTCGCCCCAAAAATGAAGTAAAAATTGAAATGTGGCAGATTGGTATTGAAAATTGGATCAAATCGGTCAAAGGACACACCCAGAGCATCACGTAAACTGAGCACATCTCTGTTTTTCAAAGGGAATGAGAAATTGCTTTTTTGCTCATTACTCATAAACTATAGCAAATAAATGTACAACAATTTTATTGCACATTCTATGGCCGATGCGGTAGCATCTTTGCATAAAAATGGAAAAAATTAACCACGCCTAACCAATGTTATAGTGCATCAAAATTTACATATATTTTCAATAAATTTATAGCGCGCAGAAGCAAGCTCCAAAAACCTCTTAAAGTGTACAAATTCTTCGCCAGTTACAACCCTTGAGTGCATCTAAAAATGTTCGCCTATTCGACTGTCCATCTGCTTGTTTGCGCAATTTTGTAGAATTTATGGTAAACATTTTCCCGTTAGCGAAAATGAAGATATCACCAACAAATTTGCAAAAGAATTTGGAATTGAACTAAACTTTTCAAAGAACACGTATATAGCGCCCACAGGCCGATATGACATAAATTTTTATTTTGAAAATAGAAGACATCAACTGCGTTCAATCCATATTATATAGAGTATGAGAATTTTGTTCTTTTACTTATTATGTCTTTTTTTGGGGTAAATGGTGATGGGTATAAAAAGTTCGGTCCCGACCGAATTTAATTTTCTTATTTATTTATAATTAATTTAGTAGAGTGGCAAAAGCAAAAATTTCGCAAACCATTTTCGACACACACACACACACACACACACATATATATATATAGTTTCGCTACAGTATACAGTCTCGCTTGTAGCATTCACTTTATACGTGAAGCATAACCTCTTACCGATTCCTTATGCGCTTTTACACTTTATGCCCTTACGAAAATAATGCAACGCAATGGCTCAAAAGCACACGAGGCAAATGAACTGCGAATAACATCTGCCTGAATTTCACAATGCCATATATTGGGGCATGTAAATCTTGGTGTTTTTTTAGGTCGACCGCGTGGGCGCTTCCCAGGGCGCTAAATGTTTGAAAAATGTCGTCTAAAAAATGGAACGATCTGGTAAACGAAGTGAATCGATTTTTCGGAATCAAGTTCCATGCATAGCTTGTGGAAAATATTGATTTAATGGATGAATTCAATTGCGACCATAATTGGGCACTAATGCGATATTTAATCTTCCTTGGACAATACTATAATTCCCAGAGATTCACTATTGGCTTTGGGATCTTTTTACGAGAAAAGCGATAAACTCTTGCAACACAACATGATTCGACGAGCGCGCGAACCGAAGACGTCCTTATTGATCCAAACGAGCACTACTCATTCCTGTAAATTCAATCTCATGATTGAATGCTTGAGAGATCCATTTACATCATCACCGTGTAACATATCTTAGGTTATTATCATTTAAAATTATTTCATAGAAAAAATAAGGGAAAGCAGTTCCATATTTAACCGTTAAACACTTGTAATACTTTTATTAAACATTACAAAAAATGACTTAATTAATCATAAATGTACAAAATATTGCTTGTGATTAATTATTATAAATTCACTTATGATATATGTGTACGAACAACTTATGTACGTATGTATGTTTGCGTGAATTATATTTGTCTGGTAAATAATAAACGTTCTTTGGAATTTTGAACTTTGATAACGTGTGCGTTAAAACCGCGTATCTATAATGTATATATATATATATATATATATATATATATATATTTATATATATATTTACCGTTTAGTCAGACATCAAATATTATGCTCACAAATATAAACTTTCCGTTGATAGTCCACAATCGACCTGCGAAAACACACGCAAGCACATGGATAAGAAAAGAAAAGAAACAAATTTCCATCTCATCTCTTATTCAATTTTCACTTTTACCGACACTATTCTCTTATTACTATTAAAATGCTTTCGGATTTGTGTACTGAAATGCATTAAATCTCTTAAAAAAAAACAGTTTCACCTACCCATACACGTACCGACCGTATACACGAGGGCATTTATCATTTCGTCACCATATTCTTCGTCTAAATAAGTTGGACTTTGATCTCCTTACGTGAAACTCTTTAAAACATGTTTTTCTGGTATACAATATTGTTGTTTCGTTTAGCATTTCTGATTGTTGTCAATACATGCACACATAGCCACATTTACATACATCCATATATACATATATGTGTCGGCAGCATTTAGTTTTGTTTTCAATTTCCAAAAAGCGGTTATATTAAGTTCGACGTAAACGTTTGCCACTCTTGAGTAGCTATAATACTTCAAATACTTGAAATCATTTCGATCAGAACTAAACTTGAAAGTCAATTCGTTTCTTCTTCTTCGTCTGTTTTTTTTCTTTTTTTTTTTTAACTGACCAATCACTCAGGAAATGCTACCGCAATGAGATTGGAACTCGCGAACAATGACTTACACTAGTTACTCGTGATTGCTACCTACTCGATTACTTTTGTGGACTTGCAGGTTAGTAGGGCTTCCATAACAATCTTTCCATTACCGCAATATTTCACATTCCCTAAGCATGTTAAAGCTGCATCTGCAGCTTAGGCAAAGCACTATTTGTCTACAATGTGTGTTGATAAGCTTTGAAGATTTTGGATTAACTCTCACAATCCCATTAACAATTTCCGTGTTTCCCTAAACCAAAATATTGCCGTTTTACAGAATGTGTTTATCAAAAGTCAAACGCGAATCACGCTATAATACATATATTTTTGGGAAAAAGCTTTGCACGAGTACATGGAAAGTGTTAAGTATTTTCTTAAAAAAAAAGGGTGTGACAGTTGGCTGAGCAATATCATGGACGAATATTTCTATGAAAGTTTAGATGGACTTCTTCTCTTGGATTTCCATTTACAGTTCCTGACTATGCATAGCGTTTTGGAACCCATCCCGCCCTGACTACAATAAATACGAATCACGCTGTCGTCCAATTTCAAGTCCTTATCGCAATTTTTGGAATGTCAGATGACAGCATCTGGCAGATGTTTTTCATTGAATGAAAAATTGAATGAAAAGTACGGTCGTAAATACGAATGTAAAAAACTACCAAACATTGCATCAAATATATAGTAGGCGTAGCAACTTTTGCGCGATTCACTTTGGTTCGATTCATTTTGATTTTAATCAAGTGAATCTAAAAACCGTAATAGTAGCCGTAGCAAGTTCTGTCAGGAAAGTTCTTCAAACTAAAAAATTATGGAAAATTATGCCAAAAGCAATAGAAAAAATTAAAAGTTGAAACAAAAACTTCTCCGTCGTAACAATATTGCATTCCATTTGGAACAAAATATTTAGTATTCTTATCATCTTCATCTAGTATTGTGAATGTATTACTTACCAGAAAATAAAAGAGGAAGAACTTTCTCTCATCACTCCCCAAAAAGTAAGATGAGAAAACTAAAGGAAATGAGGAAGAAGTCAACCAGGAAGGAACAAGAATACTTCACTGCGGAACTGCGGATAGCCTCAAATAAGGCCGCACCAGAATTGGCCCCAATATTAATGAAAGATTCTAAGGCACCAATAGTTACTTGCCTCTCATCTCAGCTGTAATCAATTATCGCTTCGGAGTTTTTTACCTCGAAGTTGACCGGCTCCATTTTCATAACTTCGACAAACATTTGAATCGCCCGCTACCCGTTTATAAGAACTTTGAGAGCATTTCGTCGTTGCGATCAATAACCGTGGGAATGTAACTTAAATGCTGCTTGCCGGTGTAATTGTTGAAAATATTAGAATGGAGATCGGAAAACGGAAAATTAGGACGAAGGTTCCGAAGCGCTAGTGAAGCTCTCTGACGAACTAAACTTGAAGTAACCATTGTTGCTTAGAATCTTATAATGGTATAATGGAGTTTGATGTCAGCTTCCTGGAAGTCATTTTCTACCTTTTCCTCCATTTTATATCCAATATACGAAAATGTATTACTACAATTTTTTGGTTATTAATTTGATTAACGATAATAAAAAAATAATAATTTCAACGCAATATGGTTCTTAGAACTACCTTTTACATTAAATTTTAATGTTAAGTCGTATAAGTTATCGAGCCCTTTGTTCTATGCTTTTCTATAATGTTCTTGTTCTTGTTCTTGTCGGAAAAGCGTCACACGCAATTTCTGTTACCTTAAGTAGTTTTCGTCTCGTGTTTTATTGTTCATATTTTCTGCTTCCGGAGGTGCGAGCAAAGTAACGACTTATCGGACGAAATCCGAACGGAAAAACTATTTAATGTCGGTATTTTTAAAAAGGGATTTAGAAAATTGCAAACAAAAGAATAATTTTTCACTCGAAAATTAAATCACTAAATATCACACATCAGTTATTATTGGGTTTTATTTTAGTTTACTTTCAAAAAATCTTCTTTTTGTTCTTTCCATTAACACAGAAAAGACACGTAAGAAAAAATTTTTCGGCTGCCGTTGGCTAAATGTCGCATTGTTTCAAGTGTTGTTTGTGGAAAGGAACAGAAGCAATATTCGTCGTTTTCAGAAAGAAATTTGGACGTTAGGAGGAAAATGTCCTGAAACATTTCTTTAAGTCTTCATGTATTTTGGCGATTGAACCTTTCACCATGATGTGGAAGCCACAAATCGCCATCACGTATAACCGTCGGTCCTTGCTTGATCAATATATTGAAATAATCTCACTTAGTCCCACGTTTCTGGGTCACGCTTCTCATTTAGCTCTGCCTAGCGTTATTCCTTACTCGGTTGGTTTCATCACTTCTATGCATTAAATATCTTCTTCCGTTGTCCCGTACGGTACGTCTCAGAGCAGGCTCGTCCGTGTTACGATTTTTTTCATTTTACCTGTATTCTACATTTTCCCTTTATATAGTGCTCCGCCCTCTATCACGTAACCGTTCGCTTTCCCGTTAAGCAGGACTGTTGCGCCTCAGTGCATACTCTTCCATATTACGAGTTTGCTCACGTTCTCTGTATTCGGCATTCTGTCTTCGTATGGCTCGTCTTTCAAGTTTTCTTATGCGTTGGTTGTCGCGATGAACCGGATGTGCACGATTAGATCATTTTCTTGATAGCCAACATCCGTTCGATGAGCCCTAGGTCACAAAGAATCTTATGTTTGTTCTCGTGCTCGGAAATCTGCATTCTTAGTCTACGGCGTGTTCTCCAAGTGCTGTTGTAAGTTCCCCGTCGTCCTTGAGCCAAGGTACATCTGTATACCAAATGTCATTAAAATATCTCAAAAATTGCGATACGAAGTTTGAACAAAACAGTACAACAATGGACAAATAGGCTTAGATCGATTCGGAAAATGATTCTGAATAGATCGGTATAATAAAAAATGGGTGGGTCTATCTCAAGCCCTTCTGCTTGTTACATATGTCCGCATAATATACGTTGCACTACAGTGGCGTGGGGTATAACCAATTGTGCTTAATTGTAAACACGTGATTGTCTCCATTTTTCAACGCACACCAATCTTGGACACATCAACCAATGCTTACGGAAAGCAAGCCTTTATTTGTAAACAAGTGTAAGTTTTAATATACAGTTGGATAATAGTAAGTCCATATAAAAACAGGATGTCATTTTAGTGTTCTATGGCAAAAATAAGAATTGTATTAGCTGTAGGGTATGCAATAATCGGCCTATCCGATTGCAATGTTTTCACTTGTTTTTAACTAACATATAGAGAAACTCTTGAGGCACCTTGTTTCTCTTCTTTCCCTAATAGTTGGATATCCTTGATCCTTTGAAGCTCATTTGAACAGTGAAAGTCAATTTTATTGATTATCTCGATCTTGATCATATAATATTTCTAAATATGTTTCACTTTTATATTACATTAAATCAAGAAAAAAGGTATTTTTAAATTTGAATTTGTTCACGATACCAAAAGCGGCCCTTTTCACAAACTACGTTTTATTCCATTGCGATGTGCTGCACAGTCACACAGTGACACATTCAAAAAGCAGGTGAGTATCCCATATCTCACATAGGCGGCAATCAATCGAAGATAAGACTTGGGACGGAGATGCATTGAAGCAGTGGACATACTATTTCGGAACCAATAGGATTAAAATCCTTCATCATTCGAAAAATAATTGATCATAACTTCCAAGCTTTTCTCCAATGGAGCTTGAAGAGCAATGAAAATCAAAAATTCATTTTATATAAAAATTCGATGCATTTAATATTACTTTGATATATATACATAATAACATGTGCGCCGCATACGTATTATATACCCACGAATTTCAATTACCCTATTTAATTGGCATACGTCACATGTATTTAGAATTGTGAGAATGAGCACAAGAGATATGATGATATGAGATTCGGCGTAGAAAGATTTTATTCATAAATGTCGCAAACGTAAGCACACTATTACAGAACTAACATTGTACGTAACGTCAGTCAGTCAACACGACAAATGGTTGGTCTGCGAAGATGCGCTTAGCTTAACAAAGCCTATCCAAAAAGTAACATACATATTTTACCCGACACACTCAAACATACCCATAGTAAAGAACAATACTTTTGTCTCTCTAATATAATGTGAGGTAAGGTGCAATGCAATAGAAGGATTGTTAGATAAGCCCATATAAGAGATGAGACGTTTAGAGAATTTTTTTAATTTTTGTTTAATGCGCGAGATTGACGACTGGTTTCTGCTATTTAAAAATACTTCACAATTTCGCTAGGAATGTTTGGGGGGACGGGGGCTAAGTATAAAATAATTATTAGCAAGATGTCAATTTTCTTATACAATAATAAAAGTTGATGGTGGAACTGGCAAGCCGTTTACCCTATAGGGTAGATTTAACGATCTATGAATAAAAAATGTATGTATATATCAAATATATATCTGGTATTTACAATTTGGCAAACGATATCCGAAATACGACATTTGGAGTTAGACACTTATACAATTTGACGCCACTGTCCGCTAAAAAGCAAGTATATGAGTTGGCGGATTTTGGCGCGGAAGTTCGAAAAAGAATAGGAATAAACTTAAGACCATTTCAATACTCTTAACAGAGTTTTGAATGGGTCGTATTATAAGAGAATGAGAAAAATAATCCTTATGTTTATTAAAATATTTGCAGTATTTGTCAAGAGCGATAGGCAAATGCATTTGCAAATAATTAGTTTAAGTCGTTAATTAAAATCCAGAAATGCACACAAACCTTCACGAAGCTGAACGAATCGATAGCTAACTTCAATCAGGGGCATCCTCTACTCTACAATGTCTATATTCTGGCAATCAACAACAACTACAATTTACAAGAGAGGGTGGACGGTATGCAACGGACGGTTAAGATGATTCGGCTTTTCTGGTTCATATTTACATTGTTTTGATACTTAATAACATGTTTCTATATGCAGACGGCCAGGAATGGCTAAGAACGTAACAGTAGATTAGATAATTAATCGATTTTTAAAAAAATAATAATAAAATTTTTTTCCAAAATATTTCCTGTTTTGAGAAAAGGCGTTTTTCCGAATCTACTATAAGCATTGGTTTATCCAAACCCAAAGTCCAAACTTACAAATAAATTCCACTATGAGACTTACAGCTAGAATGGACCTTGTCATAGCTTTATTTATAACGAGAATCGTTTCTTAAATTACATTTCTCCTCTGGCCTTATCTACTTAGGAAAATTAATTTAAAATCCCTAATATGTTGAAACGTTGACTGACTAAACTGTCGAACAATAAGAGTAGATATACTTATTAAAATTGTGCATCTTTCCCGCACGATTCCGAACAAAGCTTATTTACTTTTTAGTAAAGTACGATTACTACTCGAACTGCTTATCGTTAGAATTCCAAATCATCAATCTTTGTTTGCCAAGCCAAGTCATTATATAAAACGCCCCCTTAAAAAATAGCTCTACGCATCGAAATTATTCGTGCAATTCATTCTCACGTGATTTAATACTTTCTTAATTCAAATAAATTTATATCTATCAAGATTTTTGGATTACATAATGATTTTATATAGCAGGTACGGGGTGCCCATAATTCGTTGAAAATCGGGCATATTTCTCAGACTCATGCATATATTCGTTTACGACTAAGCTCTTTATAATTTAGTTTGTATTAAGCTTGGAGCACGAAACTACACGCAAATTTCCGCCTCTTGGCTATTTAACCGTATAATTAATTAAATATTTTATTATAAAAACCTGTTTCTCGATTAATAGAATCAAATAGGTTGAATAATAGATAGATCGATAATAGATTATCGACGTTTCATTTAAAAATGAACTCTAAGACGGATTACACGATGCCTTCGCCGAAAACTACTACTAATTTTCTAACTGTAGAAAATCCGGTATTTTGTTGTTTCCTTTTTTGGTCCAGTGTTTTGGTGGTAAAAATGCTCCTAATGTCGGCAATAACAGGACTGCAACGCATTTTTTTTATGGTATGAAGCACTATCAATTAAATGTTCAGATTTACATTTGACTTTTCCTCTCCAGATTTATATCAATCCAGAAGATTTAATCTTTAAGGACGTAGAAATAAAATACAATAATCCACGTATTGAAAGAGCCAGGAGGTACACTATTAATATATGATTTACTTAAAAATATATATGTGGTTTTTCGTTTGCTTCAATATCTTTCAGAGCTCATCGCAATGATTTGGAGAATATTTTGCCCTACTTTACGATGGCTTTGCTCTATATATGCACAGATCCTAATCCTTCCATAGCATGCAATCTCTTTCGTATAGGATCTATAGCGCGCATCATTCATACACTGGTCTATGCTTTCCGTCCGGTGCCACAACCATCGCGTTTCATAGCTTTTTTTATTATGTATCTCATAACTTTCTATATGGCCTTTGATGTTGGTGTACACACGTTAAAACATATATAAATTCCTTTTTGTCCTTAAGGTTCTGTTTAATGGTGTTAGGGGTGGTTGTATAGATTAATTATAACAAAATAAAATATTTTTACAATAAATTAAGCGTTTTATAAATTTATAAACTAGATAGACATAACTAATAATCCTGGGTTCTTGTTATCACGAGCTAAACGCTGAGGGAACCACATTTATATATTAAATCCCTGTGAACGCATACACTTTTTATGAGCCTCTATAAGGTCGCCACAATGATCTTCACCGCGTTCAATAATACTTTGCAAATATTGAGAAAAATGTTGAGAAATCAATATTATTAAAGTTTTAGTTGCTTTCGTGTAAAATAACTTACCACTGATCACGAGCCTTTTTAGTTTCGGGACAAGCACAGCAAGCTTTGCATTTGGGCTTGGCTGCCACAGACTCTGTACCGCTTACTGAGACTGCAGATGCTTGTGCAACTTCTTTTACCGGAGCATTACCCATGTCCTGTGTATTAGTTTTAGATTATTTGTTATTTAAATAGAGATTTCCGAAATTCGTAAGGAAACGTTTCTGATAAACGTGCATAGACTTAATTTTTCTCTTTATTCGTGAAAACCTAAAAAAAATAATTTTTTGTATGTATTATTATTTATTTATATAATTTTCTATAAAATTCACATTTTGAGAATCTCACCTGATTGCGTTTTACTTGGAATGATATTCAAATGCACTTCACAACACTTAAATCATTTTATCAGTGATGGAAGAGAACTTTACAGCCATGTAAACACAAAATTTTTCAAAATATTGCAAATTATATGACAATGGTAACACTACACCGAGCAACAGCTACAGTTAATAACCTACTTAGAATAGCTTGAAATTAGCAAACAGTTGAGCAAGTAAAATCGAATCCTACATTTAAACCCATTTTTCGATCGATTTAGACCTTTAACAGAATAACAATGCCTGGTAATCAAATCAAGTATGAAATAGAAGGGAATTTTAATACCTAAGGAGTATAAGGTTTCGGTAACAATTAATTTTGATACTTCAAAATTCAACGTACATCAGAAAACAGACATTCGCGGGGAATAGAAGGCGAGTTTTCAAGAACTTGGAAAATTTTTGCTCACTCTAAATTCAAAATTAATGCGAGCGGGTTCTACCATACGAAAACAAGAGCTTTTATTTTTTTTGTTTTTTATGTTTACATGTACATCAAATCACAGCGAAAGTTTATAAATTTTCCGTTTACATTACACCATATATATAAGAATTTAAGTCTGATATGCATATATTTCTATGGATCCTTTAAGCATACCATGTAGCTAGCACTTTTGATTAAGGTTATCTGGAACGTGAAAGTGATATGAGCAAGAAACAATGTTATATAGGTGAACTCATATATGTATGTTTGTTCGAGTCGAAGATTACTTTATATTTTCATATCCTCTATTTAAAGTGCCATAACCTTTGCAATACCTGGGAGGAAGCTTCAGAGGCCCTATATAGTATATATATTCTTAATATAGTGTTCTTCGGCCGTACAATGAAATTTTTGGGTGCAAAGACCGTTATCGCTGAAAATAATCTTGAATTGGTTTTTAGTTTTCACATATTTTTATCAACTAAGAAAACTAAAGGAATTTTTTCTATCGTTACCGAGCATAAAGTATTTGTATTCAACGCCATTTGAATCTGATTAAACTCTTTAGTTAGTTCAAAAAACTACTTTGAAAAATTTCGTGTAATCCTTGAGCTTGTAATATCATAAGACACTACTATAACATTAAGTATAGTGTGCCTTGCATTCTACCTGTCAAGAGTTATCAAAAACTGTCGTCTAATCAATTTCATTTGTATTAATTAGAAGAGGAATATCGACGTTATAAAGCAAAGATTCGGTAAACGATCTAACAAAAAACTCCAAATATGGCGAAGCCGACGACCATTAAAGAGGCTTTAACAAGATGGGAAGAGCGGACAAAGCTAGATTCTACTAAGGCTACAGATATTGGCTTACAATTTCAGTGGCCACCTATCGAAAAAATGGATGGTACATTAGCCACTTTAGTCGACTGTCGAAAATTAAGTCTATCTTCAAATATGATAGAAAAGATTGTTGGCATAGGAAATTTAAAAAACTTACGCATACTGTGTTTGGCCCGCAATAATATTAAAGCATTAACGGGCATAGTAAGTACAGAAAATATTGCAATAAACTTAAGTCTTCATTTTCAAAATTTATCACAGGAACCTTTAGCTGATACCCTGGAGGAGTTATGGATTAGTTATAATATTATAGAAAAAATTAAACCAATTGAATCCATGAAAGCTTTAAAAGTCTTCTACGTTAGCAATAATTCAATTAAAGACTGGTCAGAATTCAGCAGAATGGCTATACCGCCAAAATTGGAAGAAATAACATTTCTGGGTAATCCATTGTATGAATTAATGGATGAGGGAGGTTTCCGGTCCGAAGCAATACGACGTTTGCCGAATATGAAAAAATTAGATGGTGAAACGGTTATTAGAGGAGATTAAAAACAAGGGAATTTTACTTCACTACAAATTTTCATTATCAATAATGCTATTTACATATATTTCTTTTTATAAATTTTTTGCAATCTTTTTTCAATTTTGCGTTTTGTTATCGCTTTCTCCGACAGTATTTTCCTCAGGTTCCTTTTTCATTCTTCGCAGTAAATTTTGTGATATTAAGTCAATTTTAAAGTGTTGTACATTAATGGCACTTCCGTCCCAGTCTTTAAGCGCTTCAAATTTAACTGAATCGCAGAGATTCAGAAGTTCTGAAAAAAAGAAAAGTGTAGTTGATGATATCTTAGCATAATAATTTTACTGATTATACCTATTCCACCTGTTCTATACTCGCCACTTTCCCTTTCAATAGTAGTTCGAATAACATCCTGTCGAACGCAGTGTTGTTTATTTCGGCTCTTGCTAATCGACTGTTTTAAGGAAATCTGTTCTAATTCTTTATCGAAGCGTTTTAAGTACAAGTTTATCAATTGTTCAAATTCTTCAGGAGTTAAAGGCGTCTGCCTATCGCCCTCAATGCGTTCGCGAAACCAATTCAATTTTTCGCCTAAAATGTTACTTTTGATAGCATGTCCAAGCCTTTGTTTATGCTTGTTATTTTGACGTCGAGCCTTTTTACTTAGAGCCTTAGTTTTACGACTATTGGGATGCTTACACTTTTGCAATTCTTTTTTTAAATTAACCTTTAATAAATTTAAAAAATCCCTTTTAATACATTCGCAATCATTTCAAGTTTTATTAACTTACCATTTTTGTTGTGCCTTTTACACGTGTTGCTTTGGTTTTGTTTTCCTATTTTGTGTTAATTATTGCCAACAATAAAATTTTATAAAATTATAAAATAACAGATGACCATTACTACGAAACCGTGTTATATGGGAAAAATGATTATAATGAAATAAATTTCTTCAATACTAAATGTTTCTACTATCAAATTTGCTAAACACGTTCGTGACCGTGAATGCTATAGCATTGGTCTTCATTGCGATGCAAAATGACACGAATGCTACAACATTCAAATTTTAAAATCAATTATTTTTACTTTATTTAATTAAACTGGGATTTTTATCTATTGTAATTACCGAAGTATTGATTAACTGATCCTTTAGGTTTTTTCATATTATTTTATTTTTTCTCTGTGTATTTACAAAATTATTTAAAGATTCTGTAAATTCGTAAATTTGTGTACACTAGAAAAAATGCGGATTCTCTCATTGTCCAATTATCTTTTGCTTTTTCTTATGTGAATGCTATAATATAGTATTCAGGTCATCCCAGTAGACAAATTTGAAACAATACTGCTGTGAGTGCATTCGTTAAAATATGATCTTCTAACTAACCTTAGAAAATGTATTCAATCACATTTCGCATATCACAATTAATTTTAAAATAAATTGATTGTCGTTTTTTGCATCTCATTGAAACTTTTACTGTCCGCGAACGTGTTAATTAGTATCTTCTTAACCTAATAACATCGATTAATAAATCCAATTGCTTTTTTAAGTATCTGTTGAAATTAATGCTGCGTAGTAATTATAATAACTGTCCGCACTTTCATAATTTCTATAGACCCGATGTCGACCTTATGCAAAATCCGTTGTTTCTATTTGCTAATAAACTAAGTCTGAAAAGTAATCGTGTCGCTTAATTAGAGGCCTTTCTAATAACTTAATAAAAAAGACTTTTATTCATTTATCTAATGAAAAACTAATTAAGCTAAGAATCTGTGTGGGTATTTTGTCCTACCTAAAGTTACTTATCAATTTATAATAATAAATGCGTATCAGAAAATAAATTGAACATTGGAAACTGCGGCATGTATGCAAGTCGTCTTAAGCAATTTTATTTGTATTGAAATTAAAGGTAGCGAATTTATAATTCATTGCATACATCATCCCTTTAAAGCAGACACGTTTTCAATTGCTTTTGTTGCTCTCAATCGCTTGCTTAATTAAACTATTTACGTCGACCGCTTAGTTGCTGGCGCATCAGTCGATCTGTTGGACACGTTTTGTTTTTGTTTTTTTTTTTGTTTTTTTTAAGAAGTGTGGTGTGAAGGAAAAACTAAACCGACGGTTTCTAAGATTTACAAATAAAAATTATTACCAAATTGATATTAACAAAATGTCGCACATTTTGAGAAACTATAAAGCAGCTGCTTCATGTAAAAAATATCTGACAACTCAATTCGACTATATTTTGAAAAATGTAATAATGGGTATATTATGTGGTAATAAGATAGATGTTATACTTATTAATAAAAAAAAAACAAAATGTGTAAGGTTTAAATAAACGAGAAGAAAAAAACAGAAATGTTACATAATTATCATTATTCTCACAGATCTTGCGTTACTTGTAATTAGAGCTGCCAACAAGTTTTGATCATTAAATGTTTGTAAATAAATGTGTTGCTATAAATGAAATATAAAATATTAAATTAATGTTAATTTGAACAAGAGATGGCAGCACTACCTAAAATTGCATTATACTTTGTTTCTCTCTCTCTCTATCAATCACTGCGATGAACGTAATTAATAATAAAGACGGCATTGTATTGAATGCGATGTATATAATGCGTATAACTAGCACACGTTTTTAAAGATTTAAGATTTAAAGGCAATGTTTTTTATTTTTTGGAAATTTGATTTCTGCAAACTATTATGATATCATTTTTTATTAAAGGGCTCTGCCATGAAATTTTAAGTATTGCTTAAATCCTTTTCCTTAGATTACATTGTATTTTATGATAATTGAATGTTTAGAGATAACATTTCATTCCATTTCATATTAGACTAATTTGCGAAGACTGCACTTAACATCGATATTGGATAAGAGAGTTGCTTTTAAACTCAGCGATATTGGAGAGGGAATACGTGAAGTAACCATTAAAGAATGGTAGGAATGGAATTGCATTTAACTTAAATTGAAAGGAAAGAAATTATTAATTTTATTTCGAAAAGGTTTGTCAAAGAAGGCGATGTTGTCAAACAGTTCGATAATTTATGCGAAGTACAGTCGGATAAAGCCTCTGTAACCATTACTAGTCGTTATGATGGAAAAATACTGAAATTACATCATAAAATTGATGATATGGCCAAGGTGGGTGAACCCTTACTAGATTTCGATGTAGAGGATGAAGATTCTGATGAAGAGTCTCCCGAAACCTCGCCATCAGAAACTCAAACGATTACAACTGATAGTCCTAAAGTTGATATTGACTCAAGCCAAGCTGGAAGCCCTACCGAAGTCATCTCAGAAGAAATGACTCGCAATATTACATTGGCAACGCCGGCTGTACGACGCATAGCGCGAGAACATAAAGTGGACTTGTCCAAAGTCACAGCTACAGGTAAAGGTGGTCGCGTTCTGAAGGGTGATGTTTTAGAGCATTTGGGTATGATACCTGCAGGAACTACAGTTCCCCATCCGACATTAATGCCTAAGCCGCAAGTCCCAGTGCCAGCGGATCGTATAGAGCAGTTGAAAGGAGTTCCTAGAGTTATGTTCAAAGCAATGACAGAATCTTTGGTGAGTGGCCATGGTTTACTATAAAATATATATCAAAAAGATTGCTTTTGAATTCCTTTGTTTTGCGAACAGAAAATACCACATTTTGCCTACAGTGACGAAATAGAAATGACGCGCTTGATGCAGTTTCGCGATGAAATAAAAGGTATCGCAAAGGAGAATGGCATCTCGAGTTTAACTTTTATGCCATTTTGCATTAAGGCTGCTTCTATTGCTTTGAAAAAGCATCCTATACTCAATAGTTCACTAGATGTGGAAAAGGAAGTAGTTATTTACAAAAGCGCTCACAACATAAGTGTTGCCATTGATACACCCGCGGGTTTAGTTGTACCGAATATTAAGAATTGCCAAAGTAAAAGCATTATCGAAATCGCTCAGGACTTAAATGCTATCATTGACAAAGGACGCAAGGGCTCTTTGGCACCAAGTGATTTTGCCGGTGGTACATTTTCACTCTCGAATATCGGTGTAATAGGTGGCACTTACACGCATCCGTGTATAATGGCTCCTCAAGTAGCTATTGGCGCCATGGGACGTACCAAGGTGAGTTGACATTGATTGCATAATGCCTTGTACTTTGCATTGAAAGACGCGACTTTCTTACTTAGGTTGTACCCCGATTTAATGATAAGGATGAAGTCATCAAAGCTCATATTATGAGTGTGAGCTGGTGTGCTGACCATCGTGTTATCGATGGTGTGACTATGGCAAAATTTTCAAATATGTGGAAAAATTATTTAGAAAACCCTGCTTTATTTTTGTTGCATTAATATTTTAGATAAGCTTCCAGAAAATTATTGAACTAATCTCAATTATGTAAAAGTTCCGTTTGAGGCGACTTTCTTCTGTGCATTTAATTATTTGTTATTTTATAAAGATCGTGCTACGGAAACGGATTTTTAAAAAGTACTTTCACTTTTTGTTGTTTTAAAACTTCCTGCGGCTGTTTTTGGTGCATTTATTACAAAGTTTAATATTTAAGTTTGGTCGGGGAAGCCATTTTCTGTTTCATTGTTTATCAATCAGTCAATTACAAAAAAAAAAAAAAAGAATTATTTAAATTCTCATAAGCCCTTTTTTGTTTTTTAATTTAGGCCAATTATTTATGTTGTGAATACATATGTATATATCTGATATATTGTTGTATGCAATTTAGTTTTGTATTACATACCGTAATAAATTAATTCGAAACTTATGTGCGGAATTGTTATTTGTTTTCCTGTTTTCTGAAGCACAGTACAACACTCGGGTGTAGGAGTAATCTCTTGACATCTTGACATTATGTGCTTGCCGTTTTTTCTTTGCTAATAATACTCATAGCCCATGGTTAGGCTGGAAGGTAATAGAGTGCGGCATCAAACGTCTTGAAACCGATGAAACATTAACGAGATGATCAATATATTATGATAAAAGTTATTAAATTATGTTAAATTATTTTACTACTCTTTGCGGATATTGTTGCTTTTTTTTCCCCCCAAGTTGTTAGCTGAACTGAATGGAAACAGCTTGCATACATCTTTCGGGGCGAGGGCTTCGGCTTTTCATCTTGCCAAATATTGAATATATATTACGAATATGGTTTATTGGGTTGGGGCTTGCCATATACAGAGGGTGGATCCAAGTAAAGCATATTTGCTATGATCAAACCATCTCTTTACAGCCACTATTTATTTTATCTAAGCGAAATTGGAGATTCAATCGCAATCCGTTTTGTTTTTTAGCCTCGTTCAGCAAGAACTGCTTTTTTATTGGAGCAAGATATATGACTCAACAACCCACTCGTTTAAAAATCACCAAATTTTCACCAAATTGACACGAACTGACAAACATGTCTAGAACGGTTCAGATTCGATTCTAATCAATAATATGTAGACTTTATAGGGCCTCTCAAGCTTCACTTTGCGTGCGGCAAACGTTTTGACAAAGCGAATATGCTTTCAGCCTTCCGGAGTGTGTATAAAAAGACACCCACGCGTTACAAATTTTTCGGCCAAAAGGCAGAGTTGTTTACTAAAGTCAGATGAAGCGTCCTTTGCTGGACAAAAAAATTCGTAGATATGATTATCGCGACGTACAATTTGAAAAGGGCCTGATGAACACTAAGCCATAAGCATTTACGACGATTTTCACTCAACAAACTAAAAGTTTCCGGTCAACAGACATTTTTGCCGAGCAATCAGAACAAAAACATATATAAACAAATATTTTATGTTCACATCTTTAAGTTCAAAGTGAAGAAAAAAATAGGCAAAGAAAACGGGAATTACTGAATCTAACTTCGACAATAATCACTCAGAGAAAGTAAACAATAATTTTTGATCGTTAAACATTAAGCCTAATATGAATGATTGGGGAAAAAACTTCCCAGATTAGTATTCCCCTTTAGTACAATTACTCATAAGACGATTCATGAGGACAAGATTACTCAGAACAAAATTTCCCTTCACGAAACGAGCATATTCGTGTCGCAAGTTCTCTGCGCGCTGCAATAAAAAGTAAAAGCGTGGTTCAACATTTACTCATACCAAAAAGTTAATTAGCGGTTTTGAAGCCGTTTTTCCGATTCGAGTTAAGTGATGCCATTTTAGTGATGAAATTAATGGAACAAGCGTAGACTTTGCACGCCTGAAGACAACTGAATTGATTCGCGAACCAACCTAATATATAAAATGTGTTTTGTCGTTTATCGGTTTGAATGGCCAAAGAACAAATCACGTGATTTTATGTGAATCTTGCGGAACTCATTTTCTTTATATATCTAATTTTTCTCACTGATTCTATTTTATGCAACTTACGTGAATACTCTTCGAAAATTTGCAATGAAAAGCTTTAGATATCATTCAAGCCTGAATTTGAAGATTTCACTTCTGAAGATCTGAAGATTCATATTACGAGAACAGACATGGCTTTAAACTCTCCTCGTATTTCTACCATTTCTGAACATTTCTTGGATTTTATCGCTTTAATAAAAAATTACTTTCTTTGTGAAACGCTGCTATTATTAATATATATATATATTCCTGATTTGAGTTTGTTTTTAATCGATGGGAGGATAGTAAAGGTGACTGTAACTTATCAGATCGCCATTGGGTGGAAAGAATACGAGCCAAATGAATTGCATACGAGATCTGATTCCTTATAACGAAAAACTTAAAAAGTTAAATTGATGGGGTATATGCTGCTTGCTGCCTAGCTTTAAGCGATTCAACATTTATGGAGCTAAGCCGTTTGGCCGATATCACAGTATGCAAGATCATTTGTTCTAGCTACAAGAACTAGGTCCGGCTTTTACTCTCTGAATTCTTTCGGAATCTGTTTGAGTCGTCTTGCGCTTCCAGATAGGGCAGGTATAATACTACAATAGTTTTTGCATGTTTCATTAAATAATTTCTTGAGTGTACAGATTTATTGCATTTTCGAACATTAACCGGAAAGTATCAAAACTGTGTTCCTTTAATCGTGAAGCTATTCAGTGAATTCATGATGAAAATGGCATTTGAACATTTTTTCAACGTAACTGATTATTCGACGATATTATAATCATATGGAAAATCTTCTATCTCTGTGAGTAGGTGACTCGCAGAGTTGAGATAAAAAAAAAAAACATGCAGTGATCTCAAATTTTGACTGAACCCAAAATTATATTAGTGCAGATGTGCGCATGAACGGCAGGTTATAAAAAGCGGGTCGCATAAGCAGTATAACACATAACATACACGAACAATAAGGTCGTAGGATGACGTATAGATACCGGGACTATTGACGAACAGATATGATTTTTAGACTTTACCAACCTTCAAAGGGAATGTTGCAAAATTTCATGACATTCCGACATTCGTTTACAACTTGGAGTTGTTTTAGCTATTTTTCTCATTTTCAAAACAATCGAAAACTTTTAAAGTCCGTGCGTCTATATTAATAAACTATTGATTTTCAATGGCGAACAGTGCCGTTCAAGCACAGCAATGAGTGACATATATTTATCAAAAACGTGAAGGTGGGGGATTGAAGTAATTTATAATATTAAATACATAAATATAGAAGACGTCATAATATCACAAAATATTAAATGAAATTTAAAGAAAGCATCTCGTGAACAAAATGATACACGCGATCGGTACTTGAAGTTTCAATACACGCTCGTATGGCAAATGGTATAGGGTATGGTAATTACCATATATAGTTCAGATTGCCATTTGAAATCCTATAAGTATGCTATACATATCGCTTGGCTGTTTTTAGAACGTAATGAAATAATTGATTTTTTTTCAAAATCCGCGAGTAAAGGAACTGAACGTTTAGAAGCATAAAATTTGCAATTTCTTATCATACACAGATGTTAATAAGAGGAAGAGTAGGCGAAAAAGTAGAGGGGCAAATAGATTAAAGCAGTGGAGCAAGCTTTGAACTCTTGTGTTACTTTGAGACAAGTTTTTTTTTTTTTTTTTTGAGCGCAACTTGATGAACTTCAGGCGATGGATTTGCTATTGCAATTCTTGTAAAGGCTGCAAAAACGGTTGTATAAAAATAATTGTTTGATAAAACGTTGAAGTAACGTTTTTGTCTTTCAAATCAAAAAAACAAATAAATAAATTGAAAATATTTTGCAAAGCTTCGGATGAGAACTTTTTAAAAGTTAACATAATCGTCTCCCAAACATGCGCGTTAGCATGACGTGCACGTGTTTCACTCAGACTACTGCTGTAATGTTTGTAAACAAAATTCTGGAAAAAGCCGGAAATCAAAACAAAACCTGCGCATTTCTAAAATTGTAAATCCAACAAGTGTTGGAACTCTTCCAATTCACAGAACATACTTCCAAATGTCATTCATTTTAAAACTTTTAACAAATTTTTCAAACCTCGAAAAGCTTTGGAAATATTAACAAAATCCTTTAAAGCGACTAATGGTATTTCAAGAAGACAGTTGCAGTTAAACTTCGGGCTCATTAAGACGTCTAAAAGTAATTAGAAGTGGAAAAGTGAAAAAGCGACCAGAACCCATAATACATACTTATATCAGACATTGCTAATAGAGTTCATGTATGTAGTATGTAGCGAAGCAGAGAGAGTTGATTTTGTAGAGAGACGTATAGTATATGCATGGTTTAGAAAAATAGCATAGTGTATGTTTGTATGTGTATAGAAAAAAAAAAAGAAAAGAAAAAAAAAAAATAGAAGAAAATATAAATAAATAAATAAAAATTCAAGTATTTTATAATGCTAGCAAAGTTAGGGGGAAAAAGTTAAGATTATAGTAAAAATTATTTAACAAAATTCTAAAAATAAGTTAATGCTTGATGTAAAGCACAATAAATAAAAAATGACTCAACTCGGAAATGAAAGGAATTGATTTGTAAGCAATAAACGGGTAAGTGTAAGTAATTCAGTTAAAGAACATTTATAGGTGACAGCATTCGTATTAAGAATAATTTTGAAAATTTTTCTTTAAAGGAATCTTTTTTTTTGTTTTTTTTTTAGTTCACAGAGAAAAAAAAAGGGAAGAAAAGAAAAAAAAAAGGAGAAAAATTTTAACATCATTTATTAAGATGAGTTTTGTGTGTGTATACTTAGGTGTATACTTAGGAATTTTCATGTGTATTTTAACGATTTTTCCAGTGACCTTGTTGTATGTGTCTATATGAATAATTGTATGTACGTGCATTGTATATATTTTAACAGTAGATATTCATTTAGCAGGGCCGTTAGTCTGCAGCTGTAACTCTTGACTGATATTGTATTCACACACACGCTCCTATATAATATCTATCAACTTTGTATGAAGTGTGTGTCTGACTGTAGATACATTTATGTATATATATATATATATATATATATATATACATATATATGTATATAAGGCCTTGGTTTTGGTTAAATATCACCGTAATGGAATTAACACATGCATATACCTATAAACATAGATGCATACATATTCGGTGAAAGCATGTCACAATCAAAATATTCAAGAATCGAAATGAAATTAGAATAAATTGAGAAATGTTTAACTTTGTACTGAAAATCGTATGCATTTGATATACAATCCATACACACAAATGTATTATTAATTAATATCGAAACGCGTTATCATAAGTATTTCATACGTCCATTCCTTGTAGGTAGGTTAACGATACATTTTAAAACATTCTTTGTTGCAATTCTCACATAAATATGTGCGCATTACTAATCACCAATCTAACGAGGTTAGGTGCAAAATTTGTCAGCTCATTTTTAATATTAGAGATTCCATAAAATCCATTTAGTATTCATTAGGGTAACATTTTATGCCAACCTACCTATGTCTGAAATGCGGTCTCTTCGTTCTTGAAAATCTCCAGGCGGCTCAATTTGAATTGAAAAGCTAATGCTTGGCATCTAGACATTTATATATTTAGTTGTATGACTCTCCATAATATGGTCCACTTGCAAACGCAAATTGAACTAATTGAGAATAATATCATTTCGTTACACTCCTATTCACAAGTCTGAAGAATAACAAACACCATCTGAAAGTGTACGATAAAAGTGATTGCTTCAAGGCCGTGAACGAATGGGCGAAAAAAAGCGAAAACTCAATCAATTTCTTTGTTATATACTAACGTGTAAGATATGGGGTACCTATAAATATGAGGGCAGTTGAAAAGTTTTGAACGGTCCAATGGCAACTTCGCGATAGAAGAAGATTATGGTCGGGCAAGGCCGACCGTTACATACCTAACACCACATACCATTACGGGTCAGTTTTCATCACCACATAGTAAAACTTCGATTTTTCTGCTCTTTGAAGGATCAATTTTCGTGAAAATCCGTTAAAATGGGGTGGGATGGTCCAAATCTGGTACTGTTAATTTTTTTTATCTTAAATTACTATTACGATCTAATTTTCATCATGAAGCATTGAAAATTAGACCCTTTCGTCGTATAAACTTCAATTTTCGTTATATGAGAGGGGATTCAAAAATTGTCCCAGCCGTTCCAAAGTTTTCATATCAATTTCGAATACCGAAATATTACTACTTACACACTTTTCCGCGAAATTTTGAAAATTGCAATTTTTATCCACACGACGGCTTTCTAGAGGATGGCGTTATATGGCGAGTAGTCGAAAAAGTAGACGGATTCCAACCAGTTTCAATAGCGTTCGTCCTTGGGACAAAACACGTCATTGTGCCAAATTTCATCAAAATATCTTAAAAATAGCGAGCTGTAGCTTGAACACAAATTTATATGGATAGATATCAGGCGGACAGACGGGCAGACAGGCTTAGATCAGTCATGGTTACGATTCTGAATCGACTGGTATAATAAAAGATGGGTCTGTCTTAAGTCCTTGTGCGTGTTATATACGTCCGCACTAACTTAGTATATCCTATACCATAAGTGGTGTAGGGTATAAAAACTGTGTTTTCCTTATAATTTTTATGCACTTGTTTGACGAGATGTTAACCTGTTTTACACTATTAGGATGGTTTTGGATTTAGCGGAGCAAACGGTAGTCGGTCGGGACAAGGTCCGGTCTGTGCGGGTGATGTACTAAAATTCCCAGCGGAGCTCTTTCAACTTTTTGCCGAATCATTAAAAATGGTTTAGGTCGGGAAATGTTTTGATCAAAACGATGTCTTTCTTATTGAACAATTTTCTGAACGGTTTACCTCAATTGCTCGCTTTAATCGCCTTATTCATCAGGTCAGATTGGAGTGAAATACAAAGAATAGCTCGACCTTAGCACAGTTTATGCAAGTCCATCCATCTTGGATCACGATCTTTTTAGCACATTATTGACGTCTGTAATCCACTTTTCATTGTCCCTTATCAAGCTCTTTAAGAATGGCTCGAGCTCGTTTCGCTTCAGCACGTATCCCCAGGTGGAAACTCGATCACGTTGTACCTAAATATCGAGCTTCGGGTTCAAAACTTTTTTTTCTTCAATAAAAGTCGTCGACGCTATAAGCGATTACACTTTACCCGAACGCATCGCATCTTTAATGTAAGAAACTGTTAGAGCGAAAACAAGCAAACTGTTGGCATGTTACGGATTTTAAATGAAGCCTTTTCACAGAAACCATCACGAATTTTTAAATACATGTGACGCTTTATCTCGTAGCTCGAAGTGTAGCGGCTTTTACAGGATTTGAGCTCATATGCCAGATGCAGTTACTTTCGATTCAACTAACTGATGTTAGGACCTATGGACCTAATATCATTTTTCAAACTCGCATGCTTTAAGAGGGCTCCGTATTGTCAAAATTATATTTGCTGTGAGAAATGCCATGAACTTTCTTCATATCCTAGCTTCCATTCGTTGCTTGTTCATCAATATATATATAAAAACGACGTCATACGCACGTAATCGATAAATTTTAGTTATACTTAAGATAGCGTATACACGTTAGCGTATTTCGTACGACAGAAATATATATTACGAAATGTATATAATATTTAATTGAATGGCGATAAACAGGGACTTATAAGATATCGTATACATTTTCTCTTGCATTTTGTTAATAAGATGATTAGATAAATGGTATATGGGACCAGTTAACGCGGAAATTGTTGTGTGGCTAGATTTTTCCCTAGAATCCTGCGAATATATGGTTACGTACCTAAGACGAATCAATATTCGGTTATTATTTTGAGGGGATGCATTGAAATGTGCGGAAAGAAAATCAAGATGTTCAAGTGGGCGGTTGTTTGCAGCTGGCTAGTTAGCCTATAAGCCTATAAGAAGGGGCAGGTTTAGATACGTGATATACTTATCCTTATGGCGGTCGCTTTGTGCTATAATATCAATTTGACATCCCAAGGACTACTATATACTTGATTGACCGAATTCCAACTATGGAACGGGCAATAAGTGAACCATTATTCACTAAAAGCGGAATTACTACCTGACAAGCGGGTATTACGCTTGAAGAACGCTTGAAGAAATCTTCCAGAAACACATCAGAATGATCATATTGAGGACACAGTGGCTTTGGCACTGGTGATGTCCGTGACCTAATGGAAGGCCTCGTTGTTGAAGAGTACGTCATAATTAAGTGGAAAATTTTGAAAAGTTGCAACATGAAAAGAAATTAAAATAATTTCCTCGATCTCGACACGGATTTTGTAATCGGATGGTTAAGTTCAAAATTTTATTTGCAAACTTTAGTCCAGAAAGTGAAAACAGCTTAAAACGGCTTATTATTTTTTCTTATATGTGTACGGCTTAAAGAAAGCCATCTTTAAGGCTTTCGAAAATCGGTTGCGACACCTTGTTCGATCTAATGAGAAGAAAACAAGTATGAACATTGTAGTCGGGCAAGTCCAATTTTTAAATACCCTGCAGCAGTTCGCTTAATAGCGTTCTTTATTTGTTCCCTGATAAAATATCAAAAATTATACATCGTTTCCGTATAAAGGCACACTTTCATGGTAGGCCTTGTACTAAGACAGGTCTTAAACACAAAATCAATTTTTCTGTAAAAGGCCTATCTGTCCGATCATCCGTCTATCTGTCTGTCCGTTTGATATCTCCCCTCTATTTTCAGTCATAATTAGTGAGATATTTTGTCAGAACTTGGGACAATTGTGGCAATTTGGTTGAAGGACTAAATCCTTTTGAAATTGGTTTGGATCCCTTTGGACCGCTTTTACAACCAACCAAAAAAAAAAAGCTATTTTTAAAATTTATCGACTAAATTTGGATTAAATGAATCAATTTTTTTACCACGAACTGCAAGCCTTTAGACGAAGTCGAAGAGCCTGAGTTTTAATATTTTATGGTAAACATTGCGCCATAATAATTTGAGATAAAAGAGCCAGCGTTCCTTGCGGACGTACAATTGTCGAGGATTTGTTGCCAACAACAGAACAGCAATTAAAAAATGTTTAGCAAGGAGATTACTTTGACTAACCTATGGTATGATCAGTCAGCATGTCGCACCCTGAAAGGAAAGCCGGCACCGAGGCCTAATGGAATATCAAATACATATATAATTGATGACATCTGGTCGCGTAAAATGCACAACTTATTCAACAAACGCATTATCTTCGTAATATTATTGCGAAAGTCTTTATTCGCTTTTTTTCTTGGTGGCCTGTTTATTGGGCGACGAACGTGGCCAACGTGAGTGAAAAGTTTGCTCCCAAATAGATTAGAGGAAGAGCTTAAGAATCGAGATGGCTTTTTTAAGCTCCAGTTTGGCTTAAACGACAACAACTATTGATGCTATCGGGGATGGGTTAGCATTAGATACCAGAAATGCCTTCAACATGACTGTTTGAGAGACTATTATAGAAACCTTAAATAGGCGAAGATTCTTTTAAAGAGTACAATCAAAATGATCGCCAGCTTGCTGCAAGATAAAATTGTACAAGACCATGGCATTAGAGAAGATAGAATTACGATAGAGTTATCGTCCCGTGAGATCTCATAAATGATGGGATAGTCAATATGAAACCTTTTAGAAGAGTAAAATGGATTGCCGCCCTCATGGTTCGGTATACGTCGACGTCTTTAATAAGAGATTGCCTAAGTCGGATAAGTAGGTGGTTACATAAGCCTAAGCTAAAACTTGCCACAGAAAAAGGGAACCAATATTGTTGACAGACGGAAGGATGTTCCAGGTACTGACAATAGAGTCCGATAGGCGTTGGACATTGAATTTAGGGTTAATTTGATATATCTTGACGTACATCTACATGTCAAATTAGCACTTGCTGCTCATTTAAAGAATGTCACGGACAAAACGTTGCCAACGGCAACTATCTTATGCATGTATATGTCAAACATGAACGTGTCAAAACAGGCCAGGAAGAAACTTGTACATAGCGTTGCCCATGCTCATATGGTGCAAGCCGCGCCTCTTTTAAATCGTTTAAAGCCTTTTTGCGCTAAGCATGATATCATCTTACCGCAGGATTTCCACGTTGCAACTGTTCGCGCACCCCTAAAACAGCAGTTAGATGCTCACAACTGCAAAAAGGAAAAGGTCGAAGAGGATAAAAACGGTATCCGGTAATTAAAAAAAGCTATCCTATGGCCTAACAACAGCGATAGAGAAGTAAGTTTGTTCCTAACGGTACGTTAGTAATTTCTGCTGTTTAACTGACTAGCAGTCATATTACAAAGAAAGTTGGATTGAGTTGGATGATAGCGACACGTTGTTACGTAATCCACAATCTCGGGTTAAACAGCAACGAACAATGAACGAGAAGCGAATGACAAATGATGAGGAGGCAATACGAAAGCGGCTTCAAAATGTTTAACCCGAAAGTTGTACTGCCCCTAGTAGGTAGTGCACAACCACTAAGTCCAGCAAAAGAAAACCCATATAATGCATCATCTAATAAACGATGGAATTTTTCTTTTTTTGCCAAATTCAATTCCATTCGAAAATGTAGTCTCCTCCTTAAAGGCTGGTACAATGAAAGGCTTCTCTAACATTTGGAGGACATTTATATCGGAAGATTTGTAAAGACTATCAAAATTTGCTACAGTGTACTTTTTCTTCCATGGGATTACTTTTTGAAATTTGGAAACGGACTATAGTCGCTGGACGCTAGACTTGGAAAATACATTGAGTGGAGCAGCTATTTGAGCTTCAGTTCATGCGTTTTTGCCACGAAAAGCATGTCGTCGTTTTTGTTCCACTATGAATAAGTACTGTGACCATCCATTTGGACAAACGGCCTTCTCATGTCTAAATTTTCATAAAAAATATTGAATACTTTTTGACTACTACTTGAATAACTTCACTTTTCTTCTTTGATTCTTGAGAATAATTTTTAAGATTTTTTTAAAGTTTTTTAAAGTAGTGACCTTTTTTTTTACCACCTTCGGTCCCCGTGTGGCTTCGTTTAAAATCACCGATTGTTACCTTCGATGGGAAAAGGTGTACGTTTCCACCCTATGTTAAGTTCGAACGATATTCTTTTTTTCGAACGAAAAGCACGCGAAATTGGAAAACACAAAAGCGATTACGAAGGAAAACGATTGTAGCTCGTAAACCAATGATTGAAATGTCATGAAATTTTGATAGACACAACTCGAAAGTGTGCACTTTCTAAAAGTAATATGAATATTTTTTTGCTGGAGATGACATCGATGGGTCACTCCCGGGAATTATTGAACGATGTGTTTTGCAGGAGTGCGTTCCTGAGCGTGTGTGGATGTATGTGTATGCCTGCCTGCATTTGTATATGTATATAAAAGAATTTTAGAAATACTTTGGTGCATCAGCAAATTTCAATGAAATTAAAAAAAAAAAAAAAAGGTCCAGGATAACAATTTATAAAATACCAATGTTAAGTTTTACGGCTCGTGAACGAGCGTTGCATACTACATGTAAAATGAGGAAGGCTTGCATGTATTTTCTTTTATAAACTTTTCTTCTGCTTCTTTCTTGTTTTCTCTCCTCTTAACTCATCTTTTACATAAATGCTATAAATTAAAATGTGTTAAAGTTAAGAAAAAGCAATTCATTGTAGATATTGTATGTCCTGCGGTAGAAATCGTCTCACAGTACTTGATGTCATTCAACGATTGGAAGAGTAGAAGAGTAAGAGGAGAAAAAGGGAATGTGCTTTCAATTGCATGTTTTTCATAAGAATTCCTTCACAAGAATATTTCAAATTCAGACATTCACATACAGACGAGTCGTGCAAACACACAAACATATATACATCTAAGAATATATATATATATGTATAAGTAACATACTTTTTTGCCAATGAATACACAGCTTTTGTGTAGGATAAAGAAAAGAATTTTTATAGTACAGACGGAGACATAGTATGAATAGAAACAGAAAACGAAAAAAAAAAAATGCAAAAAGTGAATGAGTTAATGAAGAATGTTGTGAAAAAAAATTTCTATAATCTTATAGTCACTTTGTTGGCAACTGCATACACGTGTACTTATTTGTATGTTTCCCTGCGAATATATAATACATATGTATGTAATATGGATGTTTGTAAGCGTCTACATGTGTGTATCCGAATCTGTTTGTATTCGTATTGTTTTGAATGAAATATTCCTCTTTAAAGAGAGTTGACTCTACTTGAAAAGTTATTTAGAATAGAATTTCTTGAATTTTTCCTTCTGTACTTTTTCATATTTCATCTCTCAATGCTTTCCAATTGTGTGAATTGAAACACAAAATCAGTACATTGTCCTGTATCTAAGCTTTCATTTGCATTTATATTATATTCTAAAGCCAATCCCTTCGGTTTCATTTTGTTGCTTGCATGGTCTTGCTTTCGGCACCCACCTAAACGTAATTTTTAATATAAATGTTTTTCAATTTTCTATATTTTTTTTTTTTTCCTTTTCTTCATATTTTCTCCTCTACTACGCTGCAGATATAGATAGGCACATAAATCATACTCTATTTTCTTATATTTCTTGTCGTTGTTGTTGTTGTTGTTGTTGTTGTTGCTATTTTTTGTGTAAGAAAAATTTCCAATTGAAAGTACTATGACGTTTACAATCCTGTCAATGGCAAAATACCAATAACGAAGTGACAAATTAGTTTTATTTATACTCCATGATTTATATAATTGTGTGTACGGATATGTATTTTATGTTTGGATTTGTTTATTAGTGTGTGTGTGTGTGTGTGTGTGTGTGTGTGTGTGTGTGTGTGTGTGTGTGATATGTTGTGTACTGTAGACACATACATTTGCTATAAATTAAAATTTCTCTATCCCTGAAGAGATATTGTGAACTTTAATAAAACGACATTTTTCTGTTTGAAAAAATCTTCTTAATCGAGAATATTTTTTGCAAGACATTTTTGTTCTTTCTTTCTTATTTAATAAGAAACTTAAACATCAAAATTATTTCATATATTTTTTTCATATATTGATAATAAGCACTTCTGTAACTATCAAGTTATGCATTTATTCATTCATTCATTCATTCATTCATTCATTCATTCATTTATTCAGTCGTTCAGTCATTCATTTATTCATGCCTTTAGTTTAGTTAAAAAGCTATATATATATAATATGTGTTCATAACTTTTACTCATTTCAATTGAAAAGTGAAACATGTCAAGGCCTTCCATATCGTATCATACCATATCATATCATATCATATCGTATCATATCAAAGACACCAGAGGATGCCGAAGTTCATATACACACAAGCGCACACACATATTCTTTCTTTACTTAACGCATATTTACATATGTATATATATGTGCATGCGTTTATGCATTTGTTCAAACTCGTATGTTTTTTGTATGCAATCAAAGTAATTATGAATGAATGCAGAAAACTCTTCTCTAACACAAAAAGATTTATTAACATTGTTACACATTTTATAACAGATATTAAAAATATATAACAACAACTATATATATATGTGGTTTAAACTGTGTACCTACTCTCTCTAAATTTTCGCATTTTTCTGCAACTTTTATAATAGATATCGGAACTATACTCCATCTTCCCTAAAAAATGCACGAATTCTATTGGAGAACAATTGACTTGTTACAGGTAATACAAATTTACATAGATGACTTCCGTTGAATTGACAATTAAATCGACTTATTATTATTACCTCCCGATAGTAATTGCAAACAATGAAATTTTTCTCCAAAGTGAAATTTTTCTCCAAAGTGAAATTTTTCTCCAAAGTGAACAATTTCATTTGGCTAAAGGGCTGTTCTCAATACACGCCCCACAAATTATTTACTAACATAAGAGCCTAGTTACGAAATAGATGCGAAACGCGACGAGAATACATATGAGATTGTGGAACTTATGGTGCATCCCGTTATGAAATTGAATTTGAATTATGTCGCAGATACGATTCTTCACCGCAAAAAATATTTTATTACTTTTTGCCATTAGTGGCGAAATCCAAAGTTGCGGTAGGACTGCCCTTACTTATTGTTTTTTCCTCGAAGATTTTTTGCCACAAAGTGCCGCTTTTGCCGCGTCTATCACAGGTAGACTAGGAAACGAAGGAATAATTCATAAATCTATAGCTGAACTCATAATTGCCATCAAAAACTTCATTTCAAGCTTTTAATTTCTTGACAGAGGCACTGAGACACACGTTCGTGTGGCTCTAAGGCTCATACTCGTTCAACGGTCCGGCCAGGGAAGCTACAGTAATGTATTTTTGTTCGAAAACGCTTTTAAACGAACATAAGCACTTTCTAAACACATGTTTTCGCGTATTGGGAGGGTTAGAAGTCAACAGGTAAGACATTAGGGCGCATCTTATTAGCCGCTATCCATTTAACACAGGTGGTCTTTTTTTGGTTGTGTTTAGGCGAGAACATGAAATTCAAGAAGAAGTAGCAAAAGCTTTATTAAAAAAAACAAAAAACGATCTACACCTATAGATCCTTTCATTAAATTTGCTTTAATTAAAGTGCGAGACATTGTATGGTCGGAGATATCCAATCCTTATAGCTTGTAGTCGCTGTAAATGTTTGGGAAAATCAAACCCGGCATATACGTAATAACTTTGTTAGATACTAGTATTCAAGTACCTTTTTATTCATTCATCAAAAAAATCTGATGAAAAGAAGAACTGTTCGTTTTAAGTTCGTTTGCAATAGTTTTTCCCCTTGAGGAGGCATAGCACTCTGGTTTCTGGTATTGATAAAGAAGGTATAATTATTGACTGATTGATTATTGTTAAAGTTTCAAGGTCTGTACTGTTTTTCAATGTCTGCAGTTTCTCTTAGTCTTCTTAGTAGTCTTTTGCTGAAGATGTAAGATGTAATTGTGTACAAGGAACGAAATGTGTCGTTAATTGAGAAAATAGCTTCTGATTACTTTAGCATGCTTATCTTGCATATTCGATTTAAGATAACTAACTAGCTTGACTCTTGACTCTTGTAAATCTGGTTACGTAAGCAAAAGCATAACATCACATAACATAACCGTAAAATATGTCTATATGACGACACTCTTTCATGCACATATATGTCACCAAATGCAAGCTATTTGCTGTTAAACATAATGCATCCAAAATACATAATTCACTTAAATGATGATAAAAGAGTGCACATGTATTTACATAATCCATATAGCAATTTAACATAACCCATTCGAAAAGTCACAGACTTAACACATGCAATACAGTTAAGGCCTTTAACATAAAGAGACTTGATTGCACTTTCAACCGGGAAAATTAAAGTGGAATGCTTTGAAAGCAAAGAATACGAATTTAATTCTCAGGCTTAAAAAAGCACGCAAAGCCGTGTTGTCTTTGAAGTCTAACGTAACACTTCAGAAATAGATGCGCAATATTTGAGTGGACTTTTTTAATTTTCGGATCTAACTTGACTTTAGACTAAAAAAAAATTGACATGAAGTTGTCGGAGACAGCGGCAACAATTTTTTTATTTTATATTTCGCTATCATGGCTTCTCGAAAATAACTCGTCCACGTTTCCTTTCAACTTTCGTAAAGACCTTACCTACAAAGACACTGTCATCATATTCGTTTTTAGTAAAGAGCTGTTCTCTTACTTCTTTTACTGCTTCCAGGTAGTAGGTCAATAACATATCTGAACTCTTACTTGCAACGATAACACTTTCGATGTCATCAGGAAGACTGCACAACAGCAACAAGCAAAAGAAATCATTTCATTTAGGGTAATACCGATTTCATTCAATCCGCGGCCACAAAACTCGAAACAGTGAACACATTGAAGTTTAAAAGGCGCCAGGTTTTTATATTAAAGTTGACCTTTCGGGTTGCATCGGTTTTATGTCACTCATATATCTCCAACAGTAAGATACCGTTTGATATGAATGAATTCATTAGACGTCGTACTCAGGATAACTGTCGCCAGAACTTTCTTATCGCACTTTTCGCACATAAGTTTACTCTCTTCGTCTTTTGGAGATTGTTCTTCATTCAAATCTCCTAGATCTGATATTATCAGCAAACTTTTGGTTTCAATCATTGGTGTTGTCGAGCCGGAACGCTCCGGAACGTCGTTCCGGTACTTCCTTTTTGGACAGGAACGCGTTCCGGAACTAAAAATGATTTCTGATAACGAGAATTTATTATAAACATTAGAAGACGGGCGAAAATTGGGGGAAATTATCATTATCTGTGCCGTACAAAGCATTTTGAATGGAAAAACCTTCAATTCTGAAGAGCAAGTCAGCCGGGCGGTGGACAATTTCTTACAGTCCCAACCAATCACATTTTATAAGGAAGGAATTGATAAACTGCCGGGAACTGTCATCCAAATATGATATTGCCATCCAATTAGAATTGTATTGGGCCCCTTCAGACTCTATAGTGCACCCCAATTAAAATTGCAGTAGACCCAATTGGAACGTGTATATAACCCAATTGGAACGCCCCTGGCCCGATCGGGACACTGCCTATGTCCAATTGGAAAATATGGAATCCAATTGGAGCATGCCTGAAACCCAATTGGAATAATTCTGAAATACAATTGGATCATGTTTGAAATCCACAGATTAATTGCCTTCTGTATCATGCAACTTTGAGGATCATGCTAGTCATTCCCCTAATTTATTATTTAGTCTGAAGCTCAGGAATTTTATTAATATTGCGTATTTTTGCAGTTTCTGTTCTAGTCCATTGATTCTTCCAAAGGATGGACTTCATCTTAACATTTGATGTGTCAGTTTTGGTACGCAATATATTCGATTCAGAAGTGAGAAGAGAATGCTCGAAGTAATGGCATAATGACAATGAAATATTTGTCGCATAGATTAAATGGATCAAGCTCCGTTAGCGTTCCGGTAAAAAAAAATTAGCACAACATCACTGGTTTCAATACTCCGTGAAGAGTAATTTTGTTCATTTAACTTTTTCAATATTTGACGGAGCCTTTGTCGTCTACGTAAGTAGACGTACGTCGTCCGTCATGTGCCGTTTAACAAAACATAAACTATAAGGGCTCACAATCTTTGTCACAGGCAGCGGTTCGATGCTTTCAATAATAGTTTTTCATTTCAATAAAAAGCATAAGAAAATATTTAGAACGAATTACTCCGATTTGATTTGTAATGAAAAAGTTGATTATACCTTATAACACTTGGGTTGCAAGAGTATATTAGATTTGTGCGGATGTAAGCAAAATCCAAAGGGATTTGAGATAGACCTGTCTTTTTTTATGCCGAAAGTGATTCTGAATCGGTCTGAGCTTGTCCCTCCGTCTTGTACCCGTGTGTTCAAACTACAGGTCACACGTGTTGAGATATTTCGATGAAATATTCTAAGCCAAGTCGAAAGCTATTGAGAATGGTTCAGATCGACCACTTCCCATACGACACCTTATTTTGAAAAGTCGTTATATGTGATTGTGTAGGATATTTAAGGGGCTGTAGTCTTTTTACTTGCTTTTCTGGCTTCTGGCTATGACAGACGGACACCGGGCAAACAAACGTGATCATTTCAGCCAAGGCTGATGTGTGTCGCTGATAAAAAATGTACGTATTTCATGCGACAGGTTTGTCTACTTGTTTAATACACTTCCCATGTTGACTGTGGCAACATTATAACATACTACTATTACTACTACTACTAGTACTACTGCTGCTAATAATAATAATAGTAATAATAACAATAATAATAGTGTGATATGCAATACATACGCATGTGTACTGAACAAAACGGAACCTACAGACACATATGGTTATTGCATTATTTCATTTCCATTATGTGATACTTAATAATTGCCTTATGTGTGCGTTTTTTTTTTTCTTTTAATTAAATCATTACAATCTCTGTTCCCTTAATAAATCAAATAATACTATTGTAGCATTTCTTAGGGAAGTTGTTCGCAGCCATTCATTTCCTAGTTCAATGCCAATTGTTCTTTAGCTTTTTAGCGCTAATTCTACTTTAATATATAGTTAAATAATGAATTGTTCGTTAGACGCGTTTAGGTGTGCTATGAAACTGTAGTCCCATGGTCATGTTGCGTTGTAAACATCATCAGAATATTGAACAACTAATCAAAACCTTATTATCGATAAGAGAAAAAAACTTTTTTTTTCTCATATCATTCCCGAAAATGATAATTTGAAAAAGAATTTGAATTAAGCCATTGAGCGATTCAGGTAGAGAGTTATTTTGGAGCGATCTCAAACACATTCAATTACAATTGCAAAATAATTTTTGGCGGAGGTATCAAATTAATGGTTCATCGAGCCTTTTTTACTGGTCGTAGGAAAGAACTGCCTCGGATTTGCGATGATATTACATTTTACAATTTATTATCGGTTGCCAAGCTTATGCATGTTTGCGATGGCTTAGGGGTTCATTTGCAACTTGATCCTGTACCGGTTGTAGGTGTGGCTCTGCTTTTTTTCTTTTTTTACTTTTTTTCCCTTTTATTTGTTTTATTGTAAGATTTACTTTAAGAGTCATTTGAACTCGACTGTCATTTGTTTTAGTTGAGTTTCTGTATATTCTGTGGAATAAATAAATAAATAAATAAATAATTTATTGTGTTAGTTTTATAGGCCGGGATAAACTTTTGCTGAATTACGCCCATTTTCAGATTGGGTCTATCGCCATCAAATGGGAAAATGTATGTCAACATTCCGCTACTTCAACTTTTACAACCATTGATGTTCTAATAAGAGAACACGGGCAGACGGAGGGACGGAGTTAAATTGAGCGAGAATCTTACGCTGATTAAACATATATAATATGTTTTATGAGGCAAACAGAGTGACAAATCTAGTACACCTGATTAATTTGAAAATTTTTAACAATAATTTGCATCGATTTCTGTTTTTTTTTTTTTTGTTGTTCTTCTGTAATAATATTCTGTGTGGGATATCGTTGCAAGCGTCTGAAGAGATTTGCAGTAAGGATCTTATCACAAACGTTGGAAAATGAACAGTGAAAAGAATACAAAGATTTTTTTCTCCTTATAATTCTTCGAAAACCAGTAATATGATTGCACATAGGTAGTAGTGTAAGGCATTTGCTAATAGCTGCAAGAGATAGAGACGTGTTTTCTGAAATCATTGGAAACCTAGAATAGGACAACTTAATACACCTATACATACATACACTTGTACGTGATTGATGGTGAACGTTTAAATATGTGTCATGGAAATCATTTTTTAAACTTTTAAATAAAATAACAAATTGTATAGTCGCTAACATCCGATCTCGGATAGGCAGATCACAAGGAAATATGATAATTCGTGTGATATTAAAAATGACATCAGCTTGTGATGCCTTTTTTTTTTTTTTACTCTCTCCTAGGACACGAGTTCTTCCTCTTTTCTTTATTGCAGTGATCCATATTAAAAGCGAGAAGAGAAGAGATCCAATAACTGAACATAAATCCTTTTTAAGTCTTAGAACAGCAAATGCATATGACGAAGATAAACTTAAAGTTTTTAAATCAATAAAAAAAGTAGTAAAAAAAATGAATTTTTATTTTGCTATAAAGAAAAGCTTTTTCTTTTCTGCCAATAAAATGTTAATTAGTTTCCTTTTTACGTCTTGCTCTTGGGTGACGACATGGCATTGTTTAATGCACTATCGTTGTTTGTTGATTTTTTCTCTTTTTTTTTTTTTCTTAATTTCTTAACTCTTAATCTTAAACGTATTGAAGCTCGTTTCGAAATGCAAAAAAAAGGAATCATTTAACTCTCAAGTAATAGTTAGAAATGTACACAGGATTAGAAAATAAAGAGTGTGCGTACAATGGGGTTTTTGTGTTTAAAAATTTCCATATCATTTATTATCTCTTTGGTAAGTAAGTTAATGTTCTTTTCACGTCACATTAATGATGAGCTGGAAAAGATTCCTTCGCATCACTTACATATACATAATAACCGTTTCTCTATTTTAGTTTTCCTTTATTTTTTTTTTTTTTTATTTTTTTCTTCCTCTATGGTCTGCCTCTGCTAAATAGAATACGTGCTTGTGATGAATGTAAATATAGCCGTTTATCTTAATTTATTTTAAGATGTAAAAAATTTATTGCTATTTTTTGCATATCTGAGTGTCTTTTGAAGCTATAGCTGAATAATGTAATGGCGAAAAAGTCAGATTTTCTTTACGTTTCCCGTATCAAATTAAATATATATATAAATTATTACATTATTATGAAAGTAACAAACATGTTAAACCAGCCCTGATGAAATGCGTACATCAGTTTTCACGACCCCCTTTTTCTTAACAAACGGTCTTTCGGTATCGACAAGCTTTGTTCATGCACTTTAATCGCTACCATGTAATTGCGCCTCATTGCATTTATATGAGAAGAAGAAGAAATCATTCGTGAGGCTCGAAATCACTTAGTTGGGGTGATCTGTAAAAGTTCCCAAGTTTTCTGGCAGCGTACAACTCGGCCATATATGTGTGACTTATCTAAAGAACTCTGGAAAAGAAGTAGTTTCGTCCCGAGTCGGATTGAATTTTTTCTATAGTCAAAGTCACGTCCGTTTTATTTCGTCTCAAGAGGAGGTGCACCATTTATTTCGATATTCTTCTTCTTCTTCTTCTTCTTAATTCAAATAAGATTTAACCTATAAGACTTATACGTGCTGGCGATATTTATTTCCAGACTCGTGCGATGAAATCCCGAGTTCCTCAATTTAAAGCAATTGCGATTACGTTTCAGGGACATTTCTTTCTTTCTACCCATGTAAGCAGAACACTTTTAAGTGATTGTTCAAATATATTCGATTAAACATACCACCCAATAGCTTCAGTTCCATTGAATGTTAATGTAATAATGCGCTTGTGTCTGTCATTATAATGCTTGAGTAGTCGCTTGACGTCAACGTGGTGTTAGCGTAATAATATATTTTGCAAAGACTTTTCTAAAAATTCATTTGATAGTAGACTAGACGCAGCCGAACTCTTTCAATCAATGAAATGCTATGGTGTTTGTGGTTTCGCATCAATTATCAGACATTTGCTTTGCATACGATTACTGAATTAATTCCTTCCAAAATGATCATAAAAAAAAAAAATGAATTATCCTGGTAAGAGATTATAGAGCTTCATTGCACGACGACATGAAGACGTAGGTTAACTTCACTTCTGAACGAGATAAAATTTTCATTTCAATAAAGCTAACGCGTTTATAGTTCATATTCACTTATTTTCATGCCAAGTGAACATTCGAACATTATTTGAATTATTAACTGATAATTATGCAAAGAAGAAGAAGAAGTCTTTTATAAAAATTATATTAACATTTTTTTCAATCTTCATTTGATAGTAATATTTAATATTTATGAAGGCACTAGCGGAGGGTACGGGAATGAAATTTACTTTCTTGTTCTATGTGTGATAAGCGGAAAAATATGCTATAAATTTTACGGGAATGTACTACTGTACTGTACGGTATGACATAACTACGTTCTCCTAGCAGCTTGTATAACAGAATCCACACGCATTGGCAAGATATGATCAACTAAGCTATATAGAGTAACGAAGCTGAAGGAAACTTGAGTATGCATTCCTTACAATAAGTTATAGGAGATTTTAAGCGGATGAGATCCCTCCACTCACCCATGCATTTTTTCGTCATTTTTGTCAGGTTAATTACCTCAACCAAGCTAAAACAGAATCCACGTGAAGCGGATGGAGAAGCTTTACAAAAAGTTGGTCTACGGGAAGGCGTCCTAAGTGTTGCATACATTCGCGGAAATTTTATATAATTTATGAAGGCGAACGGTATCCAAAATTCGAGTTGAACATAACTCTGTATGTCCCACTTTTTATAATATTTTGTAATAATGCGGAACAAATCAGGTGAAACCCATATAGCTTTGCGCAGCCAAAGTACTTGTAGTCTGTTTTTTTTGTTTTTTTTTTTTTGTTTTTGCTTTTTGTTATATGGTATTTGTCTCAAAACTCCCGGCATTTAAAGTAATTCAACGAATGTCTCTCTGTTCGCTACAGACTAAATGTGCGAAACGAGAACGGAAAGACGGAGACATTCACACTAAGCAGCAAATATGTGCATAAAATTATGTAAACATTAGAACCTTTGCGGAAATTTAATATGAAAGTTTTTAAAGAATATTATCCACGATGCGAATATACAAGCATGAGCCCTGTTTCGCTTTTCCTCTTTTAATTATGCCGTTTGTATGACTTTGTGAGTAGGCAGGCATCAGCAAGATTGTTTTATATGAAGCCATTCACACACATGCTTATATATGTAATAAATAGTTTACATACAAATACACTTGGAGGTGCACATATGGTCTTATGTCTAAATACAGAGATATAGTTGCAGTCTTAGTATTCTTAGTAAATAGCAATTCATTTAGTATAAGAAGACACAGCGAGAGCGAAGAACAAGTTTATTGAACTCTTTATAAATCACACATATTATGAATATAAATAAAGAGATGTTAGAAGAATAGCAACTGAACTAAGTTTTTATTCTTTAATCTCACATATTCGCGCCTGTGGTGGAAAATTGAAAGTAAACCAAACTTTGCTTAAACTTAATGCCGATTGTACAGAAAAATAAAAAATTAGTTACGTTAGTATAAGTCTTGCAATGTCTATCAATTGTATTTTTCTATTTTTTTTTTTTTTTTTTTTTTATGTATATATTTTCATATCCTTGCTATAGAGACGACAGATCATGTGCTTGCTCTACATTTTTTTGTTTTAATTTTTTTTTTGTTTTTTTTTTCGTTTAAGTACAAGGTCACTGGAATTGGTTTTTCTATACTATATCTTAAATACATACATATATAAAAATTTTTTTGTGCGGGTGCATTTATGTGTGTCTATCACTGTGACTGTGCCTTACTTTTCCTTATCTCTCTACTCGTAAAAAAGGAGGAAAAAAAAAAAACAAGTGAATTGAATTGTTTACCTACACTCAGTAGTTGGTTGATCTGATTTAGAATAAATTGCTGACGGGTGAAAAAAATTTTAATGAAAACTGAAAAAACAATCCTTTATGTTGGCATTTTATTTCACCTTTTGTAGTGAGTTAACACAAAGCTCGACTCTTTTCTTTGGTTTCTCACTTCATTATCGTTTGTATAAGAAACTGTTTTCAAGGATTTGTTCGCTTACAATACATTAGCAAACCTGCATTAACTTCCAGCTAAAAATTGAAACTTGTACGCTTGATACTCTACGCCGCTTATGGTACAGAATGTATTAAATTTGTGGTGATGTACGTAACCCCTCGAAGGACTTCAGATAGATTTACTTTTTATCTCTCTCTCTCTCTCTCTCACTCTCTTTCTAATATTTGTAAATGTTGTTCGGTATTGAATCTACAGGTGGCAACGTTTGCGATATTTTGATGAAATTTGATTTTAAACCAACGTCCAGCGCTACTAAAAACGGACTGAATCGAAACCTTTTGACTATCATTCTTGATATAACGCATACTTTTGGGAAAGTCGTTATTCTTTTGCAAATTAAAAAACTATAGAAAATTTGAATGAGATGAGATTATCTTCCTTATATCCTTCCTTTTCCTCAATCCTCTATGTTCATAGTTGTCACATTTCTATTCTTCTAAGTCGCTTACATCTTAGATTATCAGCATCGCTACCTCTTCCCGGTTATCTAATTTTCTTTTACACCATTCTCCCATTCGCGTATTCCCATTGTTACCTACGATCAGCATATGGAATTGTTCCGTTATTGCCCGTCAATTCCCTTTCCATTCACTCTTTCCTTTATTTCTTCATCACCCCAAAGTGATATGTTTTTCGTCAATCCTCTCCTCCTCTCCTTTCATTCAAATAGTTTCTTGTTAGCACGAAATTTAACATTTTCGAAAGTAAAGGTATCTGTGATGTTTTCTTAGTTGCACTTATCTTAATATCTTAATGTTGGCTTAATAAAATAACATAATAAATTTAATCGCGTTAAGAGAAATCTGTCTGACGTCTGTCAGTCAGCTTAGCGCACATATCACGCACACACTCTTAAATTTGCTTTGTAAAATTTGATTAAAAACCTATGGATCAAGTCTTAGTGTGTCGTCTCGATTTGTATTAAGAAGAACGTAAAGAAGTAGTTAGAGCGGTTGAAACGGTAAAGCTAGCTAGTAAAAGTCATAAAACTGTTAACACTGCCAGCCATTAGTAAAGCTACTGCATACATATATTTGCAGTAGTTAATAAAGTCACGATTAGTCGTCTTTTGCGACACCTATCAAAAAGCGTAATGATGCCTCCTATTTCTCGGTCTTACTACACGCTCATGCGTGTAGGCGGACCATTTAAGTTCTTAAACTAGATTAACGAAACTTTACATAAGCAAACAGAACAAATTAGAAAATTCCCATCGTAACCCGAAAAGAAAGGAAAATGAACTAAGTTTTCATACCCCATAATATTCGGGGGCCGCGATAAATTCTTCCGTTTTTAAAATAAAAGTGGAAATTTATATGTTGCATGTGCGGTATTTTATGGGTAACAAGCAAAGAACATGATAAGCGAGAGAGTTCACAGTTTTTGTTATATAGGCGTGTCGCGTGCTGTGCGTGTGTTCTTTGAAAACTTTAGGCTCTTTGCACATTCTCTTGAAAGTTTTTAGGCGATATCTCTATTGTCGATAACGGGAGGGTGTTTACCACAGTTACTATACAGTTGTGCAGACGGATAGACGGACAGTCGAATAGATGGACATGCTTAGCTGCATTCCAAATTGAAAACTGGCTACGAATTTATCTACTTTTTGAGATTTTTGAAGTTTGTTTCTGTGCCTTATAAAAGTATTGAAAAACGAAATTAAAAATGTGATACACTATAATATAGGGTAGGCGTGGTCAATTTGTTTCATATGCGTTAAAATTTTTGCAAATTCATCTCTTATAGTTTATGAGTAATGAGCAAAAAACTAATTTTTTATTCCTTTTGAAAAACAGAGCTGTTCCCAGTTTACGTCGTGTTGTGGGCGCGTTCTTCGATCAATTTGGCCCATTTTCAACACCAACCTGTGTGCAATTTGAAGTCGATAGCTTCTTTTCTGCGGCTAGGAGAATGTTTACAACAAACGTTAGACAGACGGATGGACGGACATGCTTAAATCGATTCAGAATTTGATATGTACACTTTATGGGGTCTCTGAAGCTTCATTCTGTTAGTTATGCAAAGTTATTAAGCATATACTTAAATGTTCGGAGAGTTTTTTGGAGTAAACTTAAATTAAAAAAAAAAAAACAAATCACTAAATCTCTATCTTTCTCTCTCTCTCTTTCTCTCTCTATCTAGCTATAGAAAAATAAATGTTTCAGAAAAATTGATTTTTGTGTGATTAGCGTGTGTGTGAATGAAATTTTTGAACAAAAAAACGACAATCTTTTGTTAATAAAAAGATATTTACAATAACTTAACGGACATCTCTCGCCCACATCTCCAGAGTTTATTATGTTAAAGACGTTGTAAAAAACTGCAGTGAAAAGGATGAAAATAGTGTTTTGCGAAAAAGAAGTTTAAAGTTTTTGAATATATTTATGCACGCTTTTCACTATAAGAATTTTTTTTATTTTATTATTATTTTTTTTTATTAGTCTGCATCTCCTGAATCATGAAAATGTCGTTCTATCTTCGCATGTGCGAGCATTGTAATTGTAATTTACTTCTTACGTCAATAATTGGTTATTGTGGACAAAGGATATTATGCATCGTTACTGGATGCAAACTGCTTCTAACGACTTGCTTGCTTACGCTGATGATTTCTTAATAGATTTTTAAAGCCACCAACGAAGGATGGTTTATGTTTAATGTTTACAACACTCAGAAGGAGTCTTCAGAGTCTCCACAAAGTGTATATATCTTCTTGATCAGCATCAAATTTTCAATCGATATCATTATGTTCGTCTGTCAGGTTATGTGGAGTTGTGTGGTAAACATTCTCCTGATCGAAATAACTAAGATATCAGCTTCGAGTTTGACAGTAACTTTGCAAATTGTCGCAGCACGTAGGTTGTTATTGAAAATCGGTGGACACAATACAATATAATTTGTGTCGCTGATTGAGTTTACCAACCATCAGAGTAAGCTGATGTGATTTCAGTTGCAACGGTCTTGCGTCGAAATCAAATTCTCCTATAAATATATATATGTGTACATCGAATCATCGTTGTTCGTATTCGGTTCATCGAATCTTGGAAATCTTAATTTCACGAAAAAGGTGATGGTAAGTTAGCATAAACATTCTCGTTTGAACTCAGTGCATTTTGTTAAAACCTGTTGCTAGTTATTTATCAGTTGGCCCACAAGAGCTGGACTAGTAGACAAGTGCAGCAATCTTACCCACATCATATGAATACTTTTTAAAAGAGTAAAAGCCTTAGTGGCAAATAAAAAAGAAATATTAGTTAGACTGAAGTTGCACATGATGTCGCTGGCTGAATATCACATATACGATATATATGCATATATGAAAAAGAAGAAACTTCATAGTGTTTTCCCCAATGGATCGTTTCAAACTTACCGTAAATATTTCGTGTGTAAGCTACCAGGGATGGAGCAACAATTTTGAACCATTCGCAGCCATTAGGCTGAATACAAAAACAGCCTCAATAGTTTGCTGCGATATGAATCAGCTGTGATAGATGTAACGGACGGAGTTTTTATCTGTCAAACATTGTTGGAAAGAAACGAAATCGAGCCCTTTTCGAAAAGGCTGATAACGAACCATGAAAACCCGATCCCAAATGCGAAAAAGATCGTGCATGGAAACTGTACACCAGCGAGTCAGTTAGACAAGCTAGAGACAAGCTGTTCAGTTTGGGATGGGATGGGATTGAAAAAATATCGCGCACTGTTATATGCGCGAATCTGGCTGGAATCTGGAATTGATCCCGGTCTTGAGTATCAACGACCAATGATTAAAACACACAATTAAGATAAATCGCGCGAGATAAATGCTCCGCCACACAGATATTTAGTGATTCGGCTAATGTTGAGAAAGTTTGGCTGAAAAGTTTTGATGCATCCGCCATTCAGTCCGGACGTCGCTCTATCTCGCCACTATTTGTTTTGCTCTTCACACAACTCTCTAAATGTTGTAAGAATGATTTTAACAAGAGACTTCTGAAAATGAATTGATTAAAGATGTAGACTGACGAGGAGATATCTTTTTGAATTTTGATAAAAGACGCGGCGATATTTTGCTTCTACTTTTATTTTATATACAGTTTATATAGTAACTTTATTTTGCAATCTTGTTTTCATGTCTTGTCTTGTTTTTCAATTAAACAGAATTACTTTCGAACTAACATGTTGAGAGTTATTTGAATGAAGCATGTAAGAGAGAGCGAGAGAAAGAGAGAGAAAGAGAGGGAGAGTAAGCTATGAATATTAAATTTACTTCCATAAAAAATATATGTAAATATGAAATATTATTAGAATCATTCTCTAAGGCATTGAGATAAATGAGACCTTATTACCACCACAATACACATAAGGATATACCCATTAAAGAACATACTTATGCATCGTATACCTTGCTTGCTAAAGACATAAATTGAAAAAAAAAAAAAATAAATAAATAAATAAAAAAGTAAATGAATAAAATGAATAATCATTTAATTGACTCCCTGGAGAGAACAGACCACCATCATCATCATCATCATCATCATCATCATCATCATCGTCGTCGTTCAATGAGAAGAGTAGTAAATAACATAAATTGGTTTTTGCTTTCATTTTCTCCTCTCCTTTTTAACACGCTATTACTCACACAAACATAACATGCAGACATTTATGCTTAACATTATTAATTGTGTTGAATTGATTTTCTGTCCGCAGCTTTACTTAACAACAAATACAGCAATGAATTGAGAAGACCACATCTACTTAAATGTGTACATACTTTAAGTTTCATTGTCCATCCATTCATCCATCACGCAAAGTGCTTTGAAGAATTGTACAAGTTTATACGTAGTTAATAGACGCCTGTCTGTGAGTGCTCTTTATTTAAATAATTATGGCTGAACAACAAAAGCTTTCTTTGTGCCCACGATTGGTTGATTATCTGGCCATAGTGGGTACTAGAAATGCGCCCTGTCTTCCTAAAGGCTTAACGGGTAATAAAACACCACCAGTACAGGTAAGTTATAAAATATTCTTATGTTTATTAAAGTAAAAAAAAAAAAAATAAAAAATACTTTCACATTATATTTTACTGTTAGATTCCTGAGCTTTTACGACGGTATCCACCCTCAAATCATGTTGACTTCCCATTACCTTTGGATATGGTGTATTTTTGTCAACCAGAAGGTTGCATTAGTGTGGGACCTAGACGTACCGGTTCTGCTATACGTGACATGACCTCATTTGTGTTCGCTTTGACCGATAAAGATTCAGGGAAAACGCGTTATGGTATTTGTGTAAATTTCTATCGGCCTATTGAACGCTTTGCTCCTGGTAATGAAAAAATTAGTACTCCGGTTATAAGTACGCAAACTGCACGAGGTAGACGTAATTCGGCGTTTCGTAGAGAATCATGGCGTAAAAGTATAGAAAAAAGCTCTGATTCAGCATTCAGCAGGCAAGTAGTTAAAGTTACTTCCTTCAATTGTTCCTTTTTTTCGATATTGAACTCATACACAATTTGTCATGCAAAAGCTCTGTATAATTCTTTTAATAGTTACGGCCTTCTAAATTCTTCTAGCGACTATAGAAGTAATGTGGCGCCCAGTGATTCAGATCGTGAATTAACTTCAAGACGAGATTCGGATACTCCGCATCATGTGCAGCATAAGGTACATCAAGGCTACATGCAGTCTGCTCCAACATTGGGTTTAATGGCTCCGTCGGGCGATTCGGAGTCAGGTGGCAGTCATTCACCATCTCCGCGTGCTTCACGCAAGCGCATGAAACTGAGGAATCAATCTTTAACCTCCCTATGCATCATATCACATCATCCCTTCTTCACGACTTTTCGCGAATGTTTATTTATTTTGAAGAAACTAATTGACGCCTGTAACGAATCATCTTCACCGAAGCGAGTGGGATCTTCGCAAAAGTTCACACGTGATAATGTATGGACGGTATTGGCCGGGCAAGCAACTGAGACAACTTCTTCCATCGTGTTGCATGATGTAAGAGAAATTGAAACGTGGATATTACGTTTGTTGTCAACTCCAGTGCCAGTACCGGGATCGACAAGAATAGAAGTAACTAAAATTTACTTGGCGAATTTTCATATTTACTTACTTAGTTTAAATGTCTATTACGCGTTCAGGTTGAAGTTTTATCTCCCACTGTACACGAACCTTTGCTCTTTGCTTTACCTGATCATACTCGCTTCTCGTTGGTTGACTTCCCTTTACATTTGCCTTTGGAATTGTTGGGTGTCGATACCTGTTTAAAAGTTTGGACTTTAATTATGCTAGAGAATAAGGTACTCTTTCAGTCTCGCGATTATAATGCCCTATCCATGTCGGTAATGGCTTTTGTTACTATGCTGTATCCCTTGGAGTATATGTTTCCTGTCATACCTTTGTTACCAACATGTTTGAGTTGCGCCGAACAATTGCTTTTAGCTCCCACACCTTTTGTTATAGGTGTACCGGCTACATTTTTGCTTTATAAAAAGAATTTCAGGTATTTAATTATCGTTTGAAAAGCTTCTAAAGGGAGTCTAAAAGGGTCTTATTAATTAATTGCTTTATAGATTACCGGATGATATTTGGGTTATAGATTTGGACTCTACCAAATTAACTCCACCTTCAGGAGGTTATGAACAAATCCCAGCTTTACCAGAACCCGAAGGCACTATATTAAAAAATCACTTGAAACAGGTAAGAAAATATCCAAGTTTGATGTAAAACAACCATTTGAATGGCAATTAAAAGATGTCCAAACAATTTTATAAAATTGTTTATCGCTGAAACGTGATTTCACTGTCCTTCAATTCAATTTAATGCACAACAATATACTTAAGTAGAAGATAAGATACGATCCCTGCAATGTATCAATGAGATCTTAAAGAAGCTTCATAGCAAACGTCTTCTTTGACTTACAATGAACAGAAGAGCATGCGTCCAACACTGAAGATGAAATCATTTCACAACTTATTGAAGAACTTCGACAGTTTTTCACTCTTATTTAAAAGATGTACAAATAAGTTATATAATAAAGTTTTCGAGAATTTGTTGGAAAATAATTATTACTTAAATGGAGAATATGGATACTGAATAATTTTACAAGCGAGTGATTGGTTAAATCACATTTATCTCTTCTTTTTTCTCTTTTCATGCAAGTAACAGACGCGCAGTAAGGACGCTCCGTCACTCTTGACTACTTGCAGGCTCACTTTCTTGTTTCTTGTTCCTGCTAATTGATCATATTTCAAGCTATTGAGCAAACTCTGTCAAGGACAGATAACCAGTTATTTTCTTTATGAATTCACACCTGCCACTTTTAAGAAAAAGTTTCGTTAAGCTTGATTTTGCCATTTCGAATAGTATTTCATTTAAGACATATTTTCCGTACAAGGAGCAAATGCTTTAGCTTTCTGACCCGAAGACTACAATGGGTGGCAAAGATTGCATGTTCTTCTTGGTAGGCTAGAATTTATTACTTACGAGCTTCATTTAAAAGATAGATTTTTGACGAAATTGATTAAAAACATTTGTGTACTTTAAGTAGAAAAATGGGGCGGGGTAGTAAATTGATGTTGACTGACCCCTTTACCAAATGAAAAACAGGTTGTTTTAGAACAAAAATAAAATGAAAGTGAGTTTATGAAACAAGCATAACGCTAAAAAAAAAAAATAATTCGCATAACACTGTGAACATTACAACAAATCATGCTAATTTAACAATATCAATATACAAAAACAAAACCAAAGTGGGCCACGGCCCGGTATTGAATACCCTACACCGTTCTACGTTCTTTCATATAATAACTTTTCAAAAAACTGATTCGATCGGAACTATTTTCAATAGTGTTCCTAGTTGGGCAAAACCAGGTCAGTCTGTACGTTGAACGTCAGAAAACAAAACGGACAGACGGATAGATACGCTTAAATCAAATCGAAAAGCTCTTCTGAATCGATCGGTATAATAAAGGGTGAGTCCATTTCAAGTCCTTTTAAATATTGTATATATTCGTACAAATTTAATAGAGTATGGCAAAAGTGGTGTAGGGTATAGAAAACACTAAACAACAAGTTGAAGCATTTTTCAATTCTTATAAAAATAAATTTTCTTTCTCAGAGCAGTCTTACTATCACTTACAGCCCGATTCAACTTTGATTGCTACACTTAACGAAAATTTTCGATTTTTTTTCTTCTATTTCCTTATAATTTCGATTTCTTTTGTTTTACTTCAAAAAATTTCATTTATGCGCTCTACTCTTATGAAATTTTTTATTTTCTCTCATTGAAAATTCACAATTGTCGTTGACTCTTGTCAATGGTCACAGGCTATGCAACTCATGGATGAAGCTGGACTTGGTGTAAATATCTTTCATTTCTAATTTATTTATTCATTTCCCTTTCCTTCTTCTTCTAATAGTTTACGCTTGCTTGCTTCTTCTCTCTGTGCATGCTATTCAAACATTAGAACATTTTTTTTTAGGTTTTTTGTTGCTTTTTTTTGTTTTTTTTTTTAATAGTTCGAGGCATAACGTATACGCCACGTAAGAAATTCGTGATCCCTCGCACACACATACGTTCTCTTTTGTATGCTACCGATAACAGTGCGTAAATCCAAAGTATTGGACAAGAGTAAGAGAAAACAAAAGCAAGATAGATAGAAAGAGAGAATGAGAGAGACTGAGAGAGTGTCTGTGTGTGTGTGTGTGTGTGTGTGTGTGTGTGTGTGTGTGTGTGTGTGTGAGAGAGAGAGAGAGAGAGAGAGAGAGAGAGAGAGAGAGAGAGAGAGAGAAAACCGAGTAGCAGACGACTTTATGTATCACTAACTGAAAACGAAATATCAAATTTGATAAATGAGCGAACATTTTTTAGCTTACAAACGAATCTTGGCCTAAGGTTAATATTTAAAAGAAAATCGCCTATCTAAAGCTTGGTGTTTCGAGCGGCAATATTCCTTGATCTGTAATACTTGGCAGATAATTGTCTAAAATTGATGGATAGAAAGAAAAAAAAAAGACTTCCTTCTGGAAAATACTACCGTATATCTGTTTGTTTGAGGTGGTATATCGGTGGGTTTAGTTCGCTCAAGACGACTATGATGTGATGTGTGTAATATTTTCTTGTTTGTAGTGAAAAACTTCTAGAGATTACAAGAAAATGTGTATATCGAACAAAAGATGAATGTGTTAATGAAATAATTCAACAGACTGACCCAAACAACTCGTCAAGAAAGATTATTGACATATTCTTATATGTATTATATTACCCCTAAGAGTACCTAAAATATAAAACCATCTATATATAAAACATCAATGACTGCTAAGGTGGAATGATGGCGATAAAATACTTAAAACTTATTAACGCTACGCTTTGTAGTGTATATATATATATACGTATAATATATATATAATTTTTTTTTTAAATTGCTTTTTTCTGTACGACAAATATATCCTTATAATATATGTATGTATGCATTTAAATATAAATACATATAAATATATATATATATATATGTATGTATATAAAATTTGAACCTGAGACGACTAGAGTTAGTTGTTAAGTGCAGTTTTTTTTTGTTTTGTTCTTTTTTCTTTTTTTTAGAATAAAGTTTTCAATTATTTTGGTTAATAATTTGTAGGAAAATACTCTTTTCTTTTTTTTTCTTCTTTACGATGATTATTATCTTGAAAGATACTTAATTAGCTACGAGTATTAATGAGCAAATTTGTAGGAAATTGTATTTTAAAATTTTATATAAATTATTATTTGAAGTTAAAAGAAAAAAAAATCCCATTATTTATTAAAAAAAAAAAAAAAAACAAGAGCTTGGCTTTGTTTTCTTTTATTTCATTTTTCCTGCCAACATCTTCGCAATTATACTTCATTTACCTGCACTTAGGAACCAAAAAAAAAAAAAAAAAANTGTGTGTGTGTGTGTGTGTGTGTGTGTGTGTGTGTGTGTGTGTGTGTGTGTGTGTGTGTGTGTGTGTGTGTGTGTGTGTGTGTGTGTGTGTGAGAGAGAGAGAGAGAGAGAGAGAGAGAGAGAACGATTTAGTTGCTTTTTAAAGCTTACTTCATGCACGTTAGGTGTAATAGCAGTTCAAGCGTTTTAGATAAAGTGTCAGAATCATAATCCTGATAGTAATTAATTGAACTGCTTGGTGGTTTGATAATCTGTAGATTTGTATTTCTATAACTAAACATATATACGCGCTGCATGTAATTTAAGCACACCTAACGACCAAGATCAGGCTTTTCACGCTCAAGCGAGCGACTTCAACAACATATACATTAGTAAGACCCAGAAAAAAGATCTATAGTTCGGGCCCCGTTTACTGTTCAGATTATAGATAATGTTAGCGGCGACTATAACATTTTTCATTTTTCAGTTTTTAAGTTTAATTGTTTATCGTATTTGCTTTATGAATTAATATCAAAATCTATTAAATTTTCCCTTTAAATCTCCTTTCTGTGCATGTGCTGCCATTCACTCATTTTCTCAGCTACATTTTCTTATCGCAACATCTTAACACATTTGTGTTAAGTCATAACAGTCATAAAATATTAACACGAACAAAAGCCTTTACAAAGAACAGAAAATCTTTCATGACTGTTACCATTACATTAATATCCCTTAAGTAAATAACATTTTATCCCGGTATACTTTATTGAAAGAGATTTAAAGTCTCTCTCTTATCATCGTTAATATAAATCATGGAATAAGTATCCTTTCATAGTTAAATGTTAAAGTTTACTTTAAATTATTTACGTTTAAATTTTATTCATTTTTACATATACATCGCAGGCTTTAAGCTCAATGACTGCTAATACACAAGCCGTATCTACGCAACAATTAATGCCTTCAGTGCGCGATAGCCTTATCGAACCGACAATTTTGGGGTAAGTTCTCTAACGGAGTATTTAATATTTCGCATAAGTGGAACTAATGATTATTTCAGAGTATCTCAAGCTCGTTTACCTTTGCAATCGCCTTCGCATTCAGCTCAGGTTAGCCAAAGGAATTCTATATCAACACAGGGAGCTTTGTCTCGTCAACCGAGCCCAATGGGCTCGCCTGCCTTAAATCCCTTTATATACGGTACCGATATTGATTCCGTAGATGTGGCGACTCGAGTAGCTATGGTAAATAAAATTAGTCTGATCAGGATAGAAGTCATTTATCTTTTAAAAATTCACTTTTATGTATCGTTTTGAGGTTCGATTCTTTAATTCGCAAAACACGTTAGCTAATTTTGCTGAGCATACACGCACCTTACGTTTATATCCCCGTCCGGTGGTAGCCTTTCAGATCAATAGTTTCCTGAGATCACGGCCTCGCACTACACAGTTCCTAAACCAATTTGCTAAAACTCAGGCGGTCGAATTTTTGGCCGAGTGGTCTCTCACACCGACCAACGTGGCCTTTCTAAGAGTACAAACTGGTGTCATGGATCCCTTGCAAGTGGGCGATAAACCCAAATGGTTTGCTCACGCGTTAACACCGATCCGTTTCTCGGTATGGGACGATGGTAGTTCTTTAAATGGTGCTTTACGTTCTCTGAAACAATTGGAAAATGTCGCTACCGATGAAAGCGGTTCCGATTCGGAAGCTGCTGACAGTTCCAGCTCTTCGTATTCCTCGCTTAGTGATTTTGTATCGGAAATGGTTTCATCAGATCTTTCTCCTAGTTTGCATGACGTTTTTGGCTCCCACAATCGCCCCCATAATGTTCCTCAAACAATGTCTTCAAATTTAGATCCTGCTTTAGTATATCATCCACCGAGCAAATTACAATATCCAGCTGGTATGATTCAGCAATTGTCTTCCAAAGAAGAAGATGAAGATGAAAGACCCGAAAGTCCAATGTCCTCCTCATCCAGCCGTTCAGATCTCAGTTCACCTAGTTTTAACCGCGATTCTGAATTTGAATTTCCTTCAAAATCGTTTGAGCTGGCCACGCCGGTAGCCCAACGCTTAGAAGCCACAATCAAGGCAGCTAGCATAGAGCAAGAATCTGAAACCAATTCCAATATAACCGTTAAAACCGCAACCAGCGCAAAAAAATCCAAAAATGTTAATGACTTGGAGCGAGCAGTTGCGGATAAAAAGGTAACACGAATTTTCATAAAAAATTAATTAAAATTAATATCAAATCACAACGAAATTTTGCAATCGTCTACAGATCGCAATAACTGCAACTAAGCAGCCGGGTGTCACCAATATCTTGGCACGTACTGGTAGTTCTGGATCCAGCTCCAGTAGCCCCGGACGACAAAGCTCTCAAAGTTCATTGTTCGAAAACATTGCTTCACATGCAAAGGATTTAGTACGTGAAACTACTCGACAAAGCAGTCAAGAGGGCATTTTAGCTCAAGTCGATAAGGTGAGTTATCCTTATGATGTGTGCCTTAACATTATATATATATATATATGCTGTGCTGCCTTTATAGTTGACAGGAACGTTCATTTTATAAGTTCTATTCCTTAACAAATAAATATTTTAATTTCTTTTTGAACGGAACCGCAAATGTTTATTATATTTGCTTAAAAAAAACAATAAATATTTGTTGCTTTGACCAACAAAACAAACACGACACAAATACTATTTGATGAAAATTGCAAATAGGAATCTATGGATGACGATATTGATGATAAAGTGCGTCAGACATTCGAAAAGGTTTGTATAAATCCCGCCTACATAACCACAACCGTAATTGCAGCACAAATTACTCCTCTCTACCTTCATACTATGCAGAAGTTTATATATTTAATGTTTTAACTTTTTCAGTAGTTCACTTATACGATTTAAGTTCACATCTCTTACTTTTATATATATCTTAGTTGACTACTAAAAAATAAAAAAAATAAAAAAATTAAAAAACAAAAAAAATCGGGTACAATCTACACACATTAAAAAAAAAAAAAAATTCCATTCCATTCAATCTTAAATTTCATGAAAGCCTATCTCGTATAACTTACTTGTATTAGACATCTCACCAAATTGTGACTTAGTGAAAAATTCTTCCCAATATTTTTATCGATAATTATTTTCATTTTTTCACAGCTTACCTTGCACGCAAAAAAAGCGGCCGGAGAAGCTTCGAAACAAGCATTGGAAGTATCGAAGCAAGCAGCCGGTGTTAGTAAAAACACTTTTGAAGATTTAAGTTATGTAAGCAAGTCAACCTTGGGCGATCTCACTAAAACAGCGAAAGAGGCGGCCACGAAAAAAGGACTCATTAAAACGGAAGACAAATCCGCATCGGGTGGCAACCAATTGGCAACACAAAAACAAATGCAAAGCGGCGGAGGAGCAGCAAATTTCTTTTCAAACATTGGCAGCGATTTCAATGGCTTAGCTAGCACAACAACCAATATGTTTTCGGGAATGTTTGGTGGCGGCAAAAGTAAAAATGATCGCTTACCCTGATAACGTAATTTTTAATTAAATTAAAGCAAACCATTATCTTAATTACAGAGAATCAGTTAAATAAATCTCCACAACAGGCATCAAACTCGTCGCAAAGTATGGGCCAAAAATCTAAAAGCGGTTTCGATCCTTTTCCCAATCGTAAAGGCCTGGTAGAGCGTACACCCTTGATAAAACACGCAGGTCCCCACAAAACCCAAGAAGACATAGCCAGACAACAAAATCAGGAACGATCACATACGAACGCTGAAAATCAAGCTTATTTAAAAGACGTCATCAATCATGTACTGGCTGGAGAGGGAATCGGTTGGTTAAAAATGAATCGTTTCAAAAAACTAATGGAAGATGAATCCTACCGTACGTTGGTCTTGAGTAAACTCAATAAAACCTTGGATAAAAGAATTGCGCCCGACGATCATATAGACGATGTGGTAAATTTTTTCTAAATCATTTGAAAAATAAAACAAAAACAAAAACAAGATTAAAAACTTTATACTTTAGTGCGTTCCTAAGCCTATTTGGAAAGGTATGCTAAAGTGTTTGCATGCTGTCACAGCTGGGTTGGAGGTGACTTTCGCTAATTTTGGCTTGGGTGGCATGGCTTCAGTATTCCAAATGATGGAGATCGCTCATACGCATTATTGGACAAAAGAACTCAACGATGCTAGTGAAATGTCGTCGAGTCTTTTATCTAGTCACGCTACAAGCCCTATGGGCAGTCGAGAAAATTTACGTTCTCCTGCCAGTCCTACTGGTTCTCAATCGGGTTTGGGCAGCGAATGGGCCTCGCCACAAGAATCACGTAAAAGCTCTTCACATACCGAACGTTCGATTCCGATTCAAACAAATACAACGCGCAGACTTTCAACAGCTGACAGTCAAGAGGGTCAATCCACTACGGAAATGTTCAAGGATATGCTGGCTCAAAAGCGCACGGCATTGCTTAGCAAACTCACATCTTTCGATTCGGATGTAAGTTTCTCACTAACTTATTCTCAAAATGTTTTTGGACAAAAGGTACGGCCTTGAACTTCTTAGAAGTGAAATAATCTGAAAACGGATGTAATAGTATTGATGATGATAGATAATATGCTTACGTTGATTATCCAATTACTAGATCAGTTCAATTTTTACATTATTACAATAAAAGTTCAAATAAATGAATAGATTTGCCATAAACACACATATTCTATCATGCAAGAGCAGTAGAACACAATGTGAATTATTTATGCACGGCTTGGTTCTTTCTACTGGGCACTGCTTAAAATTTTCTCGCTTACGAGTACGAAAGAATTACGTCTTTTTGTGTCCAAGCACTCTGATCCCCTTTTACGCAAGCTTCTTCCTCTCTTTCTTCAGCTCAATAAACGCGTGTACTATTGCTTGAAATAAGCCGCAATTTCAATAACACGACAACTAGATAATCCTTACGATTGAATGCAATTCGTCCTTCATCTTTCAACTGCCCATTTCGTTCTACTCATGATAAATCAAATTCATTCAAAATTAGAGCCGAAAGTTGTTTCTGCTATTGTTGCTGTTTCTTGTCTTCACAAGTAAAGTATGTCTTTCCTATCCCATCTTTGGTTTTTCATGCTGTGTTTTGCTTTAAAATCTCTTTTCGCTGCAAGGAAAACCTTATTTACTACTACTACTACTTCTTGACCGATTCCTTATCGGGACAATTGTAATGACAGTCAATTAGCGCTAGTGCTGCTAGTGTTTAATTATTTGCAAACATTGCTGGACTTAGTTAAATCATAGACTTGAGCAGAATAAATCGTTAGTAGAAGCCAAACAAAAAAAATTTGTCATGACATAACCTCGCACACAAGCGAACACATATGGGATCTGTCGATTAAAAAAAACCTATACGTAGAGTATTCAAGCTTCTTCAGCTAATCCAGATCTAGTTATTTTTTATCATCTCTTTTCGGTTTTATGACTTTGAAAGCCTGTATATATAGACTGACGTATGCAATCACGTCATTTTCACCACAAATTTACTACGCACGATACCTTCTTCTTCATTTCATACGCGAATTCACAAATAGCCCTTCTTTAGTATGATCTGCGAAGTAATGTACATTTCAAATTTGCATATATTGGACTTAATTCTTAAAATCGGGCAATCTTCTTCAATGTCAATGAAATCCGTATAAACATGAAACGAACTAAATGCTGCATTTGGTAGATTTCATAGTTTTTTTTAGTGCTTCATAGAAAACTTTATTAATTCGCTTCTATTGAGGTTTAGATGATCAAAATTCCGATGTATTCACTTATGTACATATATATATATATTATATTCATAGTTGTGTAAAAATGTAGATTTTTCTAAATAAATAGTTATATGTAGATACATATGTATATATTATGAACATATAATGCATAACATAATACACATATATAGACAGTTTTTTCCTTTTTTTTCGACATGGTATTACTTTTTATTATATATACATATACATATACATATACACTTTTGTTAATTAAGGGGTAACACAATTGCAAATTTTCCAACAAAAATACATTTTTTTTTTTTTTATTTTCTTTTAGTTTAGGAGATAATGATGTGATGATCACAAAACATAGCATTATATATATATATATGTTTATTCAAATTAAAAACAAATCGATAAAAGATATCAATATGATTTTCTGTTATTTTAGATATCATAACATACATAATCGCAAAGAAGAAAATTCAATCGGCGTTATATCGCGTAGACTTGGCAGGTAGTCATTAAACTTTTCTTCCCTCCAATTGATATTGTAAGGTAATGTGAGGCATTTTGCATCGTCTTGTTGAAACCACATACCCAAGTCCAAGTCGAAACCATCCGATTTGTCCCACTAAAAATCAGCGTAGCGTTCTTTGTTGATAGTAACTGCAATGCAATTTTCATTTTCAAAAAAATTCCATCCAACTAAACTTTGATTTGGATATGTTCACGTTTGTGACGACTTGGTATCACAACGTTACAAACACTACTACTATTTGATCGGAATTTTTCAACTAGAATTTTACATAGAATACGAAACGTATGGCGAATGGATTCATTCATGGATTCTTTTACAACAAATGTTAACAATTTCCATAATCTCCACAATGGTAACTCGCCAAGCAATATCGGGTACAAAAGTCAATATTGAACCCACTCTTAAAAGAAGAGAGAAGATAGATGGTATGACGTTTGATCAACCGTCACTTTGAAGCTTCCCGAATAGGTGGAAGTCATTCTTTAGCTGAAAAAATTTTTATTTTTTTTTTAATTTCGGCCGTTTTTTAAAGTGACCCGAAAAAGGCGGACACATCAAAAAGCAAAACCCCTTTGGAAAATTTGCAGTCTTATGTCTCACCGGTTCATTTGTAGATTGTTTAGTGCGCCAGTGTATGTCTTCACAAACTATTTATGGTATTTTAAAAGCGTTTTCGACCCTCTAATGCAATACGCGTTACTTCAATAAGCATCTGTATATTTCCATATTGGTTGTTAAATGATCTCTATTGGACGAAATGGGTACATGCCTCTAAGAGCTAATTGTTGATTAGATTTAAAGCAGTGTGCTACGGCAGCCTGAATTTTTTTTTGAAAGGCACTTTCCTTAGTTCAATACTCTTCTACTTATTTGTTAAGCATCGATCGATTGAGTGCTTCGTATATATTTAAACAGATGGATTTAAGAAATATTTTCTTAACGTCTCCTAACGTTGGCTAATTACGCATCTGTCCAATGCAGACAGAATGACTTATGTACCCATTTCCTTTCCTTTTTTTTTTCTTTTAAATGGGACGTACAATTATAAAATAACGCAAAGTCTAGCAAAGCGGACTTGAAATCTTCCATTGCTAAGATAGTAGCACATTCTACTCAAATACAATTTGCTATCAAAAATACCAAAAAATGCATCTGCCTTTTGTTCATAGCTAAAAAACACTATCGTAGAACACCAAAGCTGCTATGAATGAATTTTTACAGAAATTTTCGTTTTTTATGCCCTACATCACTTGTGGTACAGGGTATGTCACGCCCAGAATGGCCCACCTCTTATTATACATATATTTTATATACTATATATATTAGTCTGTCTGTCGGTCTAATAGTCTTCCATGTGAGTTTGTATTGAATCCAAGGGGAAACGCTATTGAAAATGATTCGGGTCGGTTCACTTTTTCAATCACTCCTCATATAGCGCCTTATTTTAAATAAAAATTTCAACTTTCAAAATTATTTAATAAAAATCGCTGTGTAATGGTATTTAGACATTCTAGATAGGTGCGAAAAATTTGGTTCGGCTAAGGCAATCAATATGTTGCAAAAAGGACAAGCTAGTTCATAATAGTAAATTGAGAGATTGATCAACCTTATCAAGCTTGGAGCATGTAAGTCTGTTTTTTTGGATAGCACAGCATAGAAGAACTCCCAGACTCAAATGTAACCCTTATATGATAAAAAGCCTAATCGCTAATGTTTTATGATGAAAATTTTCTTCATTATTGTAATTTGACATAAATATTAAGTGCACCAAATTTGAACCACATGGGTCTATTTCTTGAATCCCACCCACTCCATAAAGGATTTCTGATGAATATAGTAAGCCCTTCCGAAAAAGGTTTAATTTTTAAAATTTTTAATGATGAAAATTGCTCCATATATTCGGCGTATATATGGGGGGTTGTTATCAAAAGAAAATCCATCCATGGAGAGAAAGTGTAATTTGTAGTTTTCTTTGACGGAAACTAAAAAATAATAAAAAATTCGCCATGTGATGATTTGGATGTCCTCCATTATGCGGGCTGTCACGAAGGGTATGCCCTGGCATGAAAATAGTGTAACCGTTGGTGTATTATTACTAAAATGGGTGAAAAACTGTACTAGGCGAAGTGGTGTAGGATATCCCATGGTTAACCTTGCCCGACTGCAATGTCCTCACTTATTTTTTAAACATCAGTTATTAACGAAGCAGTAAAAACACGGCCGATGAGCTTAAATTTTCTCAGAAAATAATTCTGAATCGAATCTAAATCTGAAATGTAAGTCTATCTCAGGTCTTTCTGGGATTTACATATATCCGCATAAGCTTAATATACAAGTTTGTACAACAAGCGGTGGACAATACTAGGACTGATTTTTTCGAAAACTAAATTTTTTCATTCAAATGTTTGCCAATCACACAAACATGTTGTAAATTGAATGTTTTTTTTTTTTTTTTTGCTGTTTTTTAATTTAAACTTGCGCTAGTTACGCTCAGTACTGTCTTTTTTTAATATTTTTCAAAAATTTGGTTTATTTTTAATACATAAATATGTGCTTAATAAACTCATCGAATATTATTATTCGGTTACTTTCCCTTGCATCGCGAAGAAATTGTTAAACAAATGCTTGTTTAGGCTGTTTGTTACGGTGTAAGTGTTACCCCTTAATTAGAATGCTTTCGAATATACCGGACCTTATATATGCCTCAGTATGCTTAGATATAGATTTTTGCGTTCTTTGTACTTAAAGATAAATAGCTTCTTCACATATATGCCTAAATAGTTTTGCTTTTCAAAAGACATATAACAAACATATTTATAGAATGCCAGTTACATATATATATATATATGTAAATTATATATGCTTAGTTCAAATACTTCTAACTCAATGTTTCCCGTAATATCTATACACAAATGCAAAATACTTATAAAAAAAAAAAAAAAAAGAAAGAAAAAAAAAATTCAATTTGTGCAAATCGTAAAATTCATAGGGTGCCGGCTCTACGGGAGCATTGTCTGTTGTCAGTGATCTACTACCAACTGGTAGTTTGAGCGTACGTATGCCTACCAGTTGTCGTTCCACTGTATCCGATACCGAATACGAAAATGTAAGTAATAAAAATCAAGTCCCATAGAAATTGTTACGAAACTTAGGAAAATGTCTTTAACGCGTTTAACGCTTGAAATTTAATACGTAATTGACTCAAATTATTGGTTTTCTATAATTGTAGACTAGCACCTCTAAGGAATCGAAACGCAGCTCCGGTAACATGTGGAGTGGTAAATCGACTTTAAGCGCCGGCTTTCGTTACACCGGTGGACATTTAATAAATACATCGTCTTCGCCATCACCCGACACACCACGCGTTTATTTATTCGAGGGCTTATTGGGTAAAGATCGTTCAAATCTTTGGAATCAAATGCAATTTTGGGAAGATGCTTTCCTAGACGCTGTTAGTCAAGAACGTGATATGATAGGCATGGATCAGGTATGCGCAGCTTAAGAAGATAAGATTTGCAAAAGTTTCTTCTTTTTTTTTTTCGGTTTCATAAGAAATAACATATAATTCTTAACACTTAGGGACCAATTGAAATGATGGAACGTTATAAAGCCTTAAGTGAATCGGAGCGAAAACGTCTTGAACATGACGAGGATCGTTTATTATCTACCATATTATATAATTTAACAGCTATCATGGTTATGCTTAATGTTAATAAAGAGGAAATCCGTCGTAAAATACGTAGACTATTGGGTAAATCGCATATTGGGCTCGTGTATGCTCAAGAAGTTCACAATGTCGTGGATCAGATAAATAATTTGGTAAGTTAAGATATATTACATAATGGGTATATGATGTGTATATACGCCTGTGTATTTTAACTTTGACAATATGCGTATGGTAAGGTGGAAACTTCTCGGTCTGATATTAGAAAACTTGGTTTTTTTATCTAAACGTTGAAAACATATACCAACGAAACTCGATAGACGATAATGTACCTTGACTAACTCGCAAATTCCCTCTTCGAAGGCAAAAGTAGACTTTTCACTTCTTTACTGGATACAAAGACATGTTTAGCCACCAATTGTTTGAAATGCAATAAAAAAGAAAACAAATAACTTAAGTAAGAAGGCTTTAATCGGGCAAGGCCCACCATTAAAAATTCTTTACCATTTCACCATAATACAGTTAGTTATTCACTCATTTTTTTAATTTTTTTAATAAAACACCAAAAGTTGTACATTATTGTTAAGTAAATGGAAATGTTCATGAATGCCCTCATATTCTAGAATACTAAAATGTCACCAGGTCACCATGTCATAACAAACCGCAAATTCGACTTTATCGTCATTGAAGTGCTTGCTTTCATCTTTCACTTTCTGTAGGAACAGTTTGATGGCAAGATATTCAAAAAATTGCCTCGCATATGAACTTAGAATAGCGAAATACCATTGTTGAGCGATTCTTGCAATCAAATTCTAAAAATTATATTAGTTTCTCAAAATAAGGCGTTAGTGGTCAAAAAAGTGAATGGATCCGGTGGACGTTTTCAATCGGGCTCGTGCTTGAGCCCGAAACAAGCCAGCGTACTAAATTTTATTAAAATACATCTAAATATTGCGACCTATATGTTGAACACGAAAATACGTCGACAGCCGTCGGATGGACAGACAAGCTTAGATCGCTTCAGAGAAGTGACTCTGAATCGATCGGCACAATAAGAGGTCTATTTTAAGTCCTTCTGGGCGCTACATACGTCCGTAGAAACTTAATATACCCCATAAAATAAATGGTGTAGGGTATAAAAACTAAAATTCATACCTTGTATATTTCGCGCCTTATGATTCCTTGTTAATCAATAAAAAAATATTTTAAAGAGAGAGAGAGAGATGTAACAGAAAGCATAATTTCTGAAAAGTGAAAATTACAAAAGGAATTGAAAAAATTCTTGTGGCACTATCTCAAAAGAAGCAAATAATAAAAATTAAGTATTTATGTATGTAACTTTCAAATCGAATTCTTAATATCCATCGTTTTGTTGATATGGCAATCAGTTAGTCGATCGGAATTTTTGCACACCGACACCTTAAATGATCCTAATTAAGATGGATGCCAAGGTTTAATTCCGCAGCTCTTATAGGTCTATCCCTTGCATCAAGTGGATTTCCGCATTTGACTAATGCTTATTGTCTGAGAGTAGTATGCCAAGTGTCAGCCTTTGATATGATAAAAATGTATATTTTCGCCAGTGATGATTACTCTAAGCTTTCTGAGATTTTAGGATCCTCCAGAACATATGAAATCGTCTTAAGCTTTTCACGATACAGGCACAAAATGATTTCGATTCGTTTTAGTAAGCGATTACCGTTACCTTGTATTCGGTTTTTCATTTTAAACGTACCCTTTATGATTTTATGACTTTTTTAACATGCCGGTTATTTTCAGCTCATATTATGTGCGTGTATGTGTGAGTGAGGGTTTTTTTTTCACCTTGCTATTGCATTCTTCATCAAGCTTAGTCAACCTAATCACAGTTTATCCTTTTTTCTTCCTTTTTAACCCAAAAAAAAAAAAAATTTCTACAGAACGGCAACGATATCGATTTAAAGCCTTTAGGTTCACGTTTACTGCACCGTCATAGTTTTACAGTACATCAAGGTGTAGATGCTTCGGGACCTTTACGTTTCATGGAAGTAAGAGATGACGGTTTAGTTTTGAGATCAGTAGATGGTACCATAGTTGAACGTTGGTGGTATGAGCGTTTAGTTAATATGACTTACTCACCAAAAACTAAACTATTATGTTTATGGCGACGGAATGGCGGCCAAACTCAATTGCATAAATATTATACGCGAAAGGTAAGTTAGTCGCGCTATCTACATTTTCATTTGCTTAATTATTAAAGACATTTAAATAATTTTTAGTGTAAAGAACTTTACAATTGCATTAAAGAGGCCATGGAACGTGGCGGTACACCGACTAATGTACCGGAACTGGGCGGCGAGTTTCCTGTTCAAGATATGAATACAGGCGAGGGTGGCTTACTTCAAGTATGCTTAGAAGGAGTAGGTTTATTGTTTGCCAACAGCAAGGTAAGCCTTTAACAAACTTTCCGTTACATTCATCTCTTTCTCAATCAAATTCAAAAAATTTTTTACCTTTTTAATGAGAAGGAGGCATTTTTCTCATAATATAATTTTCTTTTATTTATTATATAATATATTAAAAATTTTTGTTTACTTTGACGAAACAAAAAATTATTATTAATATATTCATTTTAATTATGTTATTCATTATTTCTCGTGGAAAGATATAAAAAAAAATTTTTTTTTTTTCTATCAGTAATGTTTAATATCGATACGATTGTATGAGAGAGCAAGGACCTTCTCAATTCCTTTACTAAATAATGTATTTATTAACAGAAATCTTTTTCTTCCGTATATTTCATTCATTATTTCATGTATATACGATTTATATAAAAAAGTTTTTCCATACAAAAATTTTCCCGTACAAAATTACGTTCATTTTTAATGATCTCTTTTATTATACAAAAAATTAAAAAAAAAAAAAAATATTTGCATTATTGAAAACAAATTCAATTTGAGTTAACGATAAGGTATCGGATACGGCCCCGTTTAATATTAAAATCAAAAATATATTTATATCCGTCTGTCCGTCTGTGCGCCTGTCTGCCTAATGTCTGTCTTCAGACATAACAGATTGCAATTTTCGAGATATTTTGATCCAATACGTTACACTGACATGGTTTGGCCGTCGAGCGGACTCTACTAGAAATGAATTGCAGCCGACCATACAAGAAAGCCCTTTTTCACAAAAAGTTGTCGTATGAAAAACCTACTTCATTCTCGATATTCGTCAACAGAAAAACAATGCGAACTAGTAATTCAGCATACAAAATAAGTTAATTCAGCACACTTTGGATGGGGTAGATTTAGCTTTTAAAACGCATCCCTTATGAATGTTTTTACAAAATAGTAAGCCTTCGTATAGTAGAAAGATTCAATTTTTACATTATTTAATGAAAATTTATTCAACCCAAAAAGTCAACTTATTGTCTTAATGGCGCTCGCCATGCTCGTATGAGCCGAAATGTGCCATGAAAGTAAGCCTTTGTACGGCAATAAGATCTAATAATTCAGTATCTTATAATGAAGATAGGTATAGATAGGTAAAGGTCAAGAAGAGCAAGCAATCTCCTAAAAACAAAAATACATTAAATTCGGCCGATTGGCGCTTACTTCTACTCTTCTCTTGCATAAGACTTTCTTGAAAAGTCATTTTCATTTTTCTTAAATTCTTAATAAGATAGCTTTATATCGAATTAGGTAAGTGCTGCAGTCAATTTTTAAATTGTTTTTACTACTTTGTTAAGGACTTTATTTTATTAGGTATTGGAATAGCATTGTTGCGAAATCCGATCTACTTCCAAGCCATTAAGCTTAAATTAAATTATCTCATATATTGGTCAATCCATCATGAGGATTCCGTTCTTACTTTTGCTTGTTCTCTCCCTTTATTAGATTAGTTGAATATTTGACATGCATAGTAACTGAGTATCGGACACAATTTAAACTATTCGTGTTCTCGAACAACTTGCAAATCGGATTTGATTAAGACATACCGTTCAGTTCGGTTAATCTTTATAACAGAAAAAAAAAAAAAATGGTTTCTCATCTTGATCCCCTTTCTTTGTCGAATTAACCAGAGTCGTAAAAATGAAGATTGGTAGCTGAAATACGCTATAAGCATTTCTTCTTCAATTAAGAATATAAGTTAAAAATAGGCGTGGTCTTATTAGGTCGACTGCTAAAATCTCGGCAAAACACCGACTTATTTCACATTTTTATCTATAACTTTCGATCTCGTTTCTCGTTTATTTCTGAAAAACTGTTACCCAAAATTCTCCAGAACCACCTCCCTGTAGTTTTTGTGCAAAAATCAGTCCGATTGGTTTACTAGTACCTATGCAACAACATTCGAATTTCAAAGAATTTCAATTCCATTTATTCTAACGTACCTTAGAACATTCTTTACCCCTTTGATAAATTTAACATGAGTTGGAAATAAATTGGAATTAAGATTGGAAAGTTAACTGTGGATATATTAGTTGACCGGTTGGAGCCATTTTTGAACTGAACATACAAGTGGCAGGGCATAAAAATTATACACAAAGGTATGGAAAAAGGGGCGTTATATTTTCGAGGTTGTCTCAGTGTTCTCTCGATTATGGGCTCGCAACAATTTTCTTACCTCATACACCTAATCCATCAAGGAGTGTTTGGGCCAAATTGATTGATGCAGTTCGACAAAAAATGGAGATCAAAACGATCTGTTTCAGTTGAAATAGATTTATATGTCATCGGCATCTAGGAAGCTACAAAAATGTGAATTACAGATATTTAAAGGCTTTTCAATCCAAAGTATATTAGATGTAAAGCAACATTAGATATCTCATAACTTATACTTTTTTGAAGATGGCAAATTAAAAAGATTGGAAAGGACGTACTCGATACCTCTAGCGCTAGGAAAGTAAACAAGAATAGAACATCTTTCTACCGCATTTTTATACCATAATGATGATTCGATCTAAAAATTCCATTTTCCATTCCATTGTATATACAATAATGCAAATGTTTTTTTTTTTTTTTTTTTTTTTTTTTTTTTTAATTATTAATTACAAAATATTTTTGGAAAAACATTATACATAATCATAATATTGAGCACAATTATTTACATTACTCATAAAACATGAAACATACCATACATTAAATACTGCCTTTATTTAATTAAAAAAAAAAAAAAAAAAAAAAAAATTAAAATAATTTAAAAAAAATCTCCTTAAAAAAAAAGCAAAATAAAATAAAAACGAAATCAAGAATTATGCTGCTAGTGAATGTACTGATTGCTGGACAATGCATTTTATTTGTTTCAAATATTTTCTTAATAATATGTGATTATTTTTACCAAAAAAAAAAAAAAAAACAAATTAAAGCAAAAACGAACGATAACCAGTTTAAATTTTTCCATTTTTATATATATTAATAACAAAATGAAAAAAAAAATATTTTCTAGTTATGTTTTCTTAGCAAAATAAATTTTAATAATTTCCTTTGTTTTCTATAAATAATTTTTTTTTTTTTTTAGTCAAGGGTTATTTCAATTTCTTCTTTTTTTTTTCTATAAAAAAAATATATTTATAATTCTTTTTTGTAACTAAACGTGGACGTGATGAGTGGTATTTATTTATCTTTTTTTTGTTTTTGTTTGTTTTGTCCTATATGTATATATATATTTATATATATATATATATATATATATATATATATATCTTTTCTAAAAGTATTTAAAATTTCTAATAATATGCCCTTTTTATGATTTGTTTGAGTTTATATATTACGCTTCTTTTGTAAATAATTTTCAAATGAATTTTTTCATTCTCTTTTTCTAACTAATTCTAATGTTAGCCGATGTACATGATTATATTTCCTTCGAGAAATCATGAGACTCCTCTTTTTTTTATATTTATATAACATTTCACATTTTTTTCTAAATTTCTCCCTATCTCTTTCTATCTCTCTTGCATATTTTATTATAAAATTAAATATTGAAAAATAAAAAACCAAAAAAAAAAAAGTCAAGTAAATTCAAATCATTTTCTTATACACAAGTTTTTTTAAACTAATTAATTTTTAATATTTAAATCCATAGTAAAACATACACGAAACATGATTTTAATTGAGAATATATTAATAAACGATTTTTAAGAAAGATGCTGTAAGATGCGTAGAGCGACCAAAATAGCAGCATCAGCATCAACCGCTTCTTTTAATGTTAAACACTTTTGTTTCAATTTCTTTCTTAATTGGTAACTTTTGAGATGGTCCTTGTGTACTTTCGCTAATTTAAGCCAATGTTAATTATTTTCATTTTATGTTTTGTTATCATTTATTCCTTTTGCATTCATCACAAATCTTTTTTTTAAAAAAATAAAAAGAGAGAAAAAATTGTTTTTCTTTTTCATCCTTTGTCGAATTAATTGATTAATTAGGGAGAGTTTTTTTTCAATGATATTATTTTCTATATATGTTATGTATAAACTTAGTAATGAAAATGTTTTCTTTATTTATCTTTTTCTTTTAATTCTTTTTCTTTTTTTTTTTTTTTTAATAATAATTTATTTTGTTTCGTTGTATTTTCTGAAACGAAATCAAATCGTATGGGAATCGCTGCCTTTCCAAATCAAAAACTAAAAAAATAAAAATAAAAAAAAAAAACACATAAAACATATTCTTCGATTGGTTTTCCATGCTACGACAACTAATGCTATCTGAAAATCACTTATAATTTAAATGAAATTTTCTTTTTCTTTATGATGTTATTATTAATAATAAAAACGATAACGAAAAATAAAGGACTTTGAGGTATATTCACATTCACTTATTTAATACTAATTAATTAGAGTTATCAATAAAAAGAGAGCAAAAAAAAAAAGAACAGAAAAAACCGAACCTTAAACCTTAACAAAAAAAAAAAAAAAATAAAAAAAATAAATAAATAAATAAAAAAAAAAAAAAAAAAAAAACTGCAATTTATGCCACATTTTTATCTATGATTTTAATGAACTTTTAAATCTATTTAGTAGTTGTGTGATTTGAACCACATTCTAAATTCTATATAATCTGTAATTTGTGCTTACTTTTGTATTGATTTTCGTTTGATTTGTTATTGACTTCGGTTTGTTACAAAACAACGTTAAACAAAAAAAAAAAAACAAAAAAAAACAAAAAAGAAATGTAAGCAAATAACTAAAAACAGCAGCTACCTAGCAAAATATTGAATTTATTTTATCCAAAGACAACAACAAAAGTGTTTTCTATTAGTTAATTGTTCTATTTCCCTGAATTTCTGGCTTTAAAATAACTGTCAATTTGGTTTGTAATGTTTTTAATTTTTATATATATATATATTTATTTGAATCAACAAATCCCACCACTCACCACAACTTATCGCACACGTCTAACAAAAAAAAAAAAAAAAAAAAAGACCAAAACAAAAGAAGAAAGGATTTCTCGACTTCTNTTGTTCTATTTCCCTGAATTTCTGGCTTTAAAATAACTGTCAATTTGGTTTGTAATGTTTTTAATTTTTATATATATATATATTTATTTGAATCAGATCATTTTTAATATGATTTTTATGTTCTACATATGTGCAAAAAAAAAAAAAAAAAAAAAAAAAACCAAAACAAAAGAAGAAAGGATTTCTCGACTTCTCTTAATCACAAAATCATAATTTTAATCATTCCCTCGCTATTCTTATTACAATTTCCATTTTTATTTCATATATGAAGTATTAATTAGCTTATTTACTCAATATAATTAAAAGTATGTGAAAAAATCATTTCAAATTTTCCTCGCGGCGAATATTTGATATCTAGTATCTCGATTCATATAAACAGCAAAGCCGAGAGGGCAAAGGATCGGCGACTAATGGCCCAATTGTCGCGGGTTCAAGTCGTAAATGCGATAGAGTTTTCAATACAGGCGAACATATGGTAAAAGTTTTCGATAGCCTTCTTCCTCCATACTTTGTAAATTTATTTACAAAATATATAATAAGAAGAGATAAATAAATAAATATAAGGAGATAAACCGACAGACCAATAGACAATTAGATGGATGGATAACTCTGAAATGCTGAAATCCTTATACTCGTCACAAGTTTGAATTCCCATATCGGTTCTGATAATGGTGCATTAATTGCTAAGCCAGCCAGACCAAAAGACATAAAGTGATACCACTTTTTAATGGGGAAAGTACTCGAATCTCATGTATCAGCGGCACACTTTAACAAGTGGGTAGATCGTAAACTTATGTTCGGTCCGAACTACAATCATAGTGAAGGACATACAAGTCTGATAGTAGGATAAACAATTAGCAGACTAACATTTGTATTCATATATGATTCTTATAAGAAATTTTTGGAATATTTGTACAGTGTGGGCGCCTTTGAATTGCATGCACGATGAACGTTGAAAGCGAAAATTTAGCGTCGTTTAAAGTGGACAGCTTGTCGGAAAGCTTCCAAACAGCATATCTCATCCTTAGAGGCATACTTTATATGATGTTGATGCTACAGATACCGATAATGTTGAAATTCTCATTTAATCTCATATACTCGCCATCGGCGATCACATGAAATCCTGAAAATGTTTGTAAAGCAAAAACACACATACACACACGCGTCTTAAGGATTTCATACTTTTGATCATAGCATGATGGATGAGAACAGTTTAACAGTTTTTGTGTGTGTCTGTATTCGTGGCGAAGTCACGTTGAGGACGTGAAAACTTTCCTCAGGAAAAAGAAAAATCATTTCACTTCGGACTTTTTCTTAACTTTACTCTCAAAATTGTAGAACTTTTTATAATTAGGTCTTTTGTTTAGACTTCGAATTGTTCCTTGTGGGGTAAGATCGACTTACGTTCATTAAAAATAAAATCATTTTTACAAATTTATGGAGATAAAAACCAGCAAAAGATTTGTTGATAGCGTATAGATTGATGCATGTGAATGTGAAATACAAGTGAACCCATGGGAATTCTCACAAAAGAATCCGACTATTTCCTTGGCCTTTTCTTATGCCATCAACGAGGCTGGCGTCGAATCAGTTTTGCACCTAGAAGAATAAAATTTCATATTTGCTAAGAGATGATTTTGAAAAATTGATTTTAAAAAAATGATTTGAGTGGATTTTGTTTATTGTTCTTTCTGGGTAAAAAAATTGCTTTAAAATTGATCGCACAATTTGTAAATATAAGTTCACTGAAAAATGGCTCGATATAATTAAAATTTCAAAGCAGTGGGAGGAAAATTCGAAAGACATGTTTTTGAGAAACAAGAAAACACACACACACTTTCAAATTTTCAAGCTTAAAATTTTGAAGAAATATTTGTGCTACGTCCAGTTTGTGACGCGCTCACATTATACAATTGACTTAACGGCTTTAAAGGGCCGAGGCAGGATGATGTTTTGAAATTTTTCATCTACAATTGCTGCCTATACTTGCCAAGTTTTCCGATTCGACCTCACATAATTCTCCCTCGCAATAATCTTTTTATGGCATTCTCGAATAACTGAGGCATCCATTTAAAAGGACAAAAAGTAAAAGAAAAACACGAAAATAATCGCAAAGTGAATTTACTTCTCTTGTGTCCAAAAAAATAGTTGATTAACAAGGAAACCCAAGACACGGAGTATACAATGAATTTAAATTTTTGGAATTAACTAAGGAAGCCTGATGAGGTTTTAAACGAATGCTACATATAATCGACTTTTGATTTATCCTGCTATCAAAAGCTAGAGATACGATGCATGTCCGGTTCAAATTGGCTTAAAGTTGCTTTTTGGTTTGCAGGTGTAACCATAGCATTCGATTCTATAAATTAAAATTAATTTTAATATTATTACAAGATCGTATTTACCAAGTGTTAATTAAAATTTATATGACTTTAGTGGCTTTAATAAGCATCAGCAGTTTCACTTAGAATGTAATGGTAATCACAAATATATGTCCTCTACATGATCTTTAGGAAGAACTCATGCGGCTTTTCAAAAGCCATGACTAGACTGAGAGAGATAACTTAGATAGAAACTTTATTGTTAAGTTTATACTAATATTTCTTCATTATGTCCACCAGCAACTAGCGACTTTTGAGTCGAGAAGGCCCTTTAGTAAAAATTTTTTAGTTAGTTTTTAGTTTTTCACTTGCAAAAGGAAATGGGAATCTTAGGCTGTTAATTATTCGCTACAACTCCTGTGGTATAAAGAGATATTAAGTTTATGCGGATATATGCAACACCCAGATGCACTTGAGATAGGCCCACTTTTTATTGTGCGGGTCGATTCAGAATCACTCTATCGATCGATTCAAGTTTGTCTGCCCGTCTGTCCGTCTTATTTTTTATTGTTCATCCTACAGGCCATAATTTTTGAGATATGTTGATGAAAACTGGTCTAGTGACCCGCTTTGGTCCAAGGACGAACGTTTTTGAAAATGGCTTGGATCGGAGCACCTTGCCTATTAGTTCCTATGCAACGCCTCCCTTTTGAAAAGTCATGACATAAATAGGTTGGTAGGGTAGTGTAAGGTATTGAATAGCGGATCGTCGCTCACATTAGTGCTTTTACTCGTTTTTATTTCAAATTAATTTTAAGTTCATTTTTTTTTTCCACAAAACGAGCTTCTTACAGTTTTAACATGATCGGTTTAAATTGTGATTTATCGTACCGTAGATTTTATCATTTCATAGATCTGATTACAGGCTTCCATATAATTTTTTATTTTGATATTATTAGATACTTATATCCTATCAATTATATCATACAATGGATACTTATCACATCAAACCAAGGCATAAGCATTGCGTGATATACTTAGTTATAAAGGAGAGCCACTTAGATAGTCAAGTTAACTGTAGACGACCATGCGATATTTTCCTACCCAGAGCAATTAAGATTAGATTCATTTTGATATGAATTGTTGTGTGTAGCCATTAGATTATTTCAGTCTTATTTATGAGTTGTTAACTGTGACTATTTACCAAGCTTAGTTTATGATCATGAACTGAACACACAAGGCATAAACGAATGGGCGGATCGAGGAGCAAACCTGACTGATGTCTAAACCACTTGATAGATTTTGATATATGTCCATTCGTCATGTCCACATATATTTATTATAAAAGTAAATCTAAAAAAACAAAATATTATAATTGAAAAAAACAGACTGTTAATTACCCTACACCAGTTTGCTTAACACAATTCTTGATCCGCTTTCATCATGAAACACAAAAAGGGCCGTTTTAATACTGTAAGGGCGACCAAAAAGTTAACCAATGTGATCTTTATCAATTTTGTCAAAAAGTGCTAACAAGTACATCATACTGACATATAAAACCTGCCGTTTCATGAGCGCCCGTTTGCGTAAACGCGTTCGAAAAACAGACTTATGAGGTCAAAACTTTGTACGATAAATTAAGAGGTTATGTTTACCACAAAATATTAAAAATTGGATTTCGCTACATAAGGGCTTAGTTTTCCTAAAAACATGTATGTAAGAGAGATTTTAGAAAGTGGGCCCACGTCTTCGAAAATTTTCCTCATCCATCTGATAAGCTAAAGTATTCCTTTTCATTGATTCTTATCGTGAAAAATATTACAAATTGCAAATAAATTTTCATATCCAGCTTTTCTGTAAATGGGATGTCACACGTACGTGGTCGTAAAGAGCCAATGCATTTTCAAAAACGTTCTTACTTTAGCCAAAACATGTCCGTTTATAAAGCATTCATATATATATTTAAAAAATTGCGACATATAGATTGAATACAAAAATACATAGATCGATATCAAACAAAGACAGACAGAGGGACTGGCAATCCTGAATCAATTCAAAAAATGATTCTGAATTGATCGCTTTACACCGAAGGTGAGTCTGCTACAAATCCTTCATGTATGTGTCATGCACCCGCACAAAACGAATATATAAATTAACACAAGTGATGTAGTGGTTGCTTTACGTTTAAAAAAGTGTCATATCAATACTGTTTATATTCAAGAAAATATTAGAGAAAGTATATTGAAGGATTTTGGCGGGTATAGTCCTTATTGTTATTGGGCCGATATTGTGTCATTTTTTGGAAAATTCATCTCTAACTCTTTGTAATTTTATAATAATGAAATTTGCCACGCTGCCATGTTTCTTATTTCAGTAGAAGGACGGACGGATATAACGGCTTAAATAATTGGGAATCGATTAATATAAGTAAAGATGGTTCTAATTCAGGCATCTCTGAATGTTGCATACACTCGTAGAGTATCAAAAGGTCGTCTTATGCTTTTATCGGGATGGTAGCAAAAGATAAGGGCCGCTTTCCCTCGGTCGCGATTGCAATGGAAATTAGAAAAAAATTCTGACTTTAAAGCTAACTTGGATTGCCTGAGACTTCGGTCAACAAGGGAAAGACAAATAAACAAAAAAAAAAAAAAATAAAATAAAAACCATAGTAGATTCGATCTCGAAATGCCTGACAGTCTTTAAATATGTACCGGAAAAATTTCCTTTCTAAGTCAGCACCCGGTATATCTCACATATACATATTCGGGTGACTGAAGAGTAGTTATAGGTTTACATGTGGAAGACGAGACAGCAATCTAAAGGCAATAATCGCTTTATTCCCAATGAATTTATTTACCTTTTACTCGGTATTATAGGCAAAAATCAAAAGATCATAGTTTTCATAATTTTAATTCTTGTCATTATTCGCAAGAAAGTGGAGTTTTTTTAACTTAACTGATTCGCGTCTGATAAAATGATATATTAAAATGATGTTATATACATATATGACAGACAGGACAATGAAATAAAAATGGAATAAGTAGAAAATTTCGATAGGCGTTAAAGTTCGATTTTTTAGTTACTAACCCATATATCTACTGAAAATGGACGAAGGAACGAAGTAATAAAGCGAACATTTATCTATATTTGATTTTCATTTGTTCGTTGCGTGTCTGTTGTTGAGAGTCTCAAGTGCAGAATTATTGCTATCAATAACTTGGATACACAACAAAGATCATACCTTCCAAAGATTTTACCTTCTACTGGCGTTCTAATTGAAAAATTCGTTTATATATATGTATATGCTTCACATATTCGCCATAAAGTGGATATAATTCTTTAATTAGTTCTGCTTTTAAATTCGGGTTGTGGAAGTCATCTTTTTTGTTTCACACATACTCCGATGAAAGGGGGAGCAGATGAATGAATGAACAGATGAGTAGAATGACGGAAGGTAGGGCAGACCGATGTAGATAAGCTAGCTTGTGCTTTTGCATTCCTGAATGTGCAAACCACTCGACCAAGGTTGTCTTAATTTTCCTAAAATGCGTAAGATCGCAAGGAAATTGCCCGCTTGGCCGGAGCAAATGACTGAATGATTCCAATCGAGATTTGTTAGCTTCTGAAGATGATAATGAATGATTTGAGGAAAATGTGTTGGCCGAAGTTACAAAGATAACCACTAAACACACTCACGCTTCAGCGCCTCGCTTAATGCTTTTTGACTCCTCAGATTCCTTTAATTCGTAAGCAATTAACTTCCTATCAGCTATAATTTTCTGGGCAGTCATGAAAAACGTTCGAGCTTTTTGTGAGCTTTGGCGATTGACAATTGACATGACAATGATGACGGAATACTTTCCGATCAGAATTTTCTTGTATGAATCTCTCTTACTTCTCAATAAAGATTATGAATTGTTGCAATTCGTTGACTTAAACTAAGAAATAAGTGGTGGTAAGTACACAAGATTCTCTATAAAAACGCATTCAATTTTCGTACACTTCATGATATCCTCGCGATCACCATTCTTCATTAACTAACGAAAACAAACAAAAAACATAACAGTTTCTGCAAACGTAATAATATTAAATATTATTTTATTTTATTGTTGTTTTTTTTCTTTTTTTTTACAGTTTTTCTTTTGTTTCTGTTTTCTTTTTGTTTTTTTTTTTTTGTTTTCTTTTTTGTTATTTTTTAGTTTGCCTGTGTAGTAGTTACTACTTCTCTATATAGAGCGAGCATTAAAAAAAAATCCACAAAAACCAAAAAAAAAACAACAAACACTTAAATCTTTACCTACAACACTAATTAATATATTAAAAAAAAACTTTTGATTTTGTTAAAAACATTTGCAAAAGATGGTAATCAATAAAAAACGTATTTTCAGCATGAAAAATAAAGTTTTTCAAAAATTAAAATTCCATTGAAAATGAAGTAAACCCCGCTTGCAGCCACTTATCCCTATGTCGCTAAGCCATCCAAAGCAATTAGAGAAAACTAAATCAAGTCCGGAGCGATTGTTTTGCTTAATTCTCATAATGCATTAACACCCAAAGCTAAAAGAATACTTGAAGGCATTTTTTATCAAAAAAAACAAATTTTTTCTTGTTAATGAAGAAAACGAAAAAAAAAAAATCAAAAAAAAAAAAAAAAAAAAAAAAAAATAAATTAAATAATTAATTAAGACCATCTCACAAGTGCTAATTATAGAATTTTATTCCAATCAAATTACTTTTGACAAATTTTGTTTATTATTAATTATTATTAACTCTTAACAACAAAAAAAAAAAAAAAGAGAAAAAAAATGAAGATGAAGATGACGATGAAGATATACATACGCATATACACATTGTATATATTAATCAGCCACTGAGTGATCCCTCTATATTAAGCTTTGCATGCATCTACAAATATGGTAAAGTTTAGCGAAAACTCCGCTTAAGCTTCTATCTCAGAGATCACTTTTCTTCTTTTATAGAGCATTTATAAAATATTATATTTTCATTTAATATTCTAATTTCAATTTCATTTAATGTGGTTCCTTAACGTTTTTATATGTATGTGTTTGCTTAATATGTACACACAATTTATTCTACTCTTTTCACCTACACACTGTCGAAATGTTTCGTGTTTGCGAGTTCTTTCAAACGTAAAAATAAAAATTATGACAAGAAGAATAAGAAGAAGAAGAAGAAGATGAAGAAGAAGAATCTTGTCCTTTAAATTTATATATTTATAAAACTTTTAATGCAATTTTTTTTTTAGTTTTTCGTACGCCTGGATCATATACGCAAGTGCTTTACCCAAAAAGGCGGCATTTTTGTTTTGGAAGAATACAGTAAGTGCAGCACTTTTTAAGTAATTACTTTCAGCTTAAACGAAATCATTTTCTTTTACTGTTCGTTATTGAAATATGTTTCGTTCTTTTCTGACGAATACTCATATTAAGGCTCTATCCATACCATCCATACCCTTAACATGCATAATATAATTTAAACAAAAAAAAGCATAGCATCTTATCTAAGCTAAACCAAAAATTTTATCCGCATAAGAAATGGCATTTCCGGTTCTCTCGCACTCACTTCGGGTTTCATAGGAGCGTATGCTAAATCTATAAATACGAAACTGGAATTTGCCCATAAATAGCTCTAATATCACGTACACAGGACATACATAAATGAAGCGAGTTTTTTTTTACAGCTTAGACATCTGCCGAGAATGAATAGTCGCGCACATTACGAAGACATATCGTAACGTAAATATACCTCTTTTGGCAATGCAAATGATGAGTTTTGTGCCAAATAAACCTCATTCGGCAGCAGCGTACTACCAATCCATGCACACTGGCTGCGAGCCAGAATCAATTTGATAGGAAGATGTTATTCTATTTATGATGGGAGGAAAAGTGGGCGTTCTCTTATTACAACAACAAAACAATTTATATCAACCGTTCGCTTTTCAAAAAAAAAAACGATCGAAATATCAAACAAGCAAGAAAAGTGTATTCGGTCGTCAACCAATTTTTTGTATCCTTCCGTTCACCATTGTCCCAGAAAAGGTAAAAACCAGAGGAAAAGAACTAAATTTTCATATTCTATAACATTGGATGCGCACAGATGACTTTTTCTATTTTCAGAATATAAGTGGAAAACTATGTAGAATATGTGTTGTTCCTTATAAGTAACAAGCAAAAAAACACGGAAAACAAACGTGTTCACAGTTTTTGTTGCACATACACGTGGGCGTTGTAGGCGTGTCCTTTGAAATGTTCAGATCATTTTCATATTTTCTTGCAAGTTTGCAATTGGGGGAATGTTTGTAACAGATACTATGCAGGTGCGCACATGGACAGATGGACAGACAAATAATCGGCCACGCTTGGATGCATTCTGAATTTGAAACTGGAAAAGAATTTGTGTACTTTATGAGATTTTCGAAGCGTGCTTCTGCGTCTGTTGTCAAACTGCTACATGCGAAAATACATGCGAAGCCTTACGTAGCAGTGTACAAGAAGTGCACAGAAGTGTATAGAATACGGTTTTGGTGGAACTTTGCATAAATTATGCTGTGTTTTAAAGACAACAAATGCGGAAAGCGCTACTTTGAGGAAAATTGGAGAAGATTGCTGTCTTTTTAATAATAGTTGGACCTTGTTCTGACCCCCGCATTAATATGAAAATTAAAATTGGCCCGTTAACAAAAAAAATAGCCCACTCGGTTTAGTAAAAGGTGGGGCTATATTAAGGTCTTTTGCGTGTTACATACGTCCGCACTAATATAATGTACACTGTACCACAAGTGGTGTTGGGTGTCAATATGTAGCAAATCTTGGAAATCCAATAACCTACGGTGTAATATACGTTTGACGCAGAAAGTTCTGTTAGTTGTAGGTATAGCAATTGGTAGGCATGGTCAGCTTTGAATAGAAATTTGTTTTTCTTTTTGCTAGCAATCAAATTAAGATGAAGCTACAAGAAATTTGTCCTAGCGTGCGTTTGCAACCAAGACCTCGCGTTTCGGATTCCGTACCTTACTAATAAAGGAAGGTCCAATGTTAATTCAGTCATGTCCGTCTGTCTGTCTAAAACATAGTTCTTCTTTGAAACACTCGTCACCGGTAAACTTGTCGTCCAAAATTAAAATTTGGGCTGTTGAAGCAAATCTTCAGATCAATTTTGAAAATAATTTAGATCAAAATTGAAAACTGAAATGCATGCATGCTATGCATAAAGATTGCAGCATTTGTATTAAAAATGGCGAAATACCTGATTTAGTGATGCAATTTTTTTTTTTTCCAAACGAAACAGAAAACTGAATTTCATATTCATTGTCCCTAAAACAATTTTTGTAAATGAATGGTCGGAATGTCATTTTCCGTCAATTTTTGCACATTCCACTTGAATGTTGGTACTATCTACAAGTCATACGGATTCGTCAATAGTCATCCTATGTGATCTATTGGTCATTCTACGAACTCATTGAGTCATGTGTTGTATTCATGTTCTTCATTAGCTAAAACAACACAATCGACACAACACAAATTTCAATTTCATCTCTCTATTGAAATGATTATTATGATTTTGATATGACGTTGGAAGAAAGTTCTTCGAAATTCCTATACATGATATTTTCAGTAAATCGATTGTATCATAAAAAGAGAAGCAACGTTTGTTTTACTTTCGGGCCCCTTTTTTATTTTCATATCCACCATCGATGGATGAGGGGTAAATTCATTTAGTCAAAACGGTTGCAACGTCCAGAAGCGTATAGCGATGTATATAATCGGGCGTAATTCGTCCGCCGATATATTATAATAATGGTTGCCTTTAAATAGTGCGGTACATTTACTATATTTTATATGTATGTATGTATGTATTAAAAAACGAGCAAGCTATGGATATCACAAAGATTCAGTATAATCGGAATGAAATTTCTTTGCTCTGTTATTGTCATAAGCATTTAAATTTTTGATCCAGATCTTTCTGTTTTCCATTTTTGATACAAACAGATCCGAAAACACGGCAACTCATTCAGCGGAAGTATAAATCGACAATGGTAAGTCAAATCTATGCACACATTCATTTTCATGCCACCATTCCAGCCGCTTTTTGTTTTCAAAATTTTTGACATGCATGTTAAATCGTGTGTGTGTGTGTCTTTTAAAAAGCAAAAAAACATAAAAACAAAACAAAAAATATTCATATTCTTTCCAACACAACTATTCACAGATTTTTTGATAATTTTAATTTAAATTCCTCTCTATTCCTTTATTTTTATAAATTAAAAACTTGTCCATATATACATAATCGTATATATGCGCGTGTATCACACGACAAAAAAAAAAAATAACAAACAAACATCAAAACCACCAACCACCTCATCTGAACTCACATTACACCACATGTATATCCATCATCATCAAACATTCCAATACAATTGACAACGTATTGAAATTGAAAATTGAACTGAAAAAGGCTTCCGCGGCTGCTTTAAGTTTGCATCGCATGTTTTCCATAAAATTTGCCAAAAAACTAATGGAAATCTCCTACAAAACCAATAAACGGGATAGCAATCACAATGAGACCGAACGTTATGTTATGGATTCTTGTAAATACTGATAACTGATTATGAAAACAATGCGTTGAACACAATCTTCACTTTATACCCACTGTACACACATTGTAACTATAATTGTATCTTTAAAAAGCGTTTCCTTTTTTATTCAAATTTAAAAATATATTTTTGCCTGTCTTACTATATATATATATATATATATATATATATATATATATTATACTTTGTTGATTTTTTTTATATATACAATTACTATATAAAATGAATTGATTTTTTTTTTTTTTTTTGTTTCAATTTTATACAAAATGTTATTTGATCATCTTTTTATCATACAGTTATTGAGTATTTTTTATGTGAATTTAAAAATGTGTGTATACATACATGCTTACTTTATTTCAATGATTTTTTAATAAATTGTACAAATTTTTGCCTTTTTTTCAAATTTTATACAAAAATCATATTTTGTTTTCTTTTTATCACATAATGTTCCGTATGTGAGCTTGTGCTCGATATTAAAAATTCTTCTGCATTTTTAAAATATTCTTATCGCAAAGGCTGATCAGATATGCTATTCGGTATTGTGTGTATTTTCGTATGTGGCGGCCGGACAAGATCAAAATCAAAAGAAAAACCCGGTGGTTATAACGCCGCAGATACAAGACTTATATGCGCAACAGAAACAGCAACTGGCGCAACAACAGCAACAACAACAGCACCAACCGGCCAAAGATAGCACTTCGCGTTCCAAAACACAAACGAAACCACCGGTTGTAGCTCCGCAACAGAATAACAATAAAAGTCAAACTGTGACTATAAGGCATGCGATGGAGATACAGAAACCGAGTATTACCACCACAACGGTACAACCTCAGACAAAGTTGGTGCATACCAGCGTCAAGACATTTAATATGGCCACGCCCATGAATACGATAGCACAAGGGAGCCCTAGTTTGCAGCAAACATCAGAACATCAGTTGCAGCAAGAAATAAACAAGCATCCACCATTGGGTCCGCGTACGAGCGGCGGCAGTCAAACAGGGCCTTTACCACAGTTACCACCACGTATACCCTCCCAAACGTCCACAGAAAATTTAGCTACCTCACCGACTTTATCTACTGGATCTGTAGGAAAGAGAAGAGGACCACCACCTGGCCCACCGCCAGCTATTCCGCCTAGAACGGGGGCTTTGGCACGCAGTTGCTCGACACAAGTAGCACCTACTGGTGGTGCAGCGACAAATCCAGGTCCCGCTAGAGCTTTTGTGCGACAAATTTCGGCCAATTCAACGCCACCACAATACACGCCACAACCACCTCCACCATTTGTTATACCCAAACGTCACACCACCCTGTCACGAGCATCTTCAGTAGCTACATCATCACTCACCACATTATCAGGAGGAGACCCGTACTCAAACACTACTGCTGCTTTTAATAGTACAGTAACAACAAATTTACAAACATCTCAGTCACTACAACAGAAACGTCCATCATATGGTAGTTTAAGTATGGGCGCTTCGCAATCTGCAACGCCCGCTTCGGCTGGCGGTAACAGCTCGACTTCACCTCAAGCTCATCGCAGACACTGACGAAGGAGTTCATTTTTCAGATTCTCAAGCCGTGACAAAAGTAACGGTGGTAGTGGCGGCGGCGGGAATAGCAATGTTGGTGATGGCAGTGGTGGTGGTGGTGGTGGTGGTGGTACAACCGGCAGTGAACCCCACGGACGTGAAGTATGTCGTACCATTTGCATACCTTGGCTATAATATAACTACTGACCATAACAAATGTAAACAATAATTTAACCTAATTGTTGTTTTCAACTCTTGCCGGAAATCGTTCAAAGCAAACTTAAAACAATATATATTATAATCTTTATTCTCTAAAGACATTTCTATTCACATAAGTGAACACTATGTTTTTCCACATACATAGCCTTAATACAGTTAATAGATACTAAAAAAATAAAAAGAGAACTTGAAAGCTTTAAATTCTAAACAACAGCAACTACAACAAACAACAAAGCATAACTTTATTCATATATATATACTTTTCTTCCTCATCATCAAAATCTTATTTTGACACAAATTAAACACAAAAGAAAAAAGAAAAAAGAAAAAAGAAAAAAAAATGAAAGAAAAGAAAAATCAATATCTCCTACAAATAGAAAAATAATAAGTAATTAATTGATTATATTTAAAACTAGAAGGCATAAATAATTATACAAAAGACAAAAGAAGAGTGCGTGGTCACCACGCCCATGCGAAGTGAAACTTCAAATATACAACAAAATAGACAAACTTTGCAGATGAAAACGACTATCATCATCGATCATCAGACTCCACATCCTCATTGCAATTTAATTAAGCATTCAGTTAATAGTGTGTTTTTAGTAATTTATCCGCTCGTATTTTCGCCTTACGTGTTTACATTCCATTACTTGATTATATTGTTCACTCTAGCAATAAAACTTTAGTAGGTCTCTACAATGCAATTAAATTTAAATCTGGCAAATGGCTCCCTTTATGATTACGAGCCAAACTGTCCAAATTTCCTTATCGTAGAAAATATTAAAAACTCTTAAGTTTTCACATTCACGATCTTAGTTTACAATTATTTAAGTTTCAAGTTTCACATTCGCATTCATCATTTTTAAGTCTCGACCTTTTCAAGTCTGGCAAGCGAGCGAAAAAATATTGATTATAAATAAGTTTCAAGACTATTTTAGGAAAGAGCGTAACTAATACCGTATCGTACTGAATAATATCATCACTTTACCATGTGAGAGCATAACCTTCAGGTTTTAGGCTTTACGGTTCAGTTTTTTCCCCGAAATGTATGCGATATAGTTTCTCCGAGCTTTGAGGAAAATAAAGCTGTTTACGGAAAGCGTGTCTTTAGTTTGCAGAAATGTGTGAACAAATGAAGGAATGAATAAATGAAAGATACAATATCCGAATTCCAAAAACCCATGAAAACCCAGAACAAGTAAGTGGCTTAGTATAATGGATTATGGGCCCCTTCAATCCAGTAAAACGGTTTGTGAACACTTTCTCGCCGATAACAGCTGATGCGATTGAAACAAAAAATTATCAGTACAGCATGGCAGCACTAACAAACGTTGGCGGCACTGAACTTGGGTGCACTGAACTTGGGTGCCCTACTCTCTGTCTTAGCATGTTCATGAGAGATTGTTTTTTTTCAAATTTGACATTCCATGCAACTCAGATTCGATAATGTCTACTAACCAGTCTACTAACTTTGTACAGCGTTTTCATTTCAAAAACGCGAATTTGCTTTCAATTCGCGAATTTTCCGAATTCATATTTTGTTTAAAAAGATGCGTAATATTTAAAAACAAATATCTTCCAGCATTTTTTGTTTACAAGCGTTCAATTTGACCCTATATACATAATATATATATATATATATATATACATATATATATACATATATATATATATACATACATATATGTATATATATATATATATACATATATATATTCAATCATCGTCGAAAAAATCCAAATTAAAACATTTACAAAAAACACGCCGTGATCATACCTATTGCAATACATCGATGGACCCTTTTTCAATTTGCAACTATGGGTAACACTTTCCAATTAAACATATACTTTGTATATGCCGAAATCTTTCCAATATTCGAAGTCACGTTTTCGCACCTAACGCATCTAACGCTGTCGACTTTCGATAGTCTCGGTTGCTAGTGCTCATTGCGCTTTTTTAGATCTGCAATTTATTGCTTTGGTTTGCTTTCTTTAAAGAGAGTTTGAATGTTCACTGAAGAAATTGCATTAGGACGAAGAAGCATTAGCTCATCATATTAAAATACTTATCTTCGCATCACGCAGTGAGTTTAAATAGACCCCTTAGGCCCTTTTAGTTCTCACCCAGATTTTTCGCTTCAAAATTTTGCATATCATTTCTCCAAATTATTTAGATCGCTTCTGAAGTGATTTTCATGAAGCTCTCCGAAATAGTTATCTGCTTGATTTCAAGAAGAATGCTCGTTCTGCACTAATTTTTTCTATTTTGGGAACGAATGAAGGTCATGTAGGATTGGTCTGGGAAATTATATGAAGACGTTCTAAAAATACATAAAAAAGTTTTATTCAAGTGTGAAGGAACGCCTCGATCTAAAAAAAAAAATAAAGTTTCGAGATGCTTGTCCAGGCATTGTGGGATCACCCTGTATATAATGTGCGTGGAAATTTTTATCTGTTAAAGTTTATAAGGACTGAGTACAAAACCCAGAAAGCACAGGCATTCTTAACTTATGTGACGGTATAGGCGTATCTTTTAACCGATTTGGATCGTTTTTAATGGTAGCTTGAGGGCAAGAATTTTTAACATGTTTGCCAAATTTAGTTTCGGGAAATATGTTTGCCATAGATATTGTACAGACAGACGTGCTCCCATTCCACTGATCAAGCAGGTATCATGGGTCTTATAGGATCTCTGATGCTCTTGTCTAGGTGTAGCAAACGTTTTCACAAATTGAATGTAGCGCCACCGTTCGGCGGTGGCAAAAATTGTACAGAGGTGCGAAGTATTTGTGTTTAGATACCATATTTTGGCAGTATTGTTTAGACCGTCCCAAATTAGACCGCACCAAATTTTAGATTCGTATCTGTTATAAATTGTAAAATAAAATTATGTAGCCTTTCCATTATGAAAATTGCTTTCTTTTATTCTGCGCTTTTCCAAACGTGATCCCTAGACGTTAACTAAAATTATGTGCAAAATTAAGTTTTCTTTCGCGAGAATTCTAACAGCTGACAAGCGGAAGAATAAACGGACATAGACGAATAGATTTAGAATCTTATACTGATCAAGAATATATCCAATTTAACGTGAGCTGACATTTATTCCGACCTGTCATTTGGATTCTCTAGCTTGATATTCACTTTTTTACTTCAATTTTTTTTTTTACTTGAACAGATCCAAGTAAATGTGGAAAGACATAAAGACGGACATGGAAATGATGACGACTTTCGTTAATCAAACTTGTGTGTGTTATAAAATAACTCTCTTCCGACTTGGCAGGTGGATACGAAAACGATTGTCTGTCTGTACTGCAAACACAAGAATAATAAAAACTACTGCGCGGGGAATTCTTTTAAATATTAGCGTTAGGATTACCGAAGTCTCGTTTTCAATTTCCAACGTATAAAATATGCTTACAACTTATGTAATATTTGAAAAATTGGCGAAAAATTGTAATTGTATCTAAACCATTTAAATATATAGATTCCATTTTCTTGTGTCTCGTTTAGTTTTCAAGACGTTTATAATAATTTTGATGACGGGGATCTATTCATTTTGACAACACGTTTGCGAGGCCCAGAAGGAAGGTTCAGAGTCCCCATAAAGTATATATATTCTTGATCATCCATTTAATTATGATTTTTGAGCATGCTTGTCCGTCTGTGTAATGTCTGTTATAAACATTATGCTGGTTGTAAAGATGCAGCTATCGACTTAAAATGTGGAGAAACATTGACAGTTCTTGCACACAGGTTAGTATTAAAAATGGGCCAAATCGGTCGAAGAACCCGCCTACACTAGCACATACACTGAGAACATCTCTCTTTTTCAAATCGAATAAAAAGTAGGGTTCTTGCTCGTTGCTCATAAACGAACAGGAACTTGCATGTATATTCTACGGGCTTTGATGTACTACTACCAAAATGGGAACAATCGACCACGCCTACCCATTATTATAGTATATCAAAATTTCCTTTTTTTTTTTTCAATAATTTTATAACGCACAGGAACAAGTCTTCAAAACTCCATAAAATATATAAAATCTTTGCCAATTTTAAATTCGGAATTCATCTAAGCATATCCGTCTGTTAGTCCCTTAATGTGTTCGCCCGCGACACTGTGTAGTGTCTGTGGTACACATTCTTCCGCTTGTAAAAAAGTACACATCGCCTTGTTTGGTTTGACAATGGCCCAGGCAGGGCAAAGAACATAGCTGTAACGTCCACTCGTCTATGGAACCAAAATCGAGAACACTTTTGCTTTTCATGCCTTTTACTCATTGCTCATAGAGTGCGATAGGTACACGATATAAATTTTCACAGCAACATTCTACAAGAATATCAAAAGTTAACCGTACACTCCCACTATTATGAAGTGTACAAATTTATATATTTTCTTTTTTGCAATTTTTTATAGGCCAGTTTTCTTCCCATGTTTTATTTTAGTTCTCAAACTCGCAGACACCGAGATAGCAAGTCGAAATTTCGCTTATCTGATTTAGAAAATAGTATTATCTTACGGAGTAGGCATCGTCTGTTCACGACATTTAAGGCAATTTATTATAAAATACAATAAAAACCATAATTAAATTAATTAATGATTTATGAATGAATTACAAAATTATTCCTTTGAAAATGAGAGAGAAATTATTCATCGCAACTTTACGTTTAAGATCGCGAGTATTTGTCCAATTGAAAAGAGTATCACCTCCGCCAATTTGACTTTGAGAAAACGCACATTGGCGCAATTAAATCATTAAAACAATCAATCACTTTCAGAATGAATCTTGCAATCATTGTTTTGTATGTCCTAACTTTAACCTTTAAATTATTACGAACAGCGAGCAATTTTAAAGGTGAACAAATTAATTGAACTTAACGTTGGGTATAGGAGCGAATGTTATATAACGTCACCATATGATCAAAAGTTTCGTTTCCATAAAAGACATGTGTAACTGCAGGAGGATTGGAATTTATGTAATGTTATATGTATTTTCTTGATCTGAAAATTCATATTAATTGATCTTGTTTGTATGTCTATGCGACGTGTACTTATATCCGTTTTACTCGTTGCACGTTTTATTAATTCAGTGTGAGGGAATTTAATCCATTAGAAGAGGGAAAAGTTTCACTTCAAAAGCAAAACAATATTTATCTTAATTCTAAAATAAAAACAACAACAACAAAATGAAAAACTCGTGGACACAAATCTAACTAAAAATAAAGGCAATCGAAGGCAATCTAGGTAGGGAATGTTTGTAATCGTATATAATAATATTAAAATAATACGCAATACGCCTATATTTATATACATACGCCTATATAGACATATATATTTTGGGCCTATATAAATATATATATATATATATATCTATGCATATCTACATATCTCATAGATATATATATATATAATATATATAAATATATATTTCTGTATATATACTGGCCTATATTTGTATGCGTATGTCAATGTATATATATATGCGTATAAGTAGAAATATGAAAAAGTAAATAGATAATTAATACATTATGTTTATTCCGTATGGATATGTACGTGTTGATGTCATATTTTTTCACATGCACACCAAAAAAAAAAAAAAAGAGAAAAAGGAATATTTGAGTAAATCAAGCACAAAATCATTAATATATAATTAAGCAAAAAAAAAAAACAAAAAAAAATAAATTAATTAATAAATTAATAAAATGTAATTTAAATGTCTTTAAAAAAGTACAATAATATTAATTGAAATAAAAACAAATATTTTCTTATTTATTTATTTATTTATTTATTTATTTGTTTATGTATTTTCTACTTTTAATTCTTTTTTGAATGACTTCAAATAAATATTCATTTTTATTTAATTTCAATTCAATTCAAAATACATTTAAAAAAAAAAAAATTACTAAAAATTTCAATAAAATTCATGTTATAAAAGAAAGAGTTTTTCCCCCTCCCCCGCTCCTTTATTTATTTATTGCTTAGAAGAAATAATTGAAGCATTTCTGTTTTTAGATTAACGGAGTTGACAAGAAAATTATTGCTTGTATTGTTTAATATTCAATACAGAGAAAAAGAGAATTTATTTTGAAAGCAAAGATTTTCATTTTTCATTTCATTCCAATTTGCAACGCAAATTGCCTTCTAGAGGATCATATAGGATTTTTTCGATGAGTTAAGCCAACGACAAACAGTGTCGCTTTTTTATTCGAAAAACGGAACTTTTCATTCAACGACTTGCAAATCGCACAAAATTCAATATATCTACAATTTCGTACGCGATTCTCTAAATATAGGGAGGATGTAGATTAAACGATTTTCATTTTCTCTTTTTCTTTTTTTTTGTTCTTTAAATTCAAGCCTGAAGCTGTTATACTGTATGCCTGATGTCTCACAGGAATTGCTTCAGTTTTGCAGTTATTTTTCCAAAATAATGTTTCTTGTACTTAAAGTTATGCTCAAAAATCTCCACAAATAGTATTATTCTGGTATATTATACGTCTGTCCAAAAAAACATTAACAATAAGGCCCCGTTTGTTGGAAAAGGGGTTTACATTTTCTGAGAATTCCTATATGCGGTAGCATCCAAAACAATAAACCCCCGTGAACGAAGTTCGGTAAGATTGATTTCTCCGTCTATTTAACACTACGAGCTGATCTTTACCATAAGATTTTATAAATTATACCTTTCTACCATCTACAACGAATGATGAACATGAGCGAGGGTGCGAAAAGCTGCCCCAGTCGGAGCAAAGTTTTCATACCCTTTTAGAATATCGAAATACAGGCAGCTCTCTCCTCCCTATAAAACGGTAGATTAGTTCCGCGTTTGAGGAAAACGTATTAACCTTTCTCGTTAAAGGGCGTTTAAATCGAATATTAAGGAAAAAGTATGTTATGAACGGAATACGTGCGCTTCATTAAAGTCAAAGTAAGAACATTTTACATGAAAAACTTATCTAAAAAACATATCTAACTAAAAAATAGTTGAATACAAATAAATGACATAAGCGAAACGTACCGTTTTACAGGGGGTATCACTGTACTATAACACAGCGAGTTTTGTTAAAATATTTTGATAATTGCAATTTTTTGCCATATAACTACTTTTCCAAACAAGGCGTTATACGGCAACTGATCGAACTGGCCGCACAGGGGTCCGATTCGAATCATTTTCAGAACACGGCCATGTGCTAAATTTCAAATCAAAATATCTTAAAAATTGTGTCCTGTAGGTTGAACACAAAAACACATAGACAGACATTAAATGGACAGATGGACAGACAATCTTAGATTCAGAACCAAATGTGGGTATATCTTAGGTCCTTCCTTCCAGTTACTTACGTCCACAAGAACTTAATATACCATAAATGGTGTAGGATATAAAGAGATCATATCTTACTCTCTCGACTAATTTCATCAAATCTTACGAAGCTTTGCAAAAAGATCTTGTAAAAGCAAATTTATCAACGCAAGTAATTAAAAAACCAATTGTTGTTTTACTACAACTTTTTTGATAACAACTTGGATTATTTTTACAATGCAGTGCAATCTCGTACATACATTTGCTTCGTTTTACTTTTCCTCTTTTTATCTCTCAATTACAATCTCTCTCATCATTTATAAACAGACGAATAGTTTGAATCCACAACGATTTCCAGCACTTTAGTTGTAATTTTGCTATTGCTTTAAAGGACGGGTTACGGATTACTATCTGTCTGTAGAAAAAACAAACAAAAACAACAACAACAAAATAATAGAGATGAATATTTTAGCGTTGGTAGCGTTTGTTTTATGGGCAACTTTTATGCGTTGTCTACCACAAATTATTGCTATAATACGATTAAAGCAATGGTCATCTTCCATACCGGGTCCCTCCATGTGGGAGTTCGTTTGGAAATCGAGGAAAATGAGTAAGTATTTCTTATTATTGATAAAATGAAATAAGTGGCGAAGAACACAAGCATTACAAATTGATTTTCTTTATATTCGTTGCTGCGAGTAAAGGCGTTTTGGACAGACTAAGAGCAGTACACAAGCAATACGGCTCAACATTTCGTATATGGCTGGGTAAAGACTTGTTCGTCTTTCTTGCCGAGCCCGACGATATAAAGACATTGCTTAGCAGTAATCATTTATTACACAAGTCGAGTAATTATCAATTGCTGGATTCCTGGTTGGGCAAAGGTCTTATAATAAACGGCGGTGAATCCTGGCGTAAGCGACGTAAGCTGCTAACGCCAGCTTTTCATTTTAGTATACTAAGCGAATTTAAGGAATCAATGGAAGAGAATTGTCGAATACTAATACAACATCTGAAGGAGAGAACAAACGGCGAACCTTTTGATATATGCCCTTACATAACGTTGTTTGCACTCGATGTCATTTACGAAACTGCTATGGGTCTGAAGAAACATGCTCAATTGCGAAGTGATTCCCTTTACGTGAAAACGATACATGAGTAAGATGAAAATATATCGATTATAACCCACATGTCTTAACTTCTCTTCATATTTCTACAGAGTTTGTCACATCGCCCATCGACGTAGTTTCTCAGCATTATACAGGAATAGGACGCTTTTCAAATTTACTAAACTTGGTAGAAAATATCAGGCCGGAGTACAGATATTACACGAGGAAACTGAACGCGTTGTAAAATTAAAACGTAAAATGTTAGAAGAAAGTAAAACCGATGTTTTAAAGGATAAAGTGAGCTTGAGTGATGAGATAAAGGGAAAGCGGCGTTTAGCGTTTTTGGATATGTTACTAATCTCGCAAATGGAAGGAATGTCTCTCACGGACGATGAAATACGCGAAGAAGTTGATAATTTTATGTTTGCTGGTCATGACACAGTTAGCTCAGCCATAGCTTTTACTTTGCATTTGCTATCACAGCATCCCAACGTACAAAAGCAAGCCTATGAGGAGATATTGGCCGCAATGCGAGACGGAAAGGAATGTATGCCTTATCTGGAGGCCGTTATAAAAGAAAGTTTACGGATATCTGCGATCGTACCATTCTTCTCTCGCCAAGTTACTGAAGATTTCAAGGTTGGTTCACTTACTGTACCTAAAGGAGTTAATATTGTTGTACTCGCCTATATGGTACATAGAGATGAACGCTACTATTCGCAACCCGAGAAGTTCGACCCCACACGCTTTTTACAAGACAATAATGGTTCGCATCCGTACAGTTTTGTGCCATTCAGTGCTGGCCCAAGAAATTGCATCGGTAATAATCTATGATTACATTGCAAATCCTTTGTTTGGCTTCTAATATATTAACATTTTACAGGTCAGCGATTTGCTATGTTAGAATTAAAGTGTGCTCTAACAAATCTTTTACGAACTTTCGAATTTTTACCCGCCGAAGGGTTCCAACCAATTCTTTTGCCTGCAATAGTTATGAAGAGTGAAAATGGCATAAAAGTAAAATTAAAGTTACGAAGCTAATACGATCAGAGTAAAATAAATCGCGGTAATGGTATATTACTGTGGCACAGTATATATAAAGTTTGTACGAATGTCTGTGTAACATGCAAAAAGGTTTAAATGGGGCCAACGTTTTATTGTAGCGATCGATTCGAAATTATTTATTGCATTTGACACATGCAAGTCCTGAATTTCGAAACATGTTTATAAACTTGTGCACAGTGACCTATTTTAGTACCATTCTCGCATATTAAGGTACATATAAAAACCTAATAGTTATATAAAATATTGTTGCAATTTCTCCTAAGTAGCGGCAAAAATCAATCTGCAGAAGGAGCGTTTTGGTATATTAAATGAATCTGGAAAATTTAGAAGAGATGAGGAGCATTTTTTGATGCCCTTTCTGGGCACACGTTCCATAGAAGGCACAAAAATCGAACTTTCACTGTTTTAGGATGGAAGTTGATTCAACATAATGATCAAACATCTTGACGTACTTTGGCCCGTATATCCACTTTCCCGATTCTTTCATACATCTTAGTTCTTATGAAAAGCAAGTCTTTAAAAGGAAGTAAAACAAAATTTTTGTTATTTTATGACGACGAAGAATTACAGAATTATGTTTAGCGAACCGGTGTAGAGTATTGGTCGAAGTCGTCACTACAACTGAGACATCTCTCACCTTTCATTTTACTGGTCGATATACAATCATTTTCTAACCTTGTCTGTCTGTATGTCCATCTTGTTTTCTTGTTCTCTACCTACAGGCCGTAGTTTTTGAGATCTTGTAATGAAATTTGACATACGCACGCCGTTATATGAATATCTGTGGAGTGCTGTAAGGCATTTAACGAGAGACAGTGGCCTACTGTAGTATTTTTTGTTGCTTCAATTTCGCTTGCCTCGTTCAAGAGTATGCCGTCTAAGTGCATTTTTCTAGCTTTCCAATTTCTTCCGTTTATTATTTATTTATTAATGCTATTTACAGTTTAATCATGAAAGAAAAGACATTCGAACAATATTTGCAAACTATCTACAGTTTTTATCAACATTTGTGCAATGGCGCCAATTTGTGGTCATCGAAATCATTTGGTATGCACACAATTGAATGTGTAATGAAAACCCACAGCTTGTCGGAATTGGTTTACAATGTTCCCGGCCCAATAAAACGAGAGGATTCAAAGATTAATCGCAGTGACGTAATATTCTCTGTTTATCGATGACGCAATCGCATTGTCGTGCACTTTCTAGCTGCGCAAATACAAGCTTACACACATTAGACAAACGTATTAGTAAAAATAAAGCAACGCAAGTTTTTACAGGTTGATTTTTCGCGTGAAATCATGGCGTCACTTTGCGGAAAAATTGAGCGACCGCAATTTTAGCTTTTAATTAATCGAGATTTTGACTTCGAAACGGTGAGGAATCTGTATAGGTGTAGGCATTACAGCTTAAAAGTAAATTGAAAATTTTACTAAAACTGCTCGCCTTAAAGGTCATTTGCGTTTTAAACCTTATTTTATGGGCTTGCCATGCTGCACTTCTTATACTCAAAATAATGAAATCTGCGCTTGACATTATCTGTAAATGTCGAATTTTTTTGATCCGATTGTATTACCCGAAATTTGGCAAATTATTAGAAAATATTTTATTTTTACTTACGGTTAACGCAATGATTTTTAAATCACAATCAGATTTTTAAAAGGGAATCTTTTCTTCTTTTGATAGATAGCAACTTCGGCAATCTGTCAGAACATGCCACGAAAGGTTTGGCAAAAAGAAATGCTGCTGTCCCACGATCTTGAATTTGAAAAACCTATTAGGAATACTTGTGAAATGGCTCAACGAATGCAGACGCATGCGTGAAAATGTCGGTTTCATCGTTCGAATGCTCTTCGCGCACACAACGGCCCGGTAGTTTTGGAATTTGAAAGCACTTTCAATGAATTAATACGACTTTGATTAGTATTCTCTACTTAAGATTACCATTATAAAAAAACAACATTTTACAGCATACTTTTAGGGTTGAAAATTTACAGTATTCCATAAAATGTTTGCGCGATAGCGTGCATATAAATAATAACAGTAATAATAATAACGCTAGATAACGCTAATGGGGCAATTAATTTGCAAAAGACTTTTCATTTTTCATCTAAGCGACACCTTTAACCGAAACATTGGCTATCTATAACCAATAGCAATGCGAAGAGTATACTAAACCTGACTAACAATACCATACGGACAATGATGAGTCTCTTCAGAAGCAGTTCTTACCATTCGCCGCCTCATGAGAGTACCCTTAGGCTTATTGAACTTGAGAAGACATAAATTATAAATCTGACTGACTGACTGTACGCATTATAATTTTAAAGAAGTATGACAATATCAGTATCGTATCTTGCACAAAACCAGTTTTAATGTTAATAACCTCAGTTGATAACATTTTTTCACATTTGAAACCTATATAGCAAAAAAAATATATTTATTTTCTAATGTTTAGATATCGCTTAATAAAATTATAATATTTGATTACAAACCAGAGATATTGTTTATATAATAATAAAAAGAAGTAAGAAAATCATATTGGACTGTGGTCGAACCTAACGACCAGCTTCACCTTAAAAACAAAAATCGGTGATCCATAAGATTCGGCGAGTTCGGTCAATTTTTTTGTATTTTTGTACAGATAATGCAGACATCATCTACGTAATATATCTGGAAATTTTTATTGTTTCTTGTTTTTCCCCTTTTTGCGAACAGAAGTATTCTTAGGTAGTTAGTGTACTGTAGATGCGCCCTATGACCGATTTGCCCCACTTTCGATACCAAGAACTTGCAGAGTTTTTAACGAATTTGAAATCACAATATATCAACATTTGCGATGAAGAGAATGTTTATCACCGATCGGCCCATAGATAGACGTACGGATAGCCAGCAATGTGTAGATTAATTAAATTCGATAATTTGGTATAAGTGATGGTCTGAAGTTTCTCCCTGGCAAAGTTTCTATTAAATGAGTATACCTTCAAGTGCATTATAATGGGCGTGACAAGTTACAAGTTACATTCAGCGTTAACCTAACCTCTTTATACCCGCTATTGAGAAAAGGCAGTGTACTAGTTCAATATTCCGATTACTTATATCACTTAGAAACAAGCATCAGAGAACGGACTATATATATATATGAATCTCTGAATAATGGTAGATTCTAAGCAACTTACAAGTGTCTATCTGCCTGTCCATCCGTTATTTTTAAGGTCTAAATAGTCTCAAAGTTGCAAATATTTAACACGACAGTCCACAAATCAATTCTGAAACCTGGCAACTACCCGTCCGCAAACTAACAATTAGTAATTTGTCAACTCGTTCGTTGATCATTATGCCTTATAGCTAGAGTTCTTACAATTATTACATGCAGGACTAACATTACATGCTGATCAAACATGCAATCTCTGCAGTCTAAAATTTGAAGATGGCCGTCATCCACTCGAACAAATTTTTCTGAAGCGGGAAAAAAAAAGCATTTCAAAATACTACTCACAAATATTCACACATTATAATAAGTGTCGATCTTTAAATTAAATACAGATTATAAGTTACGTGGCTATTTTTATACGTTCGCTTGAGATGGTGGGTACCCAAAGTTCGTTTTTTCATTACGATAACTTTGTTACTTGTTTTTGTGTCTCTTCAATAAACAAAATTTCGAAATTGAAGAAAATATTTTAAATCAACAGTTTGTGACACCAATGGAAACGATAAACGTAACCATATTATTACATAATTAAAAGTTGAATATGAGAAGTGCGTGCGCAGGAACCAAACGAGTTACGTTTTTGTACTTTTTTTTTTTTTCCAAAAAAATCAATAATAATTTCCCTTTTTTTAATTACTTTAATCAGTTGTGATCGTCCACATGTCAATACGCACCATCCCATCCTTATTTTAAACACACAGTAGCGATAATTTTACGAATATAATTTTTTTGTCAGTCGGAAGCCGAATTACGACTTTACATGTTAAGCCCAAGTCTCGTCGATCGTTATCAGCTTGTCTAAAAAAAGAGCCTATTCAGAAACGTACACGTCCTCCGATCGACCGAGCATCGTTATAACATTTCTTGCTTTGCTCATTAGAGAACATCTTGAGCACGAACTGTGCACATCTTTCTATTTGACGCCCGCATTTACTTGCAAGCTTCTGCACGAAAACACGAACGAAGTAAACCCACCCAACTGTTTGGGAAAACCCTTGTTTACCTTAAACTTCTCCGCTTGAGGCGATGCGCGCTCACTTGTTATTCAATCTATATGATTGCAATGACATGTAACAATGTCATTCACTTTCCCAGTATAAGACAATGAATACGAAAAGTGAAATATATTCGCACTTAAGGGCATATTCAACCATATATTGGAAAAGATCGTAAACAAGCTTACGGTTTCGAATATTTCGCTAATTGTGACATATTGAACTTAATTGCAATTTTTTTTTTATCTTTTAATCGTAAACTCAACAGAAAAGCTGACGGAGAGACCGAAGGTAAATCTGTACTGCACCATACCCTACATATTTTTCTTTACGGAATGTCTGATGCGTATTTCTGCGGACAAAAAATATTTTGCGAAACTTTAACTCGCGATAGTGGGTACAAGAGATATGACATCTGCATATGTTTAAGCGATGTTTGAGTTTTCAATAAATATAATGTTTTTTTTTTTTATTTTATATGCATATATGTGTGTACAATAAATACATCGTAAATATTAATAATAATGATAAAACAAAAATTTAATTTAAAGAAAATAATTATTAAAAGTTAATTTCAAGGTTCCGCATAATGTTTGATTTCATTTTCGTAACGATACACTTTTCAAGAGGTTTCAAATTAGATATCACTGCCATAATACAGAAATTCATTAGTTTGTCAGTGTGGCCGATATATATATATATATTTATATATATATATATATATATGTGTATGTGTGTGAAGGTGGCACACGTTTAAGTACGCAATTCATTGTTTTCGTTGTTGTTCAATTTTTTTTTTTTTTTGTTTTTTGCCATAAATTTTCATGTTAACAAAACCGTTTTGATTGCCAACCATTGACCACTGCACTCCCAAAAAAAGTTATAATAAAACACACGCTTGTTGATGACTTTATACTACCATACTAGCATATGTAACCGAATTTTACAGAGTTGATTTGTATGTTTGGTACACTATGCATTACATGCGTCATGTATAAGTAAATGCGTTAAGGTCAACCTTGAATTTTCGATTCATTTTTGATAATACAGTTTTGCAGAATGTTGTAAGTGGCCCAAGCATGTTTGCCATGTTAATTATTTTCCTTATAGCAATAGATCGAAACATTCAACATTTTTTTACAAAGAATGCAAATACGAACAAGAAAGACATTGCATTCATTGCTTGCATCAAAGGTTTTTTTCATTTATTAATTTCGTTTGTAATGCCTGCGATGTTATCTCTCAATTTCTAAGATCTAAAGGTGATTTAAACATAGAACTTACCCGAAGAAGTGCCTTCAACTTGACAAGATCGTCGCGCAGAAACCCAATTAAAACATTAATTCACAAGGATCATGCTTATAACTAAATATGTGGGAAAAATGTTTAAGTGCGACAGTGTGTAACAGCACTGCTTAATATCTCCTTCTGCATTTATGGGCTAATACGTACGACACGTGCCTTGTAAGAACGAATATGTCGACTTACGTATAAACTATAACTATATAGCATGATTAGTGTATAATCGCTTTGCTTGAATTCTAAGAATTCAAACAAATCCGAGTCGCTTAGCTTAGTGATTTTTTTATATTTTCTTAACTGCTTTAAGGAGCGTGTCGGGGAATGCCACTCACACTTTACAATTCCGTTAAGTCAATGATGACGTATCCAAAAGCCTTTGCTTAGTCCTTTCCTGAACAATATTGAAAATGCATTTGGGTGGAACCGGAATTTCGTACATTCTGCTTTCCGCATGCAGTAAAAGTTTGTAGAATATTTGACCGAAGTAAAGATAGCTTACAGTTTGTGTCTTTGCTGAAAATCACAGCTTTGCGTCGTTAGTGTATGCTAAGCTACCACTTACCGCCCCTTAAGTCGAAATAATTATGAAAATTGAAGAATTGAACGGAACGTGCAGCAGATCTAAAGAATGCTGAAAAAAACCAAAATATTACTACTAACTATCATGTAGTGTGTGTGTGTGTGTGTGTGTGTGTGTGTGTGTATATTCGACTACTGAATAATTCTCGAGAACTAGGCACCTTCTGGTTTTTTTTTTTTTTTTGTCTTAAAGAGTGTAAAAAGCTATCAGAAAAACCTAATCATGGGCTCATCGTCACCAAAATCCTAAATACACATACAAGTAAGAAGTCATTTATTTTTTTATAAATTGGAAAGATATCGTTACGAAAAATTCGCATTTGATGAAATGAGTTTGCATGAAAACTAATCAACTTTCTAAGAAAACAATTTCGAAAAATGATAAAACCCTCGTTCATAATCATGACGGCTTATCTGCCTCCTGCAGCTGGCGATTGTCGGAAAGAAATTAACAGCACTTTGCAGAACATTTCGCACAAAAATGGCCTATAAGCAGAATATTTGCAAAAGGCAAAATTACTCGAGTCAATGGGGTTGAATTATAATATTCGAACGAACGGGTTAGACTAGAATGAGCATTAAAATGATGCAAATATGGGTTCCTGTAAATAGTTTGTAAATAAATTTGTCAAGATAATGCCAAATAAAACCTATGCTATTCTAAAGAAGTACAATTCAGTGGTGAGAACTTAATCTCAAAAGAGTTTTTTTTTGTGGATTTAAGAATAGTGCGAGAAATGTAGACTTATTTATTAATTAATTAATTAATTAAATTCCCCAATAATGCTGTTATGTTAGAACTTTAAATATCATTTTGGTGAATACTTTTTTTTTTCTTTACCAGTCACACAGGAGGTTTAGCTAATACGTAGGCACATGTGTTGATGATTAGCAAAAAAGAGCAAGAGAGATAGAATACGGCATGCGCCGTAATGCGGGTATGTGGTGTACCCTTACTTTTACTGTGAGTGAACTTTTGTTAAAAACTTCAAACTGTTTTCAGATCTGACGAAAGATAAGATTTTTTTTTTTTGCAAATTTTAACATCTTTCAAGACCTACTGATTTCTTTAAAACTTTGTTGTGGACACACATTAGAAGGTAAGCAGTACGTACCATCATATATGTTTGTGTATACATAACGAGTGATACCTCTCATCATTTATGTTTATATTTTCTATTTTTGTTCAATTTCCATAATTAGTTTGTGTATTTTTCAATATCGATCAATTATTAAACAAATACTTTAGCAAAGAAGCAAGCAAGTGTTAAGACAACTCACCTTGTAGTACAAAGAAAAGTTTAAGGCATGCGTAATGGCTTCATTTCACGCGGTATTCCATCGGTCTTTTTATGCACTATTATCAGATAGGATAGTTTGTTGCTTAAATCTTTTGTTCACTGCATGAACTTTCACTCCCGTTCGCTCACTGTTATGAGATAAGATAGTTTGTTGCTTAAATCTTTTGTTGACTGCATGAACTTTCACTCCTAAACTTCTGTTTCCAAGAGATATATAGAACAAATCAAGTAGGCAGGCAAGGTTGTCCATTAGATGTTCCACACTATTTCGCCCAATATATTTATCCATTTATTCGCGTAATAGTACACCAAAAATTACACACTACTTTCATGTAAATGCACACTTTTCATAAAAGAAACAACGTAGTGCATATTCGGCAAAATTAATCTAACTGTCGAAAATGTTATTATTTTCCAGTTGCTTCCATTATAATGAAAAACTACAAATTAGACTTGATTGCAATAGAATGGCGTGCTTGTCAGAAGAGTCTCTATACATGGTTGAGTTCAAAAAAGTAGACCTATGTGATCCAAATCCTTGCATGCAATGATGACCAAAATATAGACCTATTTGATTCAAACTTGATACCGTTAAGTTTTATATCAAGTTACTCTGCCAAACAAAATTTCGTCATAAAATATCAGAATTTGGACGGTTTGGCCATATAAAAAAAAGGTAATTTTCCATTAGAACTCTGCTGTGAAGTAGGAACCAAAAAATAGACTTGCGTGCTTCAAATTCGATAAGTTTATTTTTTATATCATATTTCTATGAATTACATCTTATCAAAAAGTATTGAAAATTACGCCTTTCCACAGAAACCACCTATCGCTTCGCCCACGCCGACTCGCGATCACATGTGCGCTAGAACCCCCAATAATAAAAGTAGCAAACTATAGTTCAACGAATTGATATGCTGCAACTGTTCACGCAGCATACAAGGACGTCCTGAAAGTTTATCTACTTGATCGAAATTCATTGTAGATAGCCAAGAATATATTATTCTTTAGATGTTTCTCTCATATGCTAAAATACCAAAATCATTGCCTCTTATCTTATAAAATACTTTCCACCGTTTTCACCGACTCGTCAAACAATTCAGTAAAGATCGATACAACAAAATGGGCATCCATCTCAAATCTTTTTTGGATTAGCAAAAACTTAATGCATCGTGTACCATAAGGGGTGTTCTGCATCAATTCTTACAAGAAAGGTTGATCTACCTCTAGCTAAATATTGAACATAACCTGACAGAAGAAGTGATGAATTCTTATATTAATTGCAACATATAGGAAATTTATAATTTTTGATTGTCAGCGAATCTACAGAAGGATTTAACTCATTTAGCTGGATAAGGATCTGACGAGAGCACAAATGAAATACTCGAAGAATAATGTTCGTTGCTTTAAGCAAAGTTTTTAAGGCAGTAACTACACTTCAAAAACATGATAGACGGACAGACAAACGCAGTTAAATTAGCTTCAGTTATCCACACTGACCGACACTGTTTATGATCGATAATGTCTTCTATGCCTTGCAGGCATTTGGTAAACTTAAGGTGTGTGATGAATGTGTGTATGGTATAATAACAAAATATAATTTAAATTTATGTTGATTAATAAATAATAAGCATTAAATTATTTATTTCTTTGAATGTAAAAATCACATCGAACTTTATCGTATTCACATTTGCATAGATTATGCATTAATAATGCACTGTGGGTTATTATACCAAACATAACCATCAAAGCAATGTTAATAAAAAATAAAAGAAAAAAAATGTGCATATATACATATATATCTTTTTACTGCTCCAATAACACAAATCAGACAAAAATTAAAAACATTGTAATGCGCGTTTTTTTCTCAATTTTATTAGTATTTTATTTCTGTGCTTCTTTTCTTTTTTTTTTTTTTTTTTTTTTTTCTAACTTATTTCTAAGATATCTATCTACATGTATATACATATATATATATATACATTGTTTCTTTTTTGTAGTTTCCTTTTCCTTAAGTTACTGTCTTGCTCTAAATTCACGTTGGATTGCATTACATTTGGCATAGATTTGTAACCGCGAGTAGATAGACAAACTATCAATAAAATTTGATGTGTATATGTGCGCTTAACGCGTTAGCATTGCCAAGAGTTTTGACGTGAATAAGAGCGAGCGCCCAAAACCAGCTTAATATACAATGTATATGACGCGTGTGTTGCTGTGTGCACGCTGACTTTAAAAGAAAAACTTGCACTTTTCTTTTTGTCTTAATCAGTAAGCATTGCACACACTTACCAGCCAAACGCATACATACACAACAAACATTTATATATGTGCATGTTGTGGGCTTGCGATTACGAAATCAAAATTGCATATACAACATATTTTTATATGAATATCTTCCAGTCTTGTTTTCTTCATTTCACTATTTTAACGCTTTGGTTAGTGTTTGCACATAACCAGTATTAATGACATTGACGGTATAAATAATAGGTGATCTTCGTAACAATGGATAGAAAGAAGAAAGGAAAAAAACTATAGAAAGGACGTAACGTGAACGTATGGAAAAGAAAAATATTAAATAATAATTTATTTAATATTTATTATATATCCGCCTGAGTGGCCGAGTAGGCAAGAGTCTCGACTAGCAATTCAATGGTCGTGGGTTCAAACCTCAAGTGCGGTAGAGTTTTTAATAATAAAAATATAATAATAATATTATATAAAAAAATATATTAATAAAAAAAAAAAAAGCCGAAAGCCTTAGATGCTAGTGCTTTTAAGACTTTAGTCTTAGAATTTATTCTCTGGCTAAATTTAGATAATAATAATAATAATAATAATATTTATTATGAGTTGTTACAACATTTCATTGTATAGTGTTAGGCAATTTATTTGATTTATTAGTCAAAATAAGGTGTAATGCAAGTTTATTGTCAAGATCCTATATATAATTTTTATGGAAAATGTAAATATTTACATTTAATATTAATTATAAGTAATAGCTTTACATTGCACGCCCTCAGATAAAAAAAAAAAAAAATTACTATTCAAATATATAAACTTTTCAAAAATAATAATAGTCTTTGTACGCGTAATAATTACCCAAGCTATTAAAACTTGTTGGAACGAATAATGTAAATGTAATGTGAAATCTTATTCGACGGACGAATGCGTCAGTGCGTCAAACTAACTTGATAGCCAGATACTAGGATGTCCCCAATTTGACAACTGCTTTACGCAATGCATCTAAGAGTTCATGCCTGTTTGCATAAATTTTACGCTCAATTAGCTTTCAATCCTATTTTCCATTTCAGAATTTCGATAATGAAGAGAAAAATTGCCGATTGAACGAATCGGTAATTAGGATAATCAGGACAGACGGACAGACATAAGTAAAAAGAGGCACATGAAAAAATAGGTAGAGAGATGAACAAATGAACTTGTTAACTGTACGGGAGCCTAGATGAGTATGTAAACAAAGTTAAAATTGACTTAAGAATATAATAACATCGTGAGAAAATATCAAGAAAACTTTTTTTTACTCAGAAGTTTTTTGTCGTCTTAGATTAGCAGCACATTAACTGCTTGCTATCTGTTTCAAATTTGATACGAGTTTCTGTTATAGTCGGGCAAAACCATTTCGACCACTTCGCTTAATTAATAAAGTACCAAAAAAGTGCGTCAATCTCATGAAAGCCCACTCATTGAAGGATACTCAAACGGCAAGGTGGTATAAATTTAGCAAACTCAATTTACTTGGTAAAGATTTTATTGTTTTCCAATTGCGTCCGTCATAACAAACCACAAAGTAAGCTTTGTCGTCATAGAAGGGTTTGCTCTCTCATGACAGTCTCTGTTTAAGTGGTGCTGTCCAAAGAGATAGATCTATGCGATCCAAATGCTCTATTGTTGATTTGCTAAGAACCAAGTTTTATCATAAAGTATTTAAAATTAGACTTGTTTGGCATAGAAGGTCTTAGTTTTTATTAGAACATGGGTTGGGACAGATGGGACAAAAGAGACTTACATGGTTTAAATTCGATAAAGTTACTTTTTCTGCTTAATTATTGTTATGAGAAAATTTTCATCAAGAAATATTGAAGATAAAGCCTTTTTTATCATAGGGAGACTCAGTTTCCATACGAAACGTTATATAACTGACGGTTCAAAAAATTGCCCCATTCGACCCAAAATTTTATAGTATAGTAAGTATAACGACTTATCAAAATAATGCGTTATATGGGGTCATAAAGCTTGTTAACTCTTTATCCCGAAATAAAGTCAATCACAATGTCACAAGACTACAGTAATCGAAGTGAATATGTTTTCATCTTTTTTCAATCACATTAGTGTACATATGTACACATGCTTGTTGTTCAAGAAGACAATTTTTTCTTTGTTGTGTAACATTTTGCACCCACACACATGTTGAAGCCACATGTCCAAATCGTCCATGGCCCATCTAATTTGACTCAGAAAAAAACCATAGCCTGGCCCTATTTACTGGTAACAAAGTACGCTTCACAGTACGATATAATAAGCCTTGCCCTTGCAAATTGTTCATCAAATAGGTAAAGCTGCAAGTTTGCTTATCTGTGACGCCATTTAAAATATATCCATAAGTTGCGGACAGTGATTTGATAGAAACATGTGAATAGATGAAGTTATTGAAATCGACGAGACATGAGAGACGCACCATTGTCTTAATTTAAAAAAGAAGCGTTTAAAGTTTTTGCATCAATGAGCCCTCATATCAACAAAATTATTAAAAAAGTTTCCTCGTACACCCAAAAAAAAAAAAAATTAATTTAACTTTAGATGTATCGTTTAATGATGTGAATTTTTTATGCTTAGAGATGTTAGGAAAAGTGTTTTAAGTAAAGTAAATTTCCTCACTAACTGCGTTTTTTTCTTAGACCTGAGTTAATGCGTGAATAGTGTTTTAAAGAAATTCCCTTTCATCAGTTGTTTTGAAAGTGAGTTAGTTTTCCTTGCGAATGGGACAACAAGGCTTACCTCAAGAAATTGCAATTCTATTCTTTTGATTAATGTGATCCCCATTTCGAACGTTTGGCGACAAGATTGTGGTTCATTTGTTTATTATTTACTATTGACAATCATCGATATTGGAACATTCGATCGTCGATTTCAATCATATTCTTATACAACATTCCTCTCCGGCCCCATTAGATGCACTTTATTATTTCCTTTCTGAATTAATTTGACTTTGCGATCGATACGGAAAATTGGCTTCGATGATTCTTTGGATTTCACTTGTGCCAAATGTTCTTCACATGTATCCTCTGTGGAAATTACTTATAGGTGAAATGCAGATCTATAATTAATAATACCAGTAATTGTTACGCATGAAAATCTTTTGTTTTACGTAGGTGATCTGTCTTTGCCTTTTTCAATGAAGTCAGTTTAATCCCTTTAAATAGAATATCGTTATGGTAAACTTTTCCAAGTAACTTTTAGCATTTTTATACCCATCACCGAGAAATGAGGGGTGTATTCATTTTATCAAAACGTTTGCAACGCCCAGAAGGAAGCATCGGAAACCCCACAAAAATATATTCTTAAACAGCATCAAATTCTAAATCGATGTAAGCATGTCCGTCTGACCGTCTGTTGTAAACAATCTCCGCAATGGCCGCAAAAAACAAGCTATTAACTTCAAAATTGGCAGAAACAGACACACCCACAGCAGCACGTAAACTGAGACAACCTATGTTTTTCAAAAGGAATGAAAAATCGGTTTTTTGCTCACTACTCATAAACTATAGCGGATGAATGCACAAAAATTTGAAACCATATTCTATGGACAATGCTATAGCATTTTTGCACAAAAATTGAAAAGAATTGACCACACCTACCCAATATTATTGTGTATCCAAATTTAATTCTTTTTTCAATACCTTTATAAGGCACAGAAGAAAGCGTCAAAAACCCCATATACAAAAGTATACAAATTCTACTAATACTAATAGCTAAGTTTATGGCGCCATTTTTAATCCGTTAATCTTTTTTGTCGGCCGGCAGTTGCATGACGCGCCACGATTTTACGCCTGCTTTTTCCGTCTCTCGGAAGTTTATTTTCAGGGAAAATCAATTAATTGGGATCGAAGTGGATTTGGGATTTCCACCTTACGAAAAGTTGTATGAAGTTTCGAAACTGACTGATAACGCAGTTCGTGTGAAAGTTGGACTAATATCTTTTTGACCTAAACTTTAGCGTTGTAGATAGATTTGTGGTCGATTTGTTTGTTATTATAAATTGGATTTCACGTACTGCTCTGATCTTGGGCGGTCGTGATGTTGTGCGTTGTGAATTCCTATCACCAAGTTGAGTTTCTAGGAAAAAATATTATATAAGTGTTAGATGTGATTTCAAACTGCTCATGGGAGCTGTTCACATTGCATCTTCATTTTATTTAGCAACCGCTTTGTTCGCCTACTTAAGCTTCCTTCGAATTTTGACTATTCTTGAAACGCAAAACATCCCTCATAGGTGATTGTTGTAGCTCGCCTCGTCATGAAGCCGAACTGCAACTCCTGAGACGAAAAGAAATGGGGCTATCTAATTAACTATTGAGGATATTGACATAGCAGTTGACACAGATGGCAGTTGGCGTACTACTGAGTTGAAAACAAAAAACACAGGTCATGGGGATAAGCCTGCGTAATTTAAATGGAAAAGTCTTATTGGCTTGCGACCTTTAATTGATTTTTTAATCATCAACTTGGCCCAAACTTGAATAGTAAGCCTGTCGCTCACAAAACTACAAAAAGCAAATTTGAAGGCATCGTATTGATTAAGACAAATTTTTTTTTTTAAGCTGAAATCATTCATCGAATATTCTTCTATAATACATTTGCGTTGTCTGCAGATCACGATTGTCAAATTTCAAGTTTTCGAATTCTTCGAATACTTCCCAGTGCCGGAAAAACCTACTAACAGATTTTCCCATTTATTAGTAAAAAAAAGTGTCATTATTGACGGGGGAAACCTTATAATTTAAAAAAAAAAAAAAAAAAAAAAAATTGCCTTTGGAAATCGTCCGTAAACTTAAGTTACTTAATAAGCAGTTATTGTAGTTTCTGTGTTTTTGAATTTCATAAAATTTATTCAACTGAGAATTATGCAAAAGCTTAACGCTATATGTAAACGAAAAGAGAGGTTTATAATTTTAACTTTAAGGTTTTTCTTTGATGTTAAAGTAATAGCAGCACCGAAAAAACTATAAAAATTACAAGCACGCATACATTCTTGGAGTGCAGAGTAAACCTAGCAGAGTAAATATATTCAATAGTAAGCATATGATTACGCCTCTGTTATTGTTGCTGTTGCTGGTTCGTTTCGATTACCAGTGTTGTTGTTGACCAAAAAAACAATAATAATAAAAGATTTGCAACATAGGAAAACCCGTTAATTCTTACACACAAACATTTAAACTTTCGAAATAATATTAAAAAACAAAAAAGAAAAAAAAAACCAAAAAAATAATTATTCCTTTTTCATAGAAATAAAAGCTTAAAAGCATGTGCAGCCAGAATTACTTGATTTCAGTTACCATTCTCTTTATGGCACAAACGAAACTATTGCAAATTAACCGGCGTTTTTTTCCATAGCATATGGAAGCAAACATGACTATCACTACCGCTAGGAAAATATGAAGCAATGAAATGCAATCCAAGTTTTTAAGTCGGATACTCACACAGAGAGTGTAAACCCAAATAAATAATTAAATAAATATGGAGGGAATATGCTAGAAATAGGCTACAAATAGAGTTGTCATTAATTTTTTTTGAAAATACTGACGTCACATTTGTGCACTGTTACTGCAGAGCAATAAGTAAAACTGTAACCCATTTGAAGCACTGTGCATTTTGCATTACCTGTGAGCTCATTTACGTTAACTTTGTAATCAAAATTACGGTATGAGTGAAAGACGCGCAATAACTGCACAGTCGACACATAGTCGCAACAGCGATAATTATTCATATTTTTGTATTACGTTGCTCGAGGCTGCTTGAGTGTTAATTCACATGTAGCGTCAAAGTTCCCAAAGAATAATATGGCTTGCACGATGTGTAAGTAATACAACGCTTCACTTGGATTCTGCCAGAAGTACCAGACTGCGACTGTATAAATGGCGGTTGTTGTTTCAAAAACTTTACTACGGTTTACATTACCAACACTATATAGCTCGGCGTTGAATGTTACGGCCCAAGATGTTACAACGCTTGCAGAAATGTGTTTGGGTCTATTGTAAAGTCGAGCTGAATTGTACTTCAGGGTAGTCTGACATAACTTATACAACAAAATATTTGGTGGCAGTGATTCAACAAGACCCTACGAGTTTCTACGACGAAGCTCGTAGTGATCGATCATGTAGTATTGCGCAATCTATGTATGAATATAGGAAAGTTGTACGCGAGATGGGTGCCACGTTTGCTTCAAATGCACCAAAAATAGCACCAAGAGCATGTTTTAATCGAGTCTACGATCATGACTTAGGTCAACAAAGTCATGTATTTACGTAGAATTACAGCCTTGGGTAACTTGTTACAAAGGGACAGAATAAGCACGGAACCATCGACTCGAAAGAAACCGAAGAAACTCTCATGTACTGGCATAGCTATGGAGATAGTTTTTTGTCAAGCGAATGATTTAGATTTCAATGATTATTTTTAGAGACAAAAAAGAATAATTCGAGGGTATTATGCGAACTTATTAGGCGTTTGAGTACGGAGATGTAAAGAAGCTCGGGGCCTTCAATAAAGAAAAAGTCATTGTTTCGCCAGTGCAGTGTTTGGCTTAAATGGCAAAACATGTTGGTAGACCAAATTTCACCAAAATATCGATCGAGAATTGCGATCAACAAGTTGAACGCAATGCGGACAGCGGACAGCGGACAAATGGACAGACGGACAGACAAGCTTAAATCTACCTCTATGTCTACCTGTCCATCTGTTTAGTACGCCGGTGCAGTTTGCCCCTATTGATATTGGATCGGACCATTTGTTCGACCGTCCATTTCCCATATCACGCCTTATTTTGAAAAGTTGTTACAAGCGTCTCTTATACAACACAGTTAATGTACCGAAATCGAATTATACGAAACTTTTTCGTTTATTTATTTAAATTATAATATGATTTACAATAATATTTATAATAATATTTATAATTTAAAGTTAGTTAGTTAATATAAATTAAGGTAATGTGTACCGTGTTGTATCGAAACCATGCTATGAAATGTGATTCGTAAATTCGTGTTGTATCGAACCCGTGTTTGGCAAGTACATTATTCGGTTATTCGGGGGACGCAGGTACATGAAAAAATTTAAGCCGTTATCAATAACGGCTACTAAGCGAAATGGCTTTGGGTATTTAATGATCGACCAAGGTCGACTATAATATTCATACTTTCATTTACTTATTAAAATTAAAAATTTTAAAACTTCCAATTTCCAAATAGCACGTGTTTTCTATAAAGTACACGATTCCTTTTATACGAATTCAATTTATGCTTCTTCTTTAAGAAGCCATTAATTGCATACGAAAAGTTTTCATTTCTAATTTTTTATATCAATTATGGATCATTACAATTTTGCTAATTTCACCCGTACTTTTAAAACATCAAAACCCACAAGTATCAGTTTAGATGCCTCCCGAGTGGATCTATTTTTCGTTACCGTTCTTCTCCCCTTTCTCTGTTTGTTCTAATGCTTTGACCTATGACTGACCTATGAGTTGTGAGCGACAGAAAACTTTGTGTTTTCTTTTTATAATTTTTTTGGACTTTACATTAATTCTAGTATTCCGAACGAATAGACAGATGCGCGCTAAAACACTTTTACAAAATTTCAATTTTCTTATATATAAGCAAAGTTGTTTGTTAAATCAAGCAAATCACAAACAAAACCAATGTCTTTTAACTGACAGCGTCTCTGTTATATTATTAGAAAAACAAAGCAATCCCGATACATTGCGGATATAATATCATTAAGAACCTACAATACATAACAACAACTTGACTTATGTCTTAAGTAGAGTTAGTTGTCTAGTTAGTATCAGAAAAAAACAAAAAAAAAAAGATAAACAAAATACGCGTAATCGAGTTAAATATTTTCTCCTTGACATTGCAATAAACTTTAAGTTAATTTAACACATTTCCTCTATGATCCGTATGTCCGTCTGTCATTTTATTGGTGTATGCAAATTCTTTTGAAATTTAAAAGCAGAAAGCATTAAAACAGAAGTCTAAGTTTTGTGACAGATATATTCTCAGGTAGCTAGCTTCCAAAAATCAGGAACAAGTTAAAAAAAAGCTTATATTTGCGCTAGTCCAACTCTTAGGCATATTACGCAATTTCCTTTAATGCATTTATTCATTTATCTTTGTGGTAAAATTCGAAAAATTATACTTTGTTTTCATGCAAAGGCTTGCTTTTCATGAGAGTCCCTATATCGAATGGAATCCAATATCTAAACCTAATTAGTTCAAATTTTCTATAGTCAAATTTTATTCCAAATCCCTATTTTAGGTCAATTGTTCCTACGAAAAATCGGACTATGTTTAGGATAAAAGCCTGTGATGGCTTGTTCTGAATGATTTTCAATTTGCAAAATTTCTTAATAACAATTGCTAAGTAATAGTATTTCGGCATACTAGGTCGATGTAGAAAATGTGGATCGAATGGGACAGTTGTTTGAAGTGTTACTACTCTGTTCTAATCGTTCCTACGAAGAGTAAACGTTTTCATGGCAAATAAGTCTGATTTTTAATATTTTATTATGAACTGCACCAAATGGTGGTCCACGTAGACACAATATTGGGGCCATACTCAGATAACGGTTCTCTTAAGCTAAACACTCCTTCTGACAAATAGATCCCATTATCACAATTTTATGATAATAATTCGTGCGTGATCGTAATATGATATAAAACTTAATAAATCAGTGCAAATCGATCGATTTTTTTAATATCATCCCATATAAGGATTCTTATGAAAGTGGGCCTTCACACATGGCTAACATGGTAGTAAAGTACAATTTTTGGCATTTTTAATATGAAACTAAATGAAAAATTGTATTAGACGTGTAAGTGACGTAAAGTGTTTAGAGGACGGTCTTGCCCGACTCTAACTTTTTCAGTTGTTTTATAAAGTGTCAAGGAGTTTCAATGGGAATCGATATTTAAAATTTTTTAAATAATTAATAATGTTTTTGCTTTTCTAGAAATAAATGCCAGAGATGTTACAAATGATAGGTTATGTTTTGCTCTAAGGTACTAGAATTCCAATTTTAAGTTATTTACAAGATAGCTTGACGCCTTTTCATTTTTGAAAATAAATCCTGGCACATATGCAACACGAATAAATTTGAAGAATGAAACTTGATCAGGACAATTTTGAATACTTTTTCAAGCAAAGTTTTTAATAACTCAACTTACGTTCTACTCGGGCTTCTAAAGGCTCAATTGTTTCTGATCTATCTGATCACAATCCGGAAACAACGGATCAATCTAGCGAATATCATGCGAAAGGCGAGCCAAGGACGAAAAAACCGCGCCACAATCGCCCAAAAACCCAGGTGACATTAATTCGAGCGATGTTCGATTTTGGCTCTGTGGTTTGGCTGTTTTGCATTATGAAATTCTTCCGCCAAACTATTAGCAAAGAATACTATTTGAGTTTGCCAATGACTTTCAAGGCGAATAACAAGCGGATTTAAAGAAGAAAAAATTTAACTCGTCTTACATTTTGGACACAGTACTACTTCATTTTCAATAAATCGGTTGCCATCGATAGCACCGTGATGTGCGCAACTCTTCCGTTGAAACTACCGAAAAGTTACAAGTCAATGTCATGGAAATTTGTCGCCAAATACTTGTTCATTATTTACCTGCACAGACCATCATTGACAATAGCATAGAAACGTTGCCTGCAACACCATACCATGTATTCTTTCCGATTCAATGAAATTCAACACGAACTTCCTAAGGATTAATCTCACTTCATATACGACAATTACGCTAGTCCCATATAACCGTACCACAAGACATTGAGTGCATTATTCATCATCCTTCACCACTCAATAGCATTTCCGTTCGAATGTGTACAGACCGAAAGGGTTTCTGGAAACGGCATTGTTTTAGATAATGGCGTAGTACTAGCGACGACTTCTCTCGCAAATGCTTCCAAATTGATATATGCAAGTAATATATATGATTATTTAGAGATGTACGGTTATTCAAATACTAATAATGATGATGATATTGTGAACAAAAAAATATATATATATATATGATCACATGTGAAAATATAGGATCCCTTCAGGTGGGCTGGATTTTCTACCGTCATATATTTGGCTCGTATAATTTGTTTTAACATTCCAACTTGGTGGTAACACTGTATTCAATAGTTGAAAATAAGACCGCAAGAGATCACAAGTTGGCCAATTGTTTACATTTGTAATAGGAATTCGGTTTTGAATAAGGAAAAAAAACGTACCAGCATCATGCCACGATCATTGTTGTCTTTAGAATTAAGCGGCTAAAAAAAAAAAAAAAAATATGAAATCCCTTCTTCAAAATCCTCATGCAAACAAGAGATGCTTGTGCAAGCTACAGCATTGCAACCTATGACAGGCTTAACGAGAAAAAGAAATTTACTAAAAAGGGTGCTTCAAACTATATATATCGTAGACTAATAAATATATATTGAAATTTAGATTTCGTTTCATGTATCTTCAGGACGCAAACTTACAAACTATTGAAAAAGATTGCAAGATTTGCATCACAAAGATCATAATAAAAACAAAGGTTTTATGTTTGTGTTTTTTTTTTTTTTTAAAGGGCGCTTAAAACTGAGATTGTATAAATATTATGTTGTGTAAAGGCGCTATATACATATATACATGTATGTATGTATATGTATATATATACATATATATATGTATATATATATATATATATATATATATATATATATATATATATATNATATATATATATATATATATACATATGTATGTATATGTATATCGAATGGAAACAGTTGATATATCCTACATTTACTGTACACGAGTCCCTTAGCCTAATCAAACCTTAGTTCTTTTTCACAGTTTAGTTTTTAAGTCACATTTGCTATGCACCGAAACTAAATATATTTCGGCAAACTCACTCATACGCTTACAAAATTGTTCAAAATTTCAAATTTTTCCTAATATATTTTGAAATTCCTTCTTGTCAGCATGCGCACGTCAACGTCTGTTTACACGCGACTACGTTGATGAATAGTTTCGATTTTGTGCTTTTGTTTTGCTTTTGCTTTTGTCTTTGTTTTTTCGATGTTGTTTGCTTGATATTAGCTTCTACTTCTGCAGTTTTAAGTTGGCTTTAAAGACATTCGCGTTACCAGCGCATTTAGTGTGAATTGAAATTCGCTTCTTAACAGTTGGGACGGTACGCTCAGTTACAAAACAACAAAAAAAAAAAAAGCCAAAATCAAAAAGTTAATTAAATAAAAAATTAACAAAAACAAAATACTCTTCAACAGAAAGTCAAATTTTTCTATAACTTTATTATCCAAAAAAAAAAAAAAAAAAAATATTATTTAAAAAATTATTTAAAAAATATTAAATTAATAAACTTTTATATTTTATAGTACTTGATAGAACAAGAAAAAATTTTGAATCAAATAATTGAAAACAGAAAATTGTACGTTTGCCTCACTGAGACTAATCATTAATTTGTCTTTATTTGTTTTTTTTTTTTTTTTGTTTTTGTTTTTCTAATTCTTTTGGTTAAAAGCGTTCTTGACATACAGAATTTCAAGTGCTGGTTGTTCTTGACACTACAATTTCATTTGATCTTGTCGTAGCATACTGAGCAACACAAGTTTTTTGTTCGCTTACATTGAATAAGAAACATATTGAAGTTAAAAAAAGATAAACAAAGAATTATTAAAAATAAAATTGAATTTACACAAATCATAAGAATAAAAAATCAAATTAAATTTGTCTTTAAATGAATTTACAAAATAATTACGAAAGCCCCCTTTAAAAAATTAATTTCAACGTTTTCTTAAATTAATTCTTTAAAGCAAATTATTTAGCTTTTAACAGAAAGCAACTAAAACCAGACTGTACACGGGACGCGGGACACGTGACACGGTCCACCATACCCTAGATCAGTGGTCACAAAACCAGTTCGATCGGAAGAGTTTCCAACAGCTTTCGTTCTTTGACGAACACCACTGTCGATTTCCCGAATTTTATTCAATTATCTCAACATCCTTCAAATTGAAAATAAATATAGAATTCAGAAAATGACTCAGAACCGATCGATAAAAGGTACCCACAACTGGCGTACAACTGGTGTATATAAAAACAAAAAAAAAAAAACATAATGCTGCATAGGTTTGACATCAAGATCGCTAATAAATCGTTCGTTCCCTATTTTAAGGGTCATACTGTAAAAGTTTTCGTCAAACACCTTCCGAGTGTGTGACAATTTAAGTGCTCACTTTTAATATTCTTGCAACTTGTCCGTGAGCTACGCCACAGAATGGTTGTACAACTAACTAAATCTCAAGAACAGAACACAAGTTAATGATGCTGTTAATCTTGTTCGTGAAAGCACTCAGTCACGTTTATTATTTTCTGTTTATTCTTCTTCTTGCACTTTTACGATCTGTTGGCGTCGACACGAAGTGTGAACTGGATGCACCGATTCAACTCTTGTTCATCCGTCCAATTGCTCGCTTAGCGTGCGCCTATCACGCCATGAAACGGCGCGAATTCACTTAAGATTCTTTTAATAAAATGCGAACTTCAATTAAAAAAATTATGGATGATTTGAAAACGTGACGACGTTTATACATCTACGACTAAATGGGGGGCTTGACAGCGTTAAAAGAATTCGGAATAAATAACTCATCAAAAAAGAGAGAAAAGAACACCTTCTAGTCTTATCACACCATTTGTAACATCTAGCGATTGTCAGTAGAGATTTTATAAAGTGTAGCTAGCTACCTTCAATCCAAAGAAAATTTGGTCTTTTCTTTAAGAAATTTTTATAAAATATAGGATCGCAGACTGTACAATACTGAGCCTTTCAGATGAAAATTCACAGTTCACTAAGCTCCTGTCCACATTTGTATTTAAGATTAACCGGCCAGTACCTCAGAATGGATTAGACAATGTCCGCCTAACTCTCGCAATTAAGATAAGAGAAAATTTTGTTCACTTGAAAAGATTTCGTTCGATTTTTGTGAACTTTTGTTCTTCATTTTGGCTCATTTTGGTCAAATTCAAATCGGAAATCTTTTAAATCGATCTTCCACGCTTTGTAAAAATTTGCAAAATTCGATTAATATTAGATTACGGATAACAAAAGTAGTATCGTTTACCACTTTACTTACGGATAAGCTACCAACTGTTAAAAAATTCTTAATTTAACATATAGTAGATACGTTAGCCATACTGTTGTCATATACATCGAAGAAAAGCTCGCCAAAGTAAGAAAACCAAAATCTCTTTAGCTTTGAGATGAATATGTGAAAAGAGACAACCAAGTGGTAGACATTAAATGATCGTGTCTAGGCCGAGTCTAAAAAAAAGTCGCGTGTTATGATGACCGCATTTCAGTGACCGCATTAGCTGCAAATATGAAACAAAATTTGGAAAAATCTATATAAAGTGTACTCACTATTTGTCATAGGGTTCTAATACGCTTACTAACACGTCGATAATTGTGTAAAGGCAAGTAAAAATGCTATTGTAGGATGCGGCTTATAATTAAATAGCATACACTACCCTACAGTTATTCATATAACGACTTTTCACAATATGGCAAATCGTCGCATTATGGGAAATCGTCGAAAAAAGTGATACGAGTCGCACTACTTACAATAGTGTTCGTCCTTAGTCCAGCACATATCGGCATACCTAACTTCATCAAAATATCAGAAAAATTGCCAATTGTATGATGAAGACGAACAGACTGACAGCGAAGCTTAGAATCACTTTTTCAATCGGTCGATATAATAAAAATTGCGTCTATCTCAAATCGTTTTCGCCGCTGCATACCTCCGCACAAGTTAAATACACCTTTGTGTCACAAGTAGGCGTAGTGTATAAAGAGGTGGCCTCTTTATTGCATACTTTCACTAGATTTTAGTTATTCGAAATTCACTACAAGTCGAGCATAGCTGTTCTGTATTTGTGTGTGTGCGAATCTGTATAATTGCGCCTGTGCCTAAAGATATAATGGGTCTCTGCGGTTTTTGGTCTCCTTTGTAGCTTCTTTTTCTAGACTGCTCTTCTCAAATGATTCCAAACTGTTATGTTGTTGATGTTTAGTACCTCCGCTGTTTTCTGACAGCTTTCATGCCGATCTTACTCCACCAGTTGCAGAATTTCATCGATTTTTTCAGTGACTGCTCGACCAGAGCGAAGTGCACCGTTGACACCAAAATTTCCGAAACGGAATCGAGTAAACCACTCTTGGGTTCATTCTCGTTCACTCACAGCATTCTCACCGTACACTAATGTAACTTTTCACATGAACAAAGAATTAACAACTAAGAAACTTATATTCGGCGGAAGCCGAATCTCGCATACCCACCGCTAAGCTTTTCGCATTCTTCTCTCCAAGTTCTTTCATTTGATACCCATATCGCTGGTGTTATTAAGAAAAACTTAAAATTAACCCATGTTTAGGCAGAAAATATATCTTCATTCGGGGAGTGGGTAAAATAGTTTTAGGCATTCTGTCTTGTTAAATAAGCATAAAATCTCAAAAAAGTGAAAAAGAGAAAATTTAATCACTTGTAACATTGTGTCGGCTGGGGTTATGTTTTCCATTTTTGGATCTAAAGAGTAGAGTGTTTCATAAAGCATGTGTGGAAAATTTTAGGGACGTCACTTTAATAAATTCCGAGTAACGAGCAAAAATTCAAAAAAGTTTTGCTAAAAAAAACACTGAGTTGTTTTCACTTTACGCTCCGTTACGCGCTTTTGCTCCGACTAATTTAGCCCACTTTCCATACGTATCTGCGCGCAGAAATTTCTAATGTTTGAACCTAATATGAAGTCGATATCTTCATTTTTGCGACCAGGAAAGTGTTAACAATACACGCCACGCAGACACACAGACGGATGGACATGGCTTAATCGATTCAGAATTTCACGCTGGTCGAGAATATATATATATATATATATATATATATATACTTTATAGGGTCCCTGAAGCTGCCTTTTGGGCGTTAAATATATTCTGGAAAAAAACAAAGTGAATATACGCCTATCTTACAGTGGTGGGTATAAAAAGCTATCTTCACAAAAAACATAAGCTGAAATTTCACCCTTCATGTAGGACGATCAGGTGAGTGGTGGCCGATATATAGCGGCGTGAACACCATTTAATGACAAAACACCGCTGAGACCTTTTATATCACCCATTATTCATGAAGTTTGCAACTCTTTGCTATCAACTTTTACATTACAACAAAAATGTAAAACATCACTAGCAAGGTTAGCTTGTTGTCTAGATAAAAAAATGCAGCCTAAGATCTGCTGTAACAGCAAGGTTCGCTATATTGATGCGCGAAATATACGCACTTATGTTACATATCTTTAGTGCACATTTACTAAATGACATATATTTTGTGTATATTTACACATGCATACAACACAATTAATTGTTTTTGTAACAATTAACAGAATAATGAAGAGATCAATTTACTGATTTTGATATGAAAAACTTTGTATTCAAAATTTTAACAAAAAGGATATCCTTTTGTCTCAATTTCTCAAGATCAACTAACTGGCTGTTTAATAACAGTTTTATCTTGTCCAGGAATTTCCAGGAAAAAAGATTTCATACAAAAAAAATTCATTTCTTGAAAATTTTCAAAAATATTTCGCAACTTTTTTGAAAGAACTTTCAGCTAAAGACACTTTTAGGATCTAGAAGACCTATTTACGATTCTCAAAAGTTAATGTTACTTATCGTCCCGTTTAATATCCGAATTTTTGATCTCTTTAGGGGAAATTCAAAAAATTCTTAAATTTTTTAAAATTATTTTAAAGAGTAAAGTTTTTTTAATCTTTAACGGATCTGTGAGGCTAATAAATTTACATATTTTTTTCTTAACATGACCGATTGCTTAGGGGATGTGTTCTATTCGTGTAACCCAGTCATAGTCAGAAAGGAGTAGGTAAGGCGGAAGAGGTATGAAGTAATGCCTTTAAGCTCTCACTCACTTACAACTACGACCACAAACAGCCCTACTGCACTGAGTTGGTAGACACGATTTTTATCTCTTCGAAAATTATACAGAGCGTATCAAAATTCATACAAGATAAGAATTTTGCGACATTTGTGTGGTATGGCGTGGCACCTGATCCAGTCCAATGTCATTCAAAATGTAACCCTACACAACGATTAAGGTTCACTGAGTGAGTTGTGTAGCTACGATAAGTGGATATGAAGAGAATATGAAAATTGTAAAAATTTTAATTCATTAAGTAGGACGTATGCTTTTGATGATCAATGCGTTTACACCAAATTCTTGTCTCACATTTTTCAAATCGCAGTTTTAAACTACTGCGAACACTGCTTTGTCGATAGCTCCTATTTAAATAGTAAAAGCAAACAATATATAGATAGGCGGACGAATGGACAAATCTAAATCAGGTTAGTAATGTGCAATGGTCAAGAATATATGGGTCCCCAACTGTTATAGCTGGATGTGAATGTTAAGCTTGGACTCGAATTAACTCCAGTTCTTTGATGGCGCATATAAAATTGAAGCAGGATCTGTCGAGCATTTCCGCGTGGAAGAATCGCGTCAATAGTTTTCTCAAGCATTGAGCATAAAATGTTTGAAATAAAACCAAGACAAAAACTAAACACAAATAGACAGTTTATCCAGCACAGACTTAATTTATTGACATTCATATCTTGTTACAATATAAAAGTGACGTGCTATGTGATAGTAAGCATGTTAAGACGTAATCGTAACGTAACATAAGCAAAGGTAATGTTAAAACATAAATATGAGGTTATTTGTACTGCATAGCTCTAACGAAGAAAGCATAAGGTAAAACACACCTACCTATATACGCACACCTTCAATATGACCAGACCGTATAACAATAGACTGAATACTACATATGCGAAAAACGCAAGTAATAACGCAATTAAACATTCCGTGATAGATCGGCTATTTAGATCGATTAGATCGGTAGATCGACAAATTATTTTCAAAATTTAACTAATTCTTGAAAAATCTGTAGCCTCTGCTGACTCCCGAAACGAACTGAGCAGAAACTGAACGAAAGTTTAAGGAAAGAATTTGAAAAAAAGTCTGTGCATAGAAGCTTTTCATAAACATTTTTGCTATAATGAAAAAAAAAAATCTCGACATCTAATCTCCGTAGAAAGAAAAAATCACTCTTCTGTAAAAAGAAAAGAATGCAACAATGTATGGAATTTCGCTATAATAAGCTTCGATTAAACCAAAGAACAAAAAACAAATCGAACAAAAACAGCAACTTATAATACATACATACATATATATATACATATATATATACAAAGGGAAAAAACTGAAAATTCTCAAATTGAAAAAAATTCGAAAAAATGCATATTAAACGAATGTGTTTGTGTGTTCTTTGCCTAACACTAAACATTTTATTCAGATCATGTTATGGTTTGGAAAATGCTGCGGTAAATCCCACCTGCAATTTAAAAAATAATTGTAACATAAATGATCAAATACTAAGTGTAGGCGGTGAGAGTGTCGAACGCACCAGTAATGATTTGGAAAATAAAATCGCTTCAATATTTGAGGATAAAATTAACTACAGTTTAAAGCTTTTTGCTGATCAAACTACAATTAATTATAAAGCATTGGGGCGTAATTTAAGCGATTTGGCGGCCAATTTAACCATAACTCAGATACGTAAAGATACTGATATTGAAGAAAACGAGAAAAGTAAGTATTGCGAACTAAAAAAAACAAAAATTTCATAATGTTTTTCAACTCAAGCGAATTTCGTATTTCGGAGTTTCTTATAAAAAAAAGTAAAAAAAAAAAAACAAAAAATAAAAAGTTTGTGTAAACGTAAACATCTCATTACATAGTTTTAAGTCGTGGATTGTCGAGCAAATCGGTGTCTGCGGTTTCACAACATTTTTCAAATTCATTTCATTGCATTAAAAATCAAACCAAAATTTAATTTCAAGGTAATCGTCATAATATCGTAGATAGTTAAACAAACGATCACACATCTAACCAAATCTGTCACATTAGTCACTTTAATCATGAGAACTGGGTCGTGAGTGCTATTATTATCTATTATTTACCTATCGCTCCATCCCTATACGGCTTTCTCTACAGAGTTTGTATATTACATACAAATATGGCAGAGTCAATAACTGCACTTCTCAAATACCTTTGGCAACGTAGCGAGAGTCGTACTTCTCATATTTTACTTGTTCAGATGGCACCTTAATCCAAATCATATAACTAATACTATGATGCAATTAAAATCTTGACTTTCAGTTTCTTTATTCACTGCTTCATTGTACTCTACGCAAATCCCTTTGCATTCAATCAACAGCTCAACAATGTCAGCACAAGATATTCTTCTTGCATTATGGTTCCAAAGTGTTTCACTCTCAGCACACGCAGATGTGTGCTCATGACCGATTTAGAAGACTAAAATCCTCTTTTCTAAGCTCGACGGCTTAGTAAGCGACAATTGTCGATAGAACGATTATAGCCTTGTTTCAGTATTGACGACAGTTCATCAATTTTACATATATTTAGCGACGACTCATATATTAACATATACTTGGATTTTATCGTTGGGCGAACCCATTTAACAGAGAATAAATGACATAATTACAACACTCTTAGCAAAAATACGTTATAATCGTTTTTGACAACCTAATATTTCGCAATATATTAAGCTATTTACATATAATTGGTAAGAAAAACAAATAGGCCTGTCCGGCAAGCAATTCGAGACTGAATTCATGTCTATATATCAATACATACATATATATACATACATATATATATATATATATATACATATATATATAAATTGATTAAATAAACATTACGGTCAAAACTCGTTTCCAAAACCATCAGGTTTGGTTTTAATATTTCTGAATGACATTTCTGTTTATTTAAAAGCAGAAATAACTAAAATAAAATAAAAAAAAAAAAAGAGATATTTTCGCCTTGAGACAAAAATCTTAGGTGCTTATCACTTATGTAAAATCTTTAAAATATATCTTCTTGTTGAACAAAAACAAAAAAAAAAAAAAAAAAAAAAAAAAAAAAAAAAAAGAAAAGAAAGAGTCTTTTCTCTTGCGCAACAACAATGCGCAAAGAAGTTACACGAACTCGAAATGTGTTTGCATCTAATTACGATCCGTCATCTAGGCATTCATGAAAGTACGATGAGGTCTTTGATTTCTCGTTTCTGACTTTACATTTTTTCTTTGTTTTTTTTTTTGAATCCATACATAATTCCCTATAATGATAAACATGATTTGCAACTGTTTCCCTGCATCCTGCATGTGACAAACGTATGGCGTACCGTACGTTAAGTGGAAGAGGAGAAATAGCGTAACCATTAGAGCAAATTAGATATAATTTTCAGTTTGAAGTTTCGCTATGAAGATTTCGATCTCTAGAACACTCCTTAGGCTAGACCGTCAATCATCGAAATTGATGCCATCTGTCGACTGATAATGCCCGGGCTAACAGACATGACAGACATTTCAAGAAAGCGGAAACGCCATGATGATGTTGTAATTGAATGTTTTTACGAATTCTTGCGTCAATTCATAAACATAGATAGAACATAAGTTTATTGCTTTACATCTGAGACGAAGAAATAAAGTAATTGGAATGGGAGATGCAAGAAGAGAATCGATTCGAAAGAGAGCTTCATCCGTTTGTTCGAATGTACGTTAGATAATTTTGTTTGGTTATGTTAGAAAATAAAAAATAAAAAAAAAAGGCAGCGACAAATATTACGGTCTAAGTAAGGAAATCAAGAAAAGACGGCTGGGCTTGATAAAACGTCGTAACAACATCGACAATGGCCAAGATCAAAGAGTTAAAGCTCGAATTGTTTCTTGCTGTAACGAAAAAAGGCCCCTGAAGAGCTTTTACGTGAACAAAAATTAACTTTGGGCTGTGGTTTTGTGGGCTGAAAATGTCAATTTTCAACATGAGAATGCCGAACGCTACGCATATGACACATGAATATTAATCTTATGTGGCATGACGTAGATGATTTGGACTTGATCCGACGAAACATCGGGCAATATGCCCGATTTATCGTAGTACCATCAATTTATTACGAGCAATATTCGTATGTGAGCTTAGTATCGCAGTATATTGAGCTCTATTAGACCTTTTACTTTCGGATTATATTTGGGATTTGGCATTGACTTGAAAATCGCGAACTCTCAATTACCTTATTCGTCAAGATTGTTCGTGTTATTGGCGAAATAAGAGCAGATCTACAGCGCAGAAAAGTGACAAAAACTGACGTTTCAGAAGTTTTCAGAGCTTTTACAAAAGCGCATAGGCAGTCGTTTATGCATGTGAATCTGTTTTAAACGATAATAACAATGGCATGAATCAATCAAATATCTAAAATAGAAGAAAATTCGTATCGATATATTTTATCGTTTAGTTTTTTTTTATTACAAATTAAAAATAGAAGAAGCACTTATCTGATGACCCTATATATTAATATTATCAACGTGGCCAACGGTAGACGGATAATATGTGCAAAGCAGACATGATTAAATTGATTAATATTGGGAACACGTGCACACTCGTTGCTTGACTGATGAAATACACGCTAGTAGAAAGCAATGGATAGCTTAAATCTGTGATAGTCGCATATAAAAATGAAATTCTAATCTGGTATCTATTTCGTAACTATGTTTTAACAACACAAACGTTCAAAATATCTTATATTATACAAGGTTTTTTTCTCTTTCTAAACTGACACGAGCTCAAGATTGTTTCTTAATTAATATTTATTTTTTAAATTTCGAAATAACATTTTACCTTAGCTTCAAATATTCCATATAACCATATGGTTCAATACTATTATATAGAAGAATTTTATGATTCCAATTAATTTCCTTATGCGTGCAATAAAAATAATATATGCTTCTTATTCCAAGAATCTTTAAAAAAAAAAAAAAAACAAAAGCACTACCTATAAAAATACTTAATGGTCGACCATAGCAACTATAATATTATAACATTCTAGCAAAGACAAATTAAATACAACTTTAATGTTAATTTTCGAAAAAACAAAAACTAAATAAATAAATAAAATTCTTGAATCTTAAACGCTTTTCAATATAAATTATGATATATAAAAAACATAAATCGTCGCCCTCCTCTCCTTAAAGAATTTGTGTGCTAACCTTCACAAAATCAAAGCACTTTCTAACTAAAAACATGTTGAAATACTCGAATATAGTCGAATTTGTGTGCCACACCCTGCCTAGTAATGTTACCTTAAGGTAGGTACATGAGGCCAGATAAACAGAACTATTGCTTTCAAACCAGTTATATCAAGAAAGGAGATTTTTTTCACTTCCAGTAATAATTCGGTTAAAAAATGCAACTCAATGAAATTGCCTTCCGAAGATTCCTTTTGGATTTATATAGTTACTGTGCTAGCCAGTTATATGCCATACTTTTATGTCCCTGCGTGTACATACCACCCCACCCCACTACACCATCCCAGCCATTAGAAACCACTGAAAACAGTAACGTACGGTTATCGGTTTGTTCCTCTTCCCGCGAATGCCCTTGACTTTCACCTATAAATCAGAAGCCACCATTTCATCATCTTCAATCGTCCCTGATGCGAAACAGCCATTCAAAATCCTTGCAGTATTAGGAATTGTTAGTTTTTTCTGTAGTACTACTTGTGTTATTTTTTAGCAATAGAACACCTATTTCCTCTTAAAATGTATTAAATTTTAACCTTTCTTCCTTGCTGGCCTTCGCTTATTTATACAAGTCTCTGCAATCGATTTGTTTATTCTCAGGTTCACACAGTTCAAGATTCAAGGTTAGTTTTAAGCTTTTGCATGTTGCGCGAAAAATTTCGGGTCAGTTTACGATTCTCGATATCGAGTACGTACTCAATTCGACAGTCATTCTCGATCGTACAAATCGAGAAGACTGTTAATCGAGATATAAACAACGTTGCATTTCAACGTTGCTATCATCTGTATGTGAATGAAACACGTAAATGAATATAAAGAATAAGAAGAAAGTAAATGATTAAGTAATCAAAAAAGCAATTTACCTAATTATTTAAATTAAAGTAAGTAAATATGTTTACAGGAAACTTATTTGACTTTATTTTCCCTTTGAATATGCCATGTGACAGCACTTTTATGATCAAGAAATGTTTCCCTCAAAGTGGGTGACAAAAACGCATACTCACTCGATCAGCTGCCGTAAACTCACTACTCGACACACGATATCGACACTATAATCGAGAATCGTAAATCCAAGCAAAAAAATCGGCTCGATATCGAAGACCGTGAATCGACTCCCATTTTTGGAAGCACTGTACAACAAACTTCGATTCCGAACCGGAAGTCAAAGTCGTGAAAAGGTTGCATGACACGATATTTTAATATGCCAGTGCTTTAGAACTCGTTGCTAATTATTGCGTCGTAGTGCTGAGTACAAACCAAATCGTTGTAATTCGTTCTAAGCGTTTTGTTTCACCTCTTTTTTTTTTTTTCTTACATAATACTTTTAAAAAACCTACTACAAAAGGCGCTGAACCTGAAGTGTCGCTAATACACCTTATGGGGTATATTTCTTTTAGATTTTGTGAATACTTTGACAAAATCATGTCACAACTTATATTGCGGCATCTTTTTCTCTAAAGGTGTCGAGAGGACGCCTTGCATTGTCGAAAAGTAAATATGTGTATTGTAAATAGCTTTGTCCCACAGACAAGTACAAGATGCTCAAAACAAAAAAAATGCAGCGCAATATTTCCCAATGATCATAAGAATATTGTCTGTAAGATTCGGTCAAAAAAGGGAATACGTGCAGTGTTGTTTCTTTCATTTAATACATCAGGCAATCTCCATATGTCATTATTTTTTAATAAATTCAAAATGTTAGCAGGTATCGCATGAAATATATTTTTTTACTAACTACAAAATTTGTTGTGTCATACATATGTATATAGTATTTACGTATGTTATGTAAAAGTAATGAGACTACAACAATCTTCAACAATCGTGGTGTGATCTCTTATGAATTTCTTTAGTCAGGAAGTATTATATCAGATCACGAAAAATGGACGCTTGTAGTATAAGCTTATGGCAGTAAGTTAATTTCATATACGGACAGCAGATGGACAGACAGACAAACCTAGATCGATTCAGAAAATGATCCAGACTCGATTGGTATAATAAAAAGTGAATCTATCTGAAGTCCTTTTGCATGCTGCGCATACAGGCGCACAGACTGCTTACACTCCTGCAGTAAATAGTGGATTAAAGTCGAGTAAATTGAAAAATTATTATATAAAAAACCATAGTAAAGGGTTTCGCAATTGTTTTTATGTGTTCTGTTAGTGATAATTTGCTAAATACCATATTCGCTACATCTTGCTAAGCGATGAAATAAGTAATAAAAGTATTTTTATAAATTACATCAAATAATTCGTCTTGAGCCGAATTAAACTTTTCTGTTATTGGTAATTAAAACGCGTACATTCCACTCGCTAACAAACTGCGTTTGTCAATGTTGTTCCCGAGAGCACATACACGCAATTCTGTCCGGCAGTGTTTCCATTTATATATAAGTACTTTATGGCTTAATAACTTTTCGACTTTCGACTGTAGCATTGAACTTCCATTTAAAGCGGATTCCGTTATGAAGTGTAAAGCATTTTAATTAAAAAATTTCGTGTAGAATCGTTTAGCGCCGAGATAATATTGAAAAATGTTCATCCGTGATTTCCTCGTTAGGTAATCTCTATATGGAAAGGAATATAAGTAAAAATTAATCAAGCTAATCGAATAAACTATAAAATAAATGCTTTTATAGTAAATAACAAATTTTTATAGCGAATAAATTTTTGAAAAACAAACAAAAAAAAAAGAAAATACAATTTTTGTATATATATTTTGGATAAATAAAAAAAAAAAAATTATTTCACTCTTCCTATGAACGACTCGCTGTAAAGACGTCACTTCAATGCACATTAATTCATTCATATGAATAAAGAAAAATTCCTTTTTCAACTGACTGCGATACCTACAATCGAGAATATTTAAGAATATTCTAATTCATAACAGGTACATATCTCATTCTCTCAATCACCAATACACATAGGCCAATACGTTCTATAAAAATTTATACACTATAACTGAAATCAACAATAAAGTTTTATCATCGGGTAAATAAAATCACAAATATTTTGTATTCCAGAAACGTAATATCAAAGAAGAAGAAGAAGAAGAGGAACCAAAAATTTGCATAATTAAAGCAAATAATATGCTTGTGTACGTATATTTAAGCCGAGCTATTTTAACTGCTTTACAACACACACACACACACACAAAAATGTCCAAAAGATATCAATCAAGTGAAAATAGTTTTTTTTTTTTTTTGATTTATTTTGCTACAAAATAAAGATTTTTTTGTTTTCAGGGAAAAAAAAAAAAAACAAAGTGTATATCTAATCTTTGAAAATAATTACTAAACATATAGAATGTGTTTGAAATCAAGATCAAGATCAAGTTGATATTTAATTATTTATTTACAAATTTATACAATTTTGACACCTTGGTGCCAAAATTTGGTTAAGTGAAAATTATTATTCAATTCTTTTTCCTGCTTTTTTTTTTGTTCATTTTTTTATTTTTGCGTCAAGTACGTCGTAAAGGTTACTAAACTATTAAAATTTTTTGATGCATACCTATATATATATATATATGTATATATATGTAAATATGTATTGAGAGGAAACTAAGTTCAAAAACCGTTTTGAACGGAAGACCGCAGACTTAGAAATCAGCAGAAAACCTTATATAATACGGACGGACAGAGATTATGAGAATCACAATCTTCTGACTTCAAAAACAAGGATAACAGCGACGAAGTTAATAACAAAGGAAACTAGGAGCCACATTTGCCCATTTCTACGTGGACTTTTCAGATTGCAAAAGTATCTATGGGGAGCGGCCAAATTGAATGAAAATATGAAATGTATGCAATAAGCGATCTACTTATACACAAAATATATATACTATGCATGGCAAGCAAGACGTAATCTCATCATTTAATTCAAATCTTTTTCCCTTGAGCATAATCTTGGCAGTAGCACACAAATAATAGAGAACAGTTCTGGAGAATAGGGTGGGCGACGTATGACCCACTGCGTTTTATTCCAGTGTCGAATATGGATTCTCACGCGTAAATCTTGATCCAATATGTACCAAATACGTCCTTTAAAAGTGTTCGTATAACGGTTGTAGTACACAATATGGCGAACTTGAGCAATGCTTTAGCGCTTATAGTTATCGGCTGTTTTAAAGGCGTTCATGGGTTCAATTCAACTACGCAAAATTGCGCTGAGTTTGATTTGGTTCGTGCTTAAGTGGACATATTATCTTTCAAATAAAAATACTTGGTGACAGGGCAACACTGAATAAGTTCCACTTTCGACAAAACACTCGCACTGACTTCCTTTACGCGATTGCCAAACAACAGCTGAGCTTTCAAATGTATTTGTCAATGCCAGCACAAAAGCTGCGGAAACTTTTCAGTTTTCAATTTTGATCTAAATTATTTTCAAAATTGATCTGAAGATTTACTTCAAAAGCACAAATTTTAATTTTGGGCGACAAGTTTAACAGTGACAACTGTTTCAAAGAAGAACTATGGTTTAGACAGACAGACGGACATGACTGAATTAACATTGGACCTTCCTTTACTAGTAGGGTACGGAATCGTAAACGCGAGGTCTTGGGTGCAAACGAACGCTAGGAGAAATTTCTTGTAGCTTCATCTTAATTTGATTGCTAGCAAAAAGAAAAACAAATTTCTATTCAAAGCTGACCATGCCTACCAATTGCCATGCCTACAACTAACAGAACCTTCTGCGGCAAACGTATATTACACCGTATGGTATTGGATTTCCAAGATTTGCTACATATTGACACCCAACACCACTTGTGGTACAGTGTAAATTATATTAGTGCGGACGCATGTAACACGCAAAAGACCTTAATATAGCCACACCTTTTACTAAACCGATCGATTGGAATCATAATTTGAATTAATCTAAGCTTGTCTGTCCGTCTGATGTCAATTTTTGAGATATTTTGATGAAATTCGGCATTGTGACGTGTTTTGACCCCAAGATGAACGCTGTTGAAAATGGTTTGGATCGGTCCTTTTTCGACCACTGCCCATATAACACGCTATTCAGAAAAGTCATTGTAAGGGGAAAAAATGTAATTTTCAAAATTTATCGGCGAAAGTGGCTTAATACTACCATATTTTGATATTCTAAATTGGCATGAAAACTTTGGACCGGTTGCGACAATTTTTGAACGCCCTCGCATATAACGAAAATCGAAGTTCATCCGACAAAAAGGTAAAATTTAGAAATAACAGAAAAATTAACCATACCGAACCTGGACCATCTCGGCCTATATTTTGGATCCTACCCTATGAAGAAGTTTCACCAAAATTGATCCTTTGCAGAGCAGAAAAGTCTAAGTTTTAATATGTGGCGATGGAAATTGTCCCGTAATATTGTATGAATTTCCAACAAAAATGAATTTTACAAAATTTGTTAGCATCTATGCTTATTTTTGGATCCTGCCCTTTGCAAGGATTAAACTTATATAGCGAAGGGTTGCGTTTAGGGCCCGCTTCCCCATAAATGCGCACATGAAAAATATGCCTTTATGTAGAAACAAAATATCATTTTTGTGTTGTATAATAAAAAATAAGAATTGTGTTGGACAATGTGACGTAGGGTGTTTAATGATCGGTATTGCCCGACTATAATGTTATTACTTGTTTTGATTCTTTATAAGTTTATTTATATTTATATTTGGTACATATTTCTTCTAGAATACGTTAATAGCATCGCTCAGAGATTGATATCATGGTCGCAGCCATTTGATGCATCACGTAATCCTCTGGCTTCTGAATTATGTCGTCGGCATACTAAACGTTACTTAGACGGGTTACATAATTTTGATTTATGGGCTTTAAAAAGTAAGTAAAGCTATTTTTTTTTAAATAAAATGAAAAACAATTATTTTCATATTTTTTTTTGCAAGTTTCTTAAATGTTGACAACAATCAATAATATTTACTGAATATATGATATTTCATTGTTATACAAAACGCTTTACACAAAATTGCTTTTCTAAATAAAAACATTTTTTCAAAGTTTAAAAAAAATTTTCAATGCAAATTTAAAAAAAAAAAAAAAAAAAAAAAAAAAATAAAAGAAAAGAACTAAAAGAGATGATAACGAAAAACTTTATGCAAGAGCTTTACGGATAATTTACGGAGATCTTACGTAATTTAAAAAACAAATCTTAAAAACAAAATTTTCATAATTACTTCCGAATGAACTCTTAATTTCGGCATTCTAGCGGACACGATACACGAAACGGATCTGTGTGATTACATAGAAATAGAAAATGAGTGAATACTCGATTAGGCGGAGACATAGATTTTTGTCTTTTCTGATTTTTCACCTGGCACCAGCGGGCTTACTTTCGGAAGGAAAACAGAAAGTTATCGCATACATGCTTAACTGATCGGTTACATGCACACCAGCACGGAAGAATCGTAACTCTAATGTGTAATGTCTGCCATATTCGACAATGTCATCTACAAGCTAAGTGTCAAAAAGATTTTGATCGACCAGCCGTGACCGTGACCTTAATTAGCAAAATATTTTGCAACTAGCAAATACATGTATATGCATATATATATATGTGTATATGTATTAGGTGGGCAAATAAATGTGCGCTCAGTTTTTAGTAAAATTGACGAGGTATTATTATAAAAAAGCGTTAGAAGTTACTTTGGTCAATGTGCTGTCCAACAATAGCTATTACTTCGCTATTCTTTCATGCAGAACATGAATTTGATGCGAATCAGACAATTAGTCCTTTCAGACTATCCAGAAGAGAATCCATATTTTGGTATCGTTATAAGAATGGAGCAGTAATCGAACAAGCAATAGAAACCCGTGCTAATCCAAAGGAATGATATCTGGCTTTAGCAAATTTGCCTGAACGGGTTTTGCTATATGAAGCAGAAATTCTTCATACTGAAAACTTACGAACGAGTTTTGCTATATGAAGCAGAAATTCTTTATAGTGAAAACTTAGGATATCATGAGTTTTGACATATAGCCTTCGTTTTTCATTTCAATTACATTAATTTTTGCTGACAGCTTTGCGTAGTGATTCTTTCAAATGGATTGGACCACATCTTAAAACACCACGCCCCACTAAACTTCCCAAATGGACAATGGATATTCAGCTTCATCGTCACTCTTAATGGTTCGCAAACTGGGTATCATAATTATTTGGGTTTTGGATGTCGAAACGCATCCATGATATATCATTCGTAAGGATTTAATAGCCCGAGCTAGCGTATTAAGAAGGAAAACTAAGGTTCCCCATAAGTAGCGATTTTTTAGCCCAGAACTACGTTTACTCAAAGCTCCAAGTAACTATGTGGTTCAACTGTACAGTCAGGTATACCTTAAACATAGTACTTACAAATGAAGAAGTCGCACTTGTATTCAGCACTCTACAGTGTACTACTTAGACTCGCTCTTAGAACAAGGGCGTGTGTCCATGACTTTGTCTTAAGAAGCAGCTAATTTTGCCTTTTGTTCTTTGTTTAAGAAATAAATTGATATTTTTTCCTTATGTCCAGTAAATTTTTAGTATTCTTTCCACAACTTCAAGATGCGTCGCACATAGACATTCTGGTAGTTGTCGATAACAAAAGAAGTATGATTTCAGGTTAACCACACCTTAGCCGACATTCTATCATTCCAACAGGCTTGATGGCTACGCGATAGCCGATTTGTTTAAGTCGAGACCCGAATAAAAACTTTATTTTCTGCTGTGAAATTGAAAACGCCGCGTTCACCCTTTAACATACATTTATATGCAAATAAATATTTGTATTATAAATTCAGTGTTTAAGAAAATATCATAAATGTATTCAGGTATCAAGTGCGTACTTAAAAATAAATGATTTGTAAAATTTGAATTTCTACAGCTGACGTACATTTAAAAAAAATGTATCGGGTGTACCACTTAAGTCACATGGCAACATAGCTCCTTGCGTATGTTAATATACTTATCCGAGTACCGGTATAACATAGATAAGAAACCAAAGAGTTCTCTCACCTACATATAGAAACGCTATAATTTCTGACCACATAACTGCACATCTCGCGATTGCTAAACTTATTTGAAGGGTATTGATATCTATACGTTCTTTAAGTGGGCCGCAATGGCAACGGTCTGATGGTTGTGTGGCGAAGATGGTAACCTGTATTTCGGACAATGATTCAATGGCCAAAAATGGTTCGAAGAAGCGGCACTTTATGTCCCGATTCACTTGATGGTACACCGTCTTGCCAAGACCAGCATATTTTCCGCAGCAAGGCACAAAAATTTTGAATCATCGGACGTTGTTAATTAGCGGTCTTGCCAGCATTATTTTCATCACGTAAAACATCTGATTATTCCTTGGAATGTAAGACCACACCGTCCGGTATACCTCACAAAGTATTGTAGACATTGATAAATAACCCGTATGGGATTATGGATTTTCAAAGTACGCTTTGTCATCCATAATCCATAGTCAGTCATAATCAATGCAATTAATAAAAGAGACAAACGTTGTGGTAAAAATATCTTTCTCCTATTTCTACCTCGGCGATCACAAGGAGCACTTGCATTAAACTACACCCGCTTTGCTACATTGACATAAATTATGGCCCACCCTGTAAATACATATATATATCACAGTTTATTCACTGAATATGTATTAATATAATCAAAAAATACATGAAGTTATTCACAGAAAATTTACCAACTGAGAGCGAGCCACTTAACGTTTTATATAATAATAATAATAATAATAATAATAATAATAATAATAATAATAATAATAATAATAATGATGATGATGATGATGATGATGATGATGATGATGAGTCACTTTCTTCAAAATAAAAAGTTATGCAATATACGAAAAGTAAGTAAATTAGTGCGTAAAGCGATTTTCATTTCGAAATATAGAACAAAATCGAAAGATGTCTAAGATAATTGTTTTTGCAATTCTTTGTGTGTACAATAAATGAAGAAAAACTAAACCGCTCCAAACTACATAAAAAAAAAAAAAAAAAGACATAAAGCAAAGATCATTGCCCTAGTTCTGTTGATTATCCAATAGCCGGCTAAAAGTCAAACACAAATTCAACTCGTATTTCTATACTTCCAAAATACATAAAAAAAAAAAAGACATAAAGCAAAGATCATTGCCCTAGTTCTGTTGATTATCCAATAGCCGGCTAAAAGTCAAACACAAATTCAACTCGTATTTCTATACTTAAACAATGCATAATAAACATAAATAAATATTTATAAAACAAAGTCTTTTTAACGAAACAGAAAAACATAAAAACCATAAAACCCACAAAAAAAAAAAAACAACAAAATATATGTCAATAATGCATACTTGTTCCGAACAAGTTCATTTGCGAGTCTCGCACTTTACTTTGCAAAGTTTCCTTTGTACAATATTTGTTTAATTGTTAGCATTTGTCAAAATATATTTTGAAGTTGAATTTTTTTTTTTTTTTTTTTTGCAATAAAAAACGAAGAATACGACGACAACGTAGCAATCGTGTCAATCCATTTGTGAAAAGCAAAAAAAGCGCATCAAAGATTTCATATATATATATATATAAGAACGACGGATTCATAATAGAGATCTTTCTTCGTAATCAATATTACTGTTCACGCGTATTAAATACTTTATATGTATGAAAGTATGTATGCAGTTTGCTGTGTTGTACATATTGACATGAAGCCTGAAATGCTTATATATCGCATTATTTAAAGATGGTGACTATGTAACGATTTGTAGACTTCAAGATATCGATCATCACAATAGCGAAGACACGTTTGTTTTATCGCCAATATTCGCGCGCACAGGCAAATTATTGTCTTGCTCTCCCGGAATTTTGAAGCCTAATTAGTTGTTAAGTTTGTAAAGTTCGTGTGTGGGGTCGAAAGACATTTAGTTATCCAGTTGGCTGTGACCAATATAAGTTGTCTTGGAAGAGCACAACTTGCAAAGAAACTGTACCGTGTTAAATAAAAGCGGTACAAAACCGATTAGGTCAGTGACACAAGCCCGCCTGTACATGTGCAAAGAATTCCAAGATATTTCAAGAGAATGTTGCACTTCACGCAAACCAATCGTGTATTTTTGAAACGAGCTCGATATTGACTAGGAGTTCAGCGGCCAAAACCGGCCGATCAGCGTTTGATTTTGAATTATATCCAAGTGTCTATCCGTTCCTATGTCTGCAACTCGGCCTATCAACCGCAATCGGAGAGGCCACAAAAAATGTTGGGGAATGCATAAATGTTTAATGATCACTGACTAAATATGAAAAGGGGAGTGAATCGCAACCAGCTACACTTATTTAAACTGCAATTTTTACTAGGCACAAATATATATTGGAATTGTCTAAAATTTCAGTCCAAAAATACGCTAACAATATGCGCCCAATAAACAAACAGCCTGTTAGCCTTTCATTTTAAACAGATACTTATCTTAACTTAACGATTAACTTATACACCTACAATGGGAAAAAAAAAAACACTTTGCAAATTTTTATATATTGCTTTGAGATGGTCGGTGGTTAGTCTTAAGGTTTGCATTAAGATTATACCACAGGGAAAATTCACGAAGAAAATCGCAAGAGAAAAAAAAAAAAACGTGATCTCATCGTCGTCGCTGATATTTCTCTCCATAACGCTTCATAACGAGGTATTTGCTGAAATCACCGCATTTAGTTAGTACATAACCTCACATAGGTACATACTTTTTCGACTATTTACTCCTGATCCCGGGTCATTGATCGATCGAATTTGACAAAAAAAAGTATGGCTCCCGCATATTGATTCTGCGATATTTGGTTCTTCTTTTTCTTCTGCAACTGAACTAATCAACAAGAGACGATTCACTGCATTGAATAAAAAAATATTCGGTTATTGTTTTTCCAATAATTTCGATGATATCTACTGGCGGTAATTAATGCTTTTGATTTAAAACCGTTCTACTTAGGTAGGTAGGAAGTTCTTATTTATTTATGTTATTGGGGAGGTGTTGCTGGCCTTTATGGTAACGGAGAGAACAGGTCCACTATTACCCCAGTGTTGCATTTATGTAGCATACACCCTATGAGATCTCTAATGCGTATATCTGAGTGAAGCTTATTCTTAGGCGATCGATGGAAAAGTTTACATACTCTGCAGAGTGATTAATGAAAGAGTTTTAAAATTGAAATATCGAAAGAAAGTAGATTAGGTCACTGGAAAAAGTCACTGGATAATTCCAAAATCAAAATTCAGCCAAACAGTTTTCAAGTGAGCAGAATTATGAACGAGTGGAGCCAAGTACAACAACAGAGTATAGTTTTAATGTCGAGGAGGCGTCTATTCAATCTTTGCATTCACTTACTTTTGCTTCCTTATATTCCTATCGTTTATCCTATTTATACCGAAATCACCTTTGGGCGACGCGTTAAAATATAGGAGCAAGTGAAAAATTGATAGCTCAGTTCAGAGCAAAGTCAGTTCTTTTAGGATAATAGCTTCAAATAAGAGGGCAGTATCGACTATCGACTTCTTATAAATGAAGCCTTTTTCGCGTTTTTCATAAAGTTAAGACTCGTTTACTTCAATTCAAGAACTGACATTATTAATGGTACACCAATAGATAGACGCTCGTCACCAAAAGTAATAAGTGTTTCCAGCCGTTGAGTTATGTCTCATTACAGGTGCATTCATGCCGCATTGGCGCAAAAGAGGCATCTTTTTTATTTTGTATTTGAAAGAAAAATTCACGCTTTAAATGATGAAACGATAATCACCTCGCTAGAATTTTGCCAGTAGACAAATTGTTTAAGACAACATGGCTTGGGAACATGTATTCTTTTTTTCGGAGAGGCTTAGTAGCGCCAATAATCAAGATGGCTGCGCTGGAGAGGCATTGATTTTGTTATTCCATCTATAAGGTGCATTGAAGATCTCGTTTATTATAAACAGCGTGTGACAATATGTTTCAACAACGGGACGTTCAAAGTTATTTGAACTTTATCCGCCAGTCTATTGATCAAAAAGCAAAGGCAAAAATTAGGGTAGAAAGTTGCAGTTAATGACTTCAATTACCTAGGTTAAGTTCAAAAACCTTGTGCCTTGTGCCTTGTGCCTTGTGCCTTGTGCCTTGTGCTGCTCTCTTTAACTGTTTCTGCATCCAATGAATTTAAAATTTCTTCCAAGTACTTGGAGGAATTCCTCAAAAGTATTAAAGAAAACAACTCATTAGTCTCACTGGCTCATCTAGGACACCACAAAACATAGATAGATATGGAGCATCCAACACTTGTTCGAACCTGAGCAAGAAAAATGTCCTTGAAGTTTTCTTGTAAAATCATTCATAGATTTTTAATTTATTCAACAGAATAAATATATATATTAACTACATATTTGATATAAATACAATTATGATAAGTTTAAAGTCTGAAAAAACGTTCAATGATTTTTCTTTCATTACAAATGAATTGAAGGCCAATTAACGAACTTTACCTAGTTATAGTGTGATATCTAAACTCAGCAACTTTTTAGTTTCAATTGCGCTCGCAACGGGGCGGAGTGAGAACGAAAAAGACACTCTTACGCATATTTAGATGCAGAACATATTAGGTTGGATGGAAACTTCTGATATCGATCTATTTAATAATATAAAAATTTTCAACGTGAACTTACATTACAAACAATTACATAAATTGCTAATAATCATTGCATTAGGAATGATGAATCAAGTCTCGTGGTAGGGACGCGAACACAATTGTGCACGTTGCGTTAGAAAAACCAAGAGCATTGGCAATATCTATTCGCAAATCAGATACTTACCTGTTCGTGTCGTCATCGGATAAAGCAATCGTTTCATTCCAACGATCACAAACAAATGTTGCTGCCTGTAGGCAGGCTAGAGGAAAAATAATGATAACTCGTACAACGTAAGTTATCGAATAACGTCAAATATTTCGATTTTGTATTTGTCCGAAAATATGATAACCATTTTTGATTTCAATTAATTGATATATTTTCCTTTTATATTTGTTAAGGAATAGAGTGCAATCTATACATCAAAACTTATTTTATCGCTTTTGAAAAAGGACCTATTGCTTCTTTACACCCTACACCACTTATAGTACAGGGCATATTAAGTGTGTGCGTGTGCACATGATACCCAGAGCGACTTAAGGCTGACCCGTCTTTTGTTACACCAATCGATTCAAAAAACGATTTTGAGATAAGCTTGCCTGTCTGTGCGTCCATTTGAAGTTTGTCTATCTATTTCTATGTTCAGCCTATAAGTCGCAATTTTTGGCCTATTTTAATAAAATTTGGTACTCTGAGTTGGATCGGATAACTTTTTCTCATACGAAACTTTATTCTAAATACTCGTTATATAAAATAAAATGCAATTTCCCCAATTTCTCGACAAAAATCGCTGAGTAGCATTATTTCGGTATTCTAACGATAACTGAATGTTCATTTGATAAGGGTTCGCATGAAACTGGGCCATACAAAGTATGGTATGGAGCATAGTTGAAGAACAATTAATTATTTTAAAAGGCTTTAAACCGAAGAGAGACAAAAGATCAAAGAGTACTTATATCACTTTATAAGTAGACTGATTGACTTGAACGGGGTTTTCGATTCCTTCAACAATTTCGATTTATGCATTTAGTTGATTCATCACATCTCTCTGCTAAGACGAATCGAAATTTACATATTCGCGAGGCTTTGCAAAATACGTTATATGTGTTATGTACAGAGTTCTTGTGTAGATTTTTCTATAACAAATATGTGCACATCATATAACTTTTTCGAAGGACTCATTTTAGCTTCGCATAGAAATAAAAATGGAAGTGATTTACGTGTCACATACGAATTGTTTGGTTGCATTAACTAATGCTCGTGTTGTGCTGAAAAACAAAGTCAGAATGATTCGATCTTTTTTGAATATTATGATTAAGATTTCTTCAACATACTCCCTAAACTCCCCTGTGTTTAGGATCGGATTACAATTATTTTCCAACTTGAACTACAGCCTATTGCTCTTTTATCTTAATTTTCGCGCTAATTAGCATTTCCAGAAATGGTCGACTGGGAAGCGCTTTACAAATAAAAAGACAAACTGAATATGCGCCCACTTCTAAGTAGCAAGTGTGAAAAGAAAGAAATTAAATTACTGCCTCACAAGTTGCTTTAAACGCCTTATATGGATATATATCATGTGCCTGTGCTTTGAACATATCCGATTCGAGTTAAGTCTTGTACAACATTTCCAGCTATTCGTAATCTGAAGTTAAATTTGAAATACATAACAGAAGGTAAACTCTCTGCTAAACTAAACGTTCAATTGTGAAAATCGCAGAACACTCAAAAGAGCATAAAAATTAAGTCAACAATCATATTAACAGTCTTTAGATGGGTTTCGCCTTTTTACAAGCCAACAACTTTTGAAAACAAATTCAGATCATAGCTCGCCATTGTAGGAATACCGAACAACACTTTTATTTATCTGCAATATTCTCTCTTTTTTTTGGTTTCCATGGCTTTTTTTATTAGTTTACCTTACTTTGTTTAGCAACACAAAACAGAAAAAAAAACCTTTTTTTTATATTTTTAAATTACCAAACACTCAGCGGATGTCCCCTATTCGCGTAATACGATCAGAGCTGGCAAAAAGGAGAAGTGAAGAAGGAGAATGATATATAGGAAGGTGGGCGCAGCCTAGCGGATCTGTGTGCCCTTTACCGACAGAACACCCACTACAGCTACGACCAAAGGAAAATCTACCTCAAATAGTTAAGCAGCTTACGTTTTTCTGAAAAAAAAAAGAAAGCAAAAATATAAAATAAATAATAAAAAAAAAAAAAAAAAAAAAAAAAACGGCAGAATTTTGCCACCAACTTAATACTTAAATGTATCTAAGTGTGTGTTCATTAAAAATGAAAATTTTTGTTTTTTTTTTTTTTTTTTTTTTTTATAAATTGCATTGTGAACAAAATTTGTTGTAGGCACTCAATGACTAAAGATTAAATAAATAAGTAAGAAATCAAACGCACGCTATTTACAATTACTAATGCGCAGATAGTCAACCAGTCGGCCAGTGCGATTGATGGCAAATACTTTGCACCATTGCAGTAATTATATCTAAACGCCGAGGTCGCTAAGATGCGTGAAGTAATTACGAGAAGTTCAATGTCCTCTTGACACTGCGACTAAGAAAGATAACAATTCTCATCTTGATTTGATAGATACGTGACTTACTGATACCAATAGCACTTTTATTCGATTCGAATATATTCGAATATATTTAAATGTATTGGAAATAGTTCGTAGAATTCTTGCTTGTTTTAATTCAACTCTCAGTCTCGTCTTACCAAAAGAACGTTTATGGTTATGTGGGTCTGCCTTCATAGTTCCCAGACAAGCACGCTTTTCAAGTTTATTTGATATTAACTTCTCTAAGCTAAGTTGACAAAAAAAAGCTCGATTTGGAAAATGCATGATCAAGGTCTTTGACATTCCATTATCGATTCAAATCTATGTTATTACAACAAGGCTAACATTTTGTTACACCCAACTCTTATATTAATATGTATTAAACATGTTAAATGCATTTTAAATCATTTAAAATATACAATATATATATATGTATGTGTGTATATATGTGTATATAAAACTCTTTCGAATCGATTCATATAATGGCATTGATTTCGAACTTTAGCATGTGGTTATGAAAAATGTTTAGCAAATAATCAACCGATTGAAACTAAGGATAAAAAAAATTTAGATCGAGGCCAATACGATATAAAGTGTTTCCGAAAATAATATGCGATATTAGTCGTCGTCGTAGATACTTCTACCATGCGAATAAATGAATATATTGCAACAACAATAATCGTTTCGTTTTCACACCACCGTCCATCACCGATAGACGTACCCTAGATTTGCAACAATCAAAAACATTCATCAGATATTCGGCTATGTGTAAATATTCTTGGTCCCAAATGAGTTCATGATGAAAGGCAAGGGATAAGCCCTTATCGTCGAATTAAGATAGATTCTTACCAACTGCCTTCGCGCTGACACCAACGAACTTCTCGATTATGTACCGGTTTTCTACATAATTCAGCCATTTTGCGTTTGAGTCTGCGGTTTTAATATCCCACAGCCAGTATTCGAATGAAAAACCTCCTTGATCCAAATATATATCTGCTTTTATAAAACTTTTTGCCTTTTCCGCCAAAGTCAACAACTAGATCCATTGTTAACAACTACATCGAAGCAGGAGAAAATTTGATGTATTTTTGTGTTGTGTTTGCTTCCAATGCATTGAATTAGTTGAGAACACTAGACACTACGGACTATATAGTAATAGGTAAGCGCAAATTACAATACGCTTTTAAAAGCTGTCGCTGAAGAATGCTCTACCAAAAATTACATTGCATCAGCCCATTTTCCCACTTGCTACGGCCAATCAGAAACTCACACACAAAGCCGAGTGTTGATCCAAAAGATAGGATTTGAAAGTAAGCGTTCTAGCCCGCGATAAGTACGTCCACCAGGTAGGTAAATATGAAACCGGAATTTTCCCACAGCTACTGTCAAGCCACAACGTCAGTTTTATTCTTTTGTTGCCAACAACAACAACAAACTTTTCAACACATATCAATACAATTCTCATGCGAGAGCATAGTTTGCGACAGCGTTCAGCATGCCGACTAGAGAACTATTTGCGGTTACAGAAGAAAACTGTTGCAGAATCGCAGAACTTTCTCTTGGTAAATCATAATGCTTTGATTCGCTGAAACAATTCAAAAATGACAATTTTTGCGAATGACAATTTGATGTTGTTACGTGGGGACTAGAACCTGAGAAGCTGACATCTGCACGCTACCGATTTGAATCAAGGTTTGCGTAAAAGATGACGAAAACAACAAAATAACTAACACAAAGTAATTTTGTTTCATAATAATGCGTCATTGTACAAAACAAAACCGGTCAATAAAACGATTGACACCTTTAGTCGGGAAATACATCCGGCTGTGACTTACTCACTCGACTTGGCTTCGTTCTATTATTGCTTGTTGACATCGAATGGATACGCGCTTGATGAGCGGCGTTTCAATGCACTGGTGTGCGTCAGATTTGCCACAACTTTTCTAACTGTCTAAACTTTTCAACTGTCTAAATTGTTAGACATGAGTGAAAAATATATAGCTAGCGATGGGAAAGACTCCTAAACAAATGTGTGCCATTTGTGCCATGTAGTTGGTGCGGACATATACAACACCTAGGATGACTTGAAATACGACCACCCTTCATTATACCGATCGATTCAGAATCACGTCCTGAACGATTTAAGCTTATCTGTTTGTTTGTCAGTTTCGATTTCTTGCCGAAGGACCGCACGCACGGCTGTGCCAAACCGAGCAGCAAACTTTTCTTTTGATGAGTAAAAGAAGGAAAAAGTTGGAGACGTTGAGTGTCTGATAAGTCATTCCATTCACAATTTAGGATTGACATTCTAAATTTAGCACTATTATGATCTAAAATTTATATGAAATCATTCAATGAACGAATGTTATGTTAAGCAAGCAAAACTATTATTAATTTTTGTACAAAAAATATTGGGAAAAATGAAACCGGGGTTTAAATCCCGCACATAAACTTGCCATTCCATGTCCACATGTTACGTGTGTTCTAAGATCTGTAATAGATACTTACGTGATGAACGGTAGAGGCGTCCTAATTGATTCATTATCACACCTACAATGAAAAGCACGAGTTTTGCGACGATAGGAAATGAAGATTTGTGCTGCAAGCAAGCAAGCAAATTTCTCTCAGTTACTAATTTTATAAATTATATTATATTTGGATTCGAGATTTTCTTCAATTTCGAAATTGCGTTTAGGGTGTATTTCAATTTGAACAAACACTCGGTATATGTGCGGAAGCATAACTGCAACATAACCTTAAACTTACAAGTGTGTTAGCGACATAATATGAATTTGTTAATAATGCCGATAATAAACAGACCGGTGTTGTTTTTCAGTTTTAACGATGTTTTCTCTTTATTCTCATTTATTTAACACAATAACATAAGAAGATGTGATGCGAAGCGAGTCTGCTCGCCCTTTGAAAGCAATATTTATCGACACCAGGCATTATTATTTCATACGAAGAAAAATGAAATTAATGAAAATGAAGCCATCATTTAAGAAACTAAAAAGTTTATAAAAAAAAAAAAAAAAAAAAATAAAACTTTTTTAAAGCTTCGGAATTATAATATAAATAATTTTACTTAATCTTTTGTATAAAATTTTCGCAAACCTTATAGTGCATGATTCCACTGGCAAGCTATCATCGGGCATACTGAACGGTAACATCAATCAACACGGTGATTTTGATGAATGCTTAAGCATTCAACAGCGATTGGGTAATGGAATTCCAAGCTTAAATGATCACGATACTGCCGATGAGGGGAATGATGACAATGAATATGACGAAATTAATGGAAAATATTGCTTGGCGTATGCACAACCCATATTACCACATAAATCCAAACGTTTGCAAACATTTTTCAAATTGGTGCAATCGCATGGACCGTTTAAAAGTGAATTTAATGACGTAAGTACTCGAGCCATGCTATGATCATATCATCATATAATGATAATTAATAGTATTATCATATAAGCGAATTTTAAAACTGCAAATATATATATATATATATATACACATGCATAGATGTACGTACGTATGTATGTTTTTTTGTTCAAAAAATATGGGGAATTTTTTGTTGTTAATATATGCAAACATATATGATGCATGTGCCATTTAATAGAAATTATTATGTTATTGGGTTCATTAATTGGACAATTGAGTGAGTTTGATATTTGTTGGGAATTATTGTCAACGAATTTTCGTTATTTCGGTTTTAGCTCAATTTTTTTGTTTTTTTTTGTGTTTTTTTGGTTAACTGTTAAAACGTTTCTGAATCGTAAGCATAAATCCATCTGTTATCAAGAGGAATTATAGATACGGTTTTACCACCACTCGCCGAAAATATCATTTTGGCGATCTGGATACAGTGATGATCTTAAAATGGTTTGAATTGCTCTGCAAGAGCACCATCCACATAATTGCCACCTATCGTTCAAAGAAGGCATCTACGTCTTCGATGGGGCTATCAATAACGACATTGAAGCTTTCACAGAAAAACTACACATGGTCGCATGGTCGTGCGACCGAACGTGAAATGCCTGTTTGCTTCAGTCTTTCCGCGAGTCGCCGCCTGCATGAGGCAGATCAAGCGTTTATGCTGGATCTGCTTGAGCATTGTGTTTTTTTGAGTTTTTCTTTCTCTGAAATTTTGTTTCTTGGAAAATCGACTAGTTTTCATAAAAACTTAAATCACCAAATAAGGGATTTTCGCAACAATATTTTTCTTTGTGTTTTCCAGCCGGGCCATCGTGTACCGAGATATTCCTTAATAAATTGGGGCATATGTGTGCCCTCCTCTTGCACACATCAAGATGTAGAATATGCTGTTAGAGAATTCCTTAACAACATAACCGTTTCGACTGGTATCACTTTTAATGTACGTGTAGAACCACAGATGTGCACCTATAAAGAAAGCAAAGCCTGGGATCGCAACACCACATGGGCCGTGTAAGTTTGCGAGCTCTTAATAATAGATGAGATAAATTATCCCTTTGATTTTCACTTTTTTAGACGTTTCTTTATAACAATCGTCTCCATATCCATATTATCGACCATTTACAATCGTTGTACTCAAAATAATGCAAACGAAAAGCAAAGTAAGGGGAATGTTACAGTCTGACCACAGTTTATTCAATGTTTATGTATGCAAATATATTTATATTTATAGATGAATGGTTGACCGTTTTTGCTTTGGATAAAAATTGGAAATGGATTTTCGACATAAAGTATACGAATGATGATGTGCGCACCGTTCACGGTATACGCTTTCTCAATGCTGTCATGTTATTGTTATCCCATAAATCTATGGCCATGTTTTTCAATCCCTACAATAATCGTACAGAAATGTCTGAGGTTTGTACTAAATTTATTTGAATAAACAAAACAAAAAATTAAAGATATTATTTTCCTTTTCGAATTTTGCAGAGTTTAGGTCGACCATGGACGGTAATTGGCCGCGCTGCCTCCCTATATACGGATCCTTTTCTCTTAGTTAGCGGCATGTTAACAGCGTATTCTTTATTTGGTCGTTTGAAAAAGGGTCAACCAGTGCGCTTGAAGAATGAATATATCAGCCGTTTGATACGGTAATATTTAAAATTAATCAACTTTTTATAGTTTTTTTTTTTTTTTTTTATTAAAGAGCTCTACCATTGAACCTGACTTTTCATCACTCTTGTTACTGTTTGGTCATATCAAACCGCCCCAACAAAACCACATGCATTAAAGAAACATTCAATTTTTTCAATTGGCTTCTAAATTAATTGCACAGACCATTACCTAATTGTCCAACTGTCCTATCCAGTTTCCAATTTCTGAAAGCTACGAATAATTGACAATTTCGGGTTCTTGTCGCCTCCCTTTCAGATAGGAGAACTGATCTCTATAAATTATGGAAATGGTCAACATTGTAGACAGTATTCAAATTTTTTAAGTATTGACATCTTGTCCCAATGGGACCCATAGTCCTTTAATCGAGAACACCATTTTTTTTGAAATAAAAAAAAAAGCATGTAATCTTATACAGAGTCCGACAACCATATAATACAATTCTTCAGGGAGCTTTGCCATAAAATTGCGAAAACCAAATCTTAATGCCATACAAAAGCATGTGAAAAATTATTTGTAATTTGAACGTTAAACGAGATTCAAAAATTGGTCGCATTCCATCCAATTTTCTCACGTTCATTGCACTACTTTTCGTATAACGATTTTTGCGAAATCAAACTCTATTGATGAGAAGTCGTTGTGAATATTTCATTTTCAATAGCGTGCGGCTAAAGCACAATAGTATACCAAATATCACAGAAACGTCTCGAAAATTAAACCCCACGCGTTGAACATAATATTTCAGGAACAGAAATCTGATAAACAGGCAGACAAAAAGACGGTGTGATAAAAGAAAACCTCTACGTAAAGTTCTTCCAGGTATAGCATGAATAGAACAAGTGGGATAGGATACAAAAATTCATGTAATGCAGGCAGTCTGTGATTGAATTGTGTACTTTTGTTGTTTTGCTTTTGTAGCAGAGGACGCAATAGTCTTAATATTTAGATCATTTCATTTATCCATTTTACAGTACACTTGATAATAATCGTAAAATGGTTTTCTATTTTACAGCATCGTACCGCCTTTGGCTGCTTTAATATTATTTTGCACTTATGTTTTGCCTATAGTCGATTCTGGTCCTCAATGGAATCTTGTGGTTGGACACCATGCCACCATTTGCAAACAACACTGGTGGCGTAATTTGCTTTTCATTCATAATTACTTTGGGTTTAGTGAAATGTGCCTGACACATACACATCATTTGGGTATTGATACTGAACTGTTTGCGGTGGCACCCATTATTATATTGTTACTGTGGAAATGGCCTAGAAACGGTTTCATTGCCTTGTTAACATTATGTGGCCTTGGTACTGCGGCTCGTTATTATACGACAGTAGTTAATGAATTATCCAATTATATCTACTTTGGCACGAAGTAAGTAACCTATTCGATCGATCGTGTTGGACGCGTAAATTATCTATCTATTCTATCATATTTAGCATCAAACGTTTATTTCGCACTGCTGATTATATGTATTCCTTTCCACCTATGCGTTCTACGGTTTATATAATGGGTATCTTCTTGGGCTATATACTACGTATGTATCCCAAAGTAAAGCTAAGCAATACTCAATTACGCTTGGGATGGTTTGCTGCTTTGGCATGTGTAGTGGCATCAGTATTAGGTCCTGCTCCTATGGGCGATATCAATTATAAATATAATAGCACGCACGCAGCGATTTATGCGGCATTTGCTCCCATTGCGTGGTGTCTATTTTTTTGCTGGATTGTGTTTGTTTCCCACAATGGTTATAAGAGTAAGTAATAACATTTATTATCATCACTAGATCTTGTTGCTTTATATTGACTGATTTTTCTGTTCTTTTTTTCTTTGCAGATCGTATCACAAGATTTTTCTCTTGGAGATATTATCAAATCTCTACGAAACTATCGTATGCCATATATTTAACGCAATTCCCTATATATTTCTATAATGTGGGTCGTCGGCGACATGCTCATCATTATTATAATTTCATATCAGCGATTGTAAGTTATATATAATATCTAATTGATAAAGAATCGTTGAATGCAACTTTACTCATTCATTGTCTTTCTATTATCCAACAGTGTGATACCAATGAATATTTATGCATTTTTGCAGCCTCCATTATCTTAACATTATTGTTTGATGCACCTTTTCAAAATATGAAAAAATTATTATTAAAACGCTCAAGGAACACTGCCAGTAAAAGCAACAGCAGTAACGAGAGCAATCTAAATAGCGACGCTTTAGCAGACATCAAGTTAACAAAATCTTTATTACATTCGCATGGTGATTAATGAATTAATCAAAATTTATTTTTATTTTTTTTACTTTTTTTTTTTTTGCATTTGTTAAATGCTGTTTAGTCTCACGTTTAGTTTTAAATTTAATTTATAATTATTTAGTTATTTCTATAAAAACACAAGAAGCACGCAAAAGATGAAACGACTGCTTTAATAACATACACTTGATTGTTTTACTTAATTTAAAGACATTTATAATTATTGGTGTGTATTTAACGTTGTATATTTACTTCGTCTTCCTTTGAAACTGTTCGTTAATTTATTAAGGGTTTAATTTTTTTAAATATGTATGTATGCATATATGTACGTATATATACACAAAAAACAAAACTAAATAAAAGAATTTATTTGAAAATGCTTTTTAATGATGAAATTAGAAACATTTAGAATTAGAAAATTTTATCTGAGAATAAAACTCAAATTATTATTATTATTAAAATTAGTTTGGGCTGAGAGGAAAATTCAAACACAAAATCTTAAAACACTTATTTCGTCTTTGCGGAAGTCAAGGATCTTTTTTATTGGACTGCATTGCATAGTTTAACAACTCTGCTTTTGCTCTTAACATATGGCTCTAATAATTAATCAACAAAACGAACAAGACCGCAGGTGCCAAGCGTAGCTACTCAAGTAGACTATGAAGTATATAGTACGTTATTGTTTAAAATTTTATTGACTATAGCATCTGAGAAAAAAAAAACCTGTTACAACACGAACCAGCCTTTTACATCAAGAATTAGCCGCATACGCCAAGAATATGCAAAAAAAAACTCTTACGCCAAGAATATGCAAAAAATTTTTTTCAAAGAGAGATATAGCGAAGAAAAGGAAGAGTAATTGTTGTAATAATTGTCTTGTGATAATTTGAATAAAAAAATATTATACTAGAAAAACTCTGATTAATTTCGCATATATATACTGATTTTTTTTTAAAACAAAGTCAAACTTAATTTCCGTTTCTCTTGGAGATATTATCAAATCTCTACGAAACTATCGTATGCCATGTACTTAACGCAGTTCCCTATATATTTCTGAGACTATCGGCTGGACTAAAAACTATCTATCGACGACGAAATTAAACACATATAAAAACGTAACGATATAGCTATACCTAGAGTACTCGAAAACATGGTCACGATAAATGCATGCATGCATATTTTTGAGATACTCTAAACTTATTATTGTTGGGGACTTTAACTGTGATTTGTTTAAAGTAACTGTAGCTAATGTAATCAGATCTCTTTGCTTGAAATGCGATGTATCACTATTTCATAACCTTAAACCAATTCATTTTTATGTAGCTCATTGAACCATTTCGTGGCTTGATTTCTAGCTGGTGAGTGATTGTACATTGCTTCCCCTTGGTGACTAAGTGCATTTACTTTCCATGTCAACCAAGTCTTTTAGTTGAGATGTTTTTCTCCTTTGTTGTGAGGAAAGAAATCCCAAAGGGTATTAATGATTGAACGAAAACGACCGGTAACAGACATGCGACGAGGTAGTGAGGTTAGTTGGAAAGCATATTGTCGTTATAGGAATAAAGCTAAAAAGATCATTCGGAATGTACGTTTGGGCAGTTTGCCGCTAGTGTTCTTGTTTACAGTTATTAAGTATGGCCAACCCTTCGCTCTCTCTTTTCATTCTTACCCTTTACAACAGATTATTACTATTGAGCGGTCTTTTCTTGTTTGAGTTGCGCGGGGATTACTTACCAATTGACCTACCTATTTTCATGGCAGTCTGTGGTTGAATTGTGTACTTTTTTACCTCAATTTATCACAAAACACACAGCATGCCAAGTCTGACATTAAACGTAATTACATTTTTATATTAACCATCGAAGAATAGGATGTTGTTCCACTTCCGGTATAGACTTGTTCTTATAACATCGGAGATTCATCGGAGATACTATAAAATTTAAATATGTTTATATGTTTAAATATAATATGTAGGTATATATATACGTATATATAGATTATGAACCGATTTATCTATATCTTGAGTGAGCGTTACACCCCTAGTATAAGCGTGAAAGACAAGACATAATGTGCAGTTAGAATAAGGTTAATACTGAAAACGTACTGATCAACCAAGTAACACACACATCCAATATTAACAAGCAAAAAAAAAGAAAGCACTACAATTTATGCGTCGGTATGAAATGATTTGAGCTAAGTAACCGACTTGTAGCATGTGAGGCGTGTAATATGTGGACACGTTTTATTTGATCGATTACAACTATTTTTAGATTAATACGAGCTACAGTTATTTGTTACTTGTTTTTACGAGCACATTTTATAGGCCCTTCCTAATCAGGATTTTCCCGTCAATGTATGTAATCAAATACCATAATTTCGTGCCTGCTACGGGCGCAGCCGTAGGCAGATCACGCCTGAGCCGTGCCCATCAACTATCAAATGTCCAATGGAACTGCACAATATTTGTAGTTGTGTTTTATCCATAGCCATATTTTGGATCAATTAAGTTTGTATGTTATAATCTTTTGCTCACTATAAGCGGATAACGTATACTTTCAAAAACCGCCTATGGTCATTAACTATAAGATTGTAAATCCAAAGCTTTTTATATCAATCTTAGTGACCGTGCGAGTTCTGCTAATGAACGACGTATAGGTATATAAATAGATAAACAGTCAAAAAAAGCTTAATCTAATGACCCTAATCATAAACTTCTTAACTCCTTAAAATTCCTAGATCCTGCATTTGGAACAAAACTATGTTAGTGACGACAACAAAAGTATAAAGATGAAAATTTCCTCGTATAAAGAAAAAAGTTTCACTGAAGATGATCTATTAAATAAATTAGACCAATGATCTGTCGCAATGAATGTATCAGATAGTAAAACCTTTCGAAAAAAAACTTAAAAAATTAAACGGATAATGGTAATCGATAAGTAATTTCTTTAAAAAGTAAATATAATAAAAATAGTTAAACATTTTTTTCTCTTTTAAATTTGACCTTTTCTCTTGTTTTCTACTAACTTGCAACCGAATGCTATTCAGATATATCTAAGTTAACAAGCAACAAATACTAACCATTTTACGGAGTTGGTGATTTTATAAAATGAATCAAAGTAGCAAATAAGATAACCATGTCTCTAAATAACTTAGCCAAGTACCATGTGGACCATGTTATATATATTTTACCAACACATGATAGTAGTCTAATAGTAAAATAACTGCATTTAGCTATTCGATCACTAACGCAATACAAACCACACATTTTTTTACCCTTAAAGCTTTAACAGAGTTACAATAGACCCCGAAACCACATCGACAAAATCAATGAATGTCTATTAATTAGCGTTGACATTGTAATCACGGAAAAGATTACCAATAGCGCATATTGTTCAATATTCTGACCAATGGAAAAAAACTACTACCTGCATTTACACTTTGTTAATCGACCAAACAGAAAAACTTTTAAAAACTCGGTTCAATGAAATTCGAAGTATTTCGTCGTAAAAGCGTTTGATTTTTATTTAATTTTATCAACTAAAATGAAAAATCCGTTCTTTTATACATATCTCCTAAAGGAGCCAAGTATACAGACGTTTCAACTAAATATTCCTGGATTTAATACTCGTAAGGATTTTATTTAGTTTGTACGGATTTCCGGGGCTTAGCTTGGGTACCCTCACGGAAACCGTTACGAAAACGTCTCCTAACAACTTTAAGGAAACGCATACGACCAGTACCAGTAGTCTTCCTCCTCTTAGCCTTAATAGACCAATTATCTGCAAGAATAATTGAAAAGATTAACTAAAATCAAAACACTCATAGTGAAAATATGTCAACAATAAGTCATTTAATGAAATAATATGATATCATTTCACTGTAAAAATTGTAAAAATTTTGATCTGTCTGCGTGCTTGGATTGCGAAGCTATTGTAAAGCCAAAAATCTCAAAACACAGACTTTTATTAAAATCAATTCGCACAATTTAGCAAATTTTACTTACACGAACGTAACTTAGCAGCTGGATAACCACATTGGGCGCAAGTAGATTTCTGAATATGATACGAAGAACGGCCACATCGACGACATAATGTGTGCGTCTTATTATGACGTTTTCCAAAGCTGGACGTACCTTTTGTCTAAATATAAAAGACAAATTGATTTAATTTTTGAAGATCCATTTTCAACTTAAGTGCATATATTTGAAACTTCTATCGTATGTATATTTAGCAATCATATTTAATTTACAACTTATTCTCATCCAAAATATATAACCCGTTTATAAAATCATAATTTTAGATGGATAGTCATTTATTATTCTTCATGATTCACGCAGCCGATGTTGCCGAAAAAATTAGATTTAAATTGCTCCAAAAAACCACAGTTCATACCATTTTGTTTGGAAAGAAAGAAAGAAAAAAGAGATAATGATTCAAGCACAGCCAACTTCACATTGTATTGATAGAAAAGCATTCGTATAAGTGCAGCCAGCTTCATCATAAACTCTACAATAATTATGGTTGCCGCTTTCAATACAAATTAATAGTTTAATATTTTTATATCTTGAAAGATTATATATAAAACTTTTTATCGCAATTTTCTAAGTTTTTTCAACACAAATTGAGTAAATAATTTTCAAAATTTTGGCTATAATCTTTATACACTTTCGTCGTTCTAACAATGTTGACTATTCAGTGTTAAGTGATTAATTCTTTATTCTATCTATCTATATATATAGATATAAAATCTTTTCTTAAGTAATGAAAACAAATACAATAAATTTATACATTTTGAACTTAAATTTATGAAAAACCTACGTGACATGGTATAAATAAAAACTCTTCGCTTCGTGCGAAGAGTTAGGCCTTTATAACGTTATTCTGAGTCAATAATGATTCCATATAGAAAACTTTTATTATTGAAAATAATAAAATAGTTATAAATATAATAAATAAAATATAATAATAAAAAATAAAATATAATAAAATAGTTATTTTCAAAAATTAAAATTTTGCAAAACAGCATTTACTTTGCAGCAACTTTCTAGTCCAAGATTATGATGAAGTATTTCTTCAATCACTTATATTTAATTTTTGATATATTTGTTGTAATTATAGAATTAAGTTTGAAGCATTGTTGTAGCTGAATTTTCCATTTTTATGTTTATGCTGCATTGTGAGAGAACACATTGCATTGTTAGTAAAATATTAAGTCCTACTAACTATTCCCTAATGCCACTAAGTAATTTCAGCAGCGATTATGGCAATCATTGAGATTGTGAGTATTAACCATCAAGCAGCATCCTTTTACTCCAAAAAAAAGGAAGGATTTTCTTAGCCATATTAAACTTTACGAAAAACGAATATATACATGTGCGCTGCACTCGTATGTCTATAGCGTATACATAAATTAGTTATATTCGTCCACAAGGCAGAAGGAATTAAACGAATTAAGAATATTAAGATATATCAATCATGATGTTTGCTCCAGGAGATGAGGACGATATGGTTGAATGTCCATACGATAAAGCGCATAGGATGCTACGAAAACGTTTAGCGAAACATTTAATTAAGTGCCGTGTCAACCATCCCGATGCTGAATTGCAGAAATGTCCGTTTAATAATACTCACTTGGTGCCAGAGCCCGAATTTGTTGTAAATATTGACAATTAAAAAGGTGATATTTTCTAGAAAAACCTTTAACTAATTAACTTTTAGAATCACGTAACTAACTGCCCGGATCGCAAATTAATTAGTAATTATAAAGGTGTGCCTGTGACAAAATTGGAGGAACGGCCCCAACATAAGCCCGTCGAGACTGATGAAGATTGGGATAATATGGAAGCTGCGGACTATGATCCGAAAAAGTATCTTGAGAACGTTCCTGTATTGCGAAGACCGGACGGTACGTGTCCCTCGGAGCGAAAAGACTTTATCAAAAAGGAGCGAAAACGTTTAGGGTATGACGATAGTGATACTGACAGCGATCGTCCAAGTTCCTCGCGTAAATCTTCTAGACGTGAAAGAGCTGATGAGAGGGAATGTACGCCAACAAAGTATCTTGAGAATGTTCGTGTGTCACGACGATCGGATGGTACGAGTCTCTCGGAACGATCGGAATTTATTAAAAAAGAACCCAAACGTTCAGGTTATGATGACAATGATACTGGCAGCGATCATTCACGTTACTTACGCAAACTTGGAGAAAATGATGAGACAGAAGATATACCAACAAATTATCTTGAGAACGTTCCAGTGTTGCGACGATCGGGTGGTACATGTCCCTCGGAGCGAAAGGAATTCATTAAAAAGGAACGCAAACGTTCAGGCTATAATGACAGTGATACTGATAGCGACCCTTCAAGTTATTCACCTAAATTGTGTAAACAGGAAGAAAATGGGGGATGGAGTGAGAGGGAGCGTACACCACCGCCGCCACCTATTATTAGTAATTGGCCCGGTTCTAACTGGAGCGAAACTGCTTCGACAAGTTCGGCAACGTCCCTTGCAGTTTCTCAAGGATTCTCACCTTCGTCCATTGAACAAACTTTCCCCAGTACGAAATCCTATGGAGAACGTTCTCCACTACCTCGAAAAAATAATGACGCTCGGTGCAAACGTCATAAAGGTTCTTACCACGAACAACGCGATCTGTTGAATTCACCTATCTCTCGTAGTAGACACTCGAATGGAACATATTGCGCAGAGCCAGATGTGAATTCTCGTGATTAATCCAAGTGGAAGAGTCAGTGCTGGAGGAGACGCAAAAATAAATTTTGAAGGGCAAAGTAGTCGTATCAATAATATATTTATAGTCCTGTTTTGAAATATTATCGCTAAGATTAAAGATTATCGCGAAAATAGACATTTTTTTTTGCGGGGTCTTATACTAGTATTCCTAAAATTCACTTTTAAGTTGACGCAAGAATATATATACAGCATTCCGTAATGAAGATTGGCAACATATGCCTTCACAATTATCTTCATAGCGGAATTGTAGATTTTTAATTTTGTAGTGCCCAAAAATAATCAGATATCCCGTAAAATATGTACACTCGATTACTGTAATAATTTTCACTAATATAGACGTGATTGTAGTTTTATGGGATGCATTTGAAAAGCTGATATATATACGTTATTTCATGGTTACGAAAAGCCACAGCAAAAATGTTTGCATTAAACACAAATTATAACTTCCTGCTCTAATATTGCATCAAGAAAAAAACTAACCTAGTGGTCGTGAATAGTTCACAAGCGAGCGCACAATAGATACAAAATTATTGATAGTAAATAAATAAGGCTAGGTTTGTATTAAAACACTTACTGGCTATCAAATTGTACAAAAATAATAACCACTCTGCTCTATTCTGGGATCGATTGCCTTTCATTTGCGAAAATTCGCACATACCCGACATCATTCCTTTCTTTTTCTAATTTTAACAAACAATTTGTAATTTCGAAGAAGAAGTACAACGCCGTGAAATAGGTAACTCTGAACATGTAATAACAAGCTTTTCAAATTATATTGGATCAAATAAAAAAAATAAATATATATATATATATATATATATATGTGTGTGTGTATACACAAACAATGGTACATCCGCAGTGGCAGAAAATTCTAGCTTTTTGTTTTGAAATACACATTAGCGTTTTTTTACAGTATTTAACCGGCATTTCAGCATCATTACAGATTGGGATGATTATAACGAAGGTATTCATATTTTCCAATTCATTTTCATTGAAAGTTTTAGAGTCAATTATTTCAGTTAGAAATTATCAAAATGCTTAATTGCGAGCATGTCGTTTTGGATTTCTCTACTGAACAGCATCAGACTAATAACTTAGTTTATATTGTGGAAAGTCCTAAAGAATGTGATGCCATATCCACTGCCATACAATTGATATATAGCAAACGCTATGCTCAGCTTTCTTCATTACACCTCATAAAACATCAAATAAAGGACGGAAAAATAATTGTAAACTTTTCATTGTCTAATTCACCACTTCAAATAAGAGATTTGAACAATTTAAATAGCGAAGATGATGACGAGGGACCATGCACTTCTAGCCAAGCAAAAGAAAGGGAAATAAGGCGCAAACAATGTCGCTTGAGGCGGAATCAAGTTACTCAAATAACAGCAATACGTGATTTTCAACTTGATGGAGCTATTATTGAGTACTCAATAAATCAGGGACCTATAAAACGCTGCCCAGTAGCAAAATTTCAAACCAGATTTTTTAATTGTGCTGATTATATATTGCCACATTTAACGAGTTTGGAAGGCAAACAATTTTTTAAAGACAAATGGTTAAACATACTGCGTGGCGGTTGCGAAGGAACAGGGTATGGGAAATATGAAAAAGAAATAATTTACACAATTGTGGATAAATTTTGCCCTTTTTAGAGAGAATTTATTAAAAGATTTTTGTCGATTGTTCGTTTACCGTAAAGTTAAGTTAAATGAAATGCTTGCTGGCCTTACCAGTTCTACACTAATGGTAAGCTCAAGCATTACTTCGAGCAAGATTTCCAGTATTTTTCACGTCTTTCGCGATGTAAGACGTATTTTTGAATATATTACTTGTTCCGAATACACGGTATTGTTTTTTTTGCCGTCCGATTGTGGACCCTCCAAAGATATCACCGAAATTGCTCAAAGGATTAATTTCGAGCAAATGCAAACAAAGGTTCAACTGAGAGTAACGGGTCCTTATGCAATGCCTCAGATACTTTGGACACAAGCTGAAACTCATATACAAGAATTATTACTCATAGCCTTCCAGCTGGCATTCGCTTATCACTGTCATGAACATTTAGTATTTTTACATAGCGTAACAAATGTAAGTAATTTTTATCGAAAAGTGACCTATTTAAATTTTAAGAAACGAAAAGTGTTGACCTAACCAACATATGATTTAACAGATAATAATATTAATAATTGCTCTTCTTTATACCATATTTCGTATTCAAGTCGATTTCTTTTGCTAATTTAATAGAAATACTAACTATTATACAAATACTAATTCTAATTTATAATGCAATATAAATGTGAAAAAAAAAAAACATATATATTTATTATATATATATAATTAATCCTTTACAGCTTCAAAGACATCAAAATTTGATAGTATTTAAAGGTGCTTTAGCACAGGAACAAGAGCAAAGAAATGGGCAAGTAAGGTGAAAATGTTTCAACAACATATATAACCTTAAAATATAATATTTTTATTGCAGAACTGGTTTTCTAAAAATTATTTGCAACGGATCATCGACGTATGCTTGAAAATCGGCCTCTCGGCTGTAATAGAATACGAAGACAATTTGCCCTTACCCCTTCAGAACGCTGCCATAATCCAATGCAAATGGCAGTCGACACCGGGTGTCTGGCTCATCGATATTAAAAAACGTCCAATCTCAGATTATAATCCACTTAATCGTTTTCTGGAAGTTGTCAACATTTTATTGAAATAAATTACTTTTTATATTTTATTTTAAATAAAATATGATTCAATATAAAATGAATACAAGGTTAAATTAAGGTTTTAATCCGCTTTTAACTACATTTGCTCGTTTCTTTACAAACTTTTTAAGGTTTATACACAGCCACATTTTGTAGTATACCTAAAGGGCATGGGAAAATAAAGTAGGTCTGCTCGGCGAAAAATGGGGGGCGGGGGTCGATGACGAAAATTACCACATCGAATTTTTATAATGTTTCTGGGTCTGTTTATGTAAGTGCGTGTGGACGAGTTATCTCACCTCATCAGTCAGAATCAAAGAAATCAATTGCACCAACATCAGTTTCTTCGCCTTTGTCCTTTGGTTTATTCTGAACAGTCAAACGACATGAATGAGACAACAGCCTCAACTTCACAAGCAACCTCCTCCTCCTCGGCTGCTGGCTTTACGAAAACAAAATCCACAGTTTACTACTAACATCATGTCGGAAGAAATGTTGAATTTTACGAGCTGAAATAACTTGAAGCGCAATATCACCTTTTCTTTATCACCATGAAAGAAAGTTTGTATTTTTGTAACTGCGATCGAAAGTCTATGGTCGAGGCGTCGTTTTTCCATGAGTTCACGAAAAATATTGATATCAAGCCTCAGTGGCTACGGTATCCTTATGAGTCGTTGCGTCGGCGAGTGCGGACTTTTCGTAAGCAGGTTCAATAAGGGGTCGCGAATTTATATTTCTTTATTAACTCCTCCAGCAATTCGACTTCGTTAAATTTCTCAACCTTCTCCTCTCTGCCCATTTCGCATCGATGCTTGGCCAAGAAACGGTTAAAGTAATCTTTCATGGCTGCAAACATCCGTTCGGACTTCACTTTGGGTATATCACAGATGCACACATCGGCTATGATTTCGTCTACCGCACGTTATATTGGTAAGAATTTCGGGTAAACCTTCAGGTATAGATATACCATTCTATTTATATGTATTTTCTCGACTATTGTTCTCAAAGATTTGTTGAAAACACCACTCCTTTCTTTTGTAATAAAGCCTGTTTATTGTTTGCAATGCTTTTAATTTTGTCTGTTGCTTAACATTTTTTTTTTTAATGAAACTTAGAATTTCCAAATGCCAAATAATTATTAAATCCAATTTACTGTTGGGCTAACTTGATAATTAAAAAAAAAAAAAAATCATGTGCTTATTGAACTACAGTATCGCAACTTTGAATATTGAAAAAAAAAAAAACTTTACAAAGAAAATATAAAAAGCAAAGCATGCTTTGCTTACACTTTAATTTAATTTACTTTGTAAACGTAAACGCTCTTCTTGACGGAATTTTTTGCGTTCTGATGGTTTCGCACCATTTAAAGAACGTATTATGGGCGCTTCACTTACATATTTACGAGGATTATAAGTAGTTACTCGTGGCTCGTCATCCCAATTCTCCGTGCATTGGTATTCAGGCATCGGTGGTGGTTTAGCAGCTTTAGTAGGCGCATTGTCTATGTTACAAAAATTTTCAAATGCCTTACGATCTGGACAATTTCTAACATGGAACTATCGGAGATTTTGGTTTTAATAATGTTGTATTTGCTTTTAATAAAGTTGTCTTTATGAACTTACTTCCAATTCAGGTTTATTTATTATATGGGTGACATTAAATGGACAAGGGGCTTTAGGTACCGCAGCATGATTACGTCGACAACGTCCCAAATGAACTTGCATGCGTGACTCTAATATTTGATGAACTTTATCGTACGGACATTGTAGTAACTCTTCGGGTTCCATTTCGATTTTTTACCATAAAGGATTATCATTAGACTTTTTTCTTAAAATTTAGCAGCAAATTATAAATATTTTGCGTTGTTTGAAATAAAAATTTTGTTTTCCTTTACCGTTTCATTTCACTGGAAGTATATAAAACGTTGGTAGCACTGACCGCCATAAATAAAATGAGACAATCAGACAAATGACATATAAATTGGAAATTTTCTTTTTCAAATTGTTGGCAGGCCTGAACAAGGGAAAAAACGCAGCCAACTAAGTAAACAACGTCAGATAAAATAAATTTTTTATTCATTATAAAATGTAAAAAGTTGCTGTATACTTCAAATTAGAAAAAAAAGGAGTTTTAATTAAATTTTCGACGGCGAATTTATAAAAACAGAAAAGCCTTTTACAAAAGGTCGCGAAATTCGTTGATAACAAAAATAGATCGCTACCTTAGTAAATCGTGGAACATTTTACTAAACAGGATTTATAATTGCGGCCTAGCTTTTATGCAAAACTATGCCTTTTTACGGTTTACATATACCGGTCAAAAATGTTGGCGTAGCTTCTATCGCAGCGGCTCCGAGCAGTGCGACATCTGCATCTGGCAGTGGTGTTATGTCTGACGGCGGTAATGATACCGGTAAGCGTTTAAGAAAAAATAACCTTATTTTTTGCGTGTGTCGGCGCTTTTGTTGAGCCGTTGTGCTCAATTTGTTCGTATGCCTATAGAAGGTTAGAAATTTTGTCGCAACGGTATCATGATTTTAGTTTTTTGTTTGTAGTAGATACAAAGCATTTTCGCCATTAACGTTAAGGTTGTGTTTTATTTACAAAAAATATCCTAAATCTATATAATAAAAATGTCGGTTTCACATAGGTTTTATTTAGCTCTTCATGTTAAATTGTGCATAACATTTTCGAAGTACTTCGATTGAATGACCAATCGATCAAAAGTAATGAAACTCCTCGGCATAGTTAGGTCTTTTCTTTCAGTTCTTTATCCGCCATAGCTGAATTTTTCCAAAAACAATGTCTCTTAAGTATAAACTAATTCTTGACATAATCAGATTTTAACATAAAAGGAAACTTATTGGATTCGACATAACAGATTTGTTTACGAACTATAGTCATTATTTACATTATTGGCAATAAATAATTAAAGAAGCATTAAAAAAATATTCTTAATAACGAAAAGACCTAATAAGAAACATTCTTTAATATTCGTCATCCCAAAAAAGTACATGAATGAAGTAAAAATTCATATATCGATTTGATTTACTTCATGTTTATACGCATCAATATTTGCGATGACGACGTCGAGATTACGTATCTTTCGTCTTTCAATGCGCTCACGAGTATGTCACAAAGTTTTTGGATGAATCTGTTTTATATCCAAGTTGAATTTTAGAACGATTTCAGCAGTAATAAGAAATTTTCTCATCGTATATAAGGTAAGGTACGTTGGCGAAATTTATTGTGATAGTTTTTATTACAGCCCATGATGTTCTGACAAATTGTATCAAAACATGATGCCTTTTAAGCGAATATAGGTCACGAAAAGCGTTAAACTTTAGAGATATAAAAGAGCAATTGCACAAATATATAGATTTTTGAAAAAAACTACAATATTTGTAACATTAGAAATTGGATTCGCTTTTTTGGTATTTTTTTTCGCTTAGTTTATAAAATATGTTGCGATTTTTATTGTTGGCCATTAGGTCTTTGCTGCTTTATGGGACAACTGATATCTACATAATGTATTATTTTTGTATTCTGACACCAATTTAAAGTTATTTATATTATTTAAAGGCACTTGCGAAGAAACTGAATTAGCCTACGCATACATCTTTGCAGCATTTTTATCGCAAAACCAGTTATTCCCAAATTTTCTATGAAATTACGTAAAACTCGTCAATATATTTGTCAGTGTCAACTGTTTTCTATATTAATGTTTATTTTATTTAATAGTATTTATTTTACCAAGCGTAGGGGCTAGTAAGGAAGTTTTTTTTTTTAAATAGAGAAAGATTGTTGTTTAAAATTACTTGCCGTCCAGACGCAGTTGGTGCTAGTACTGCTAGGTGCGATCTGAGATTTTTTTTGTAGACTTTGACATTTAGTATAGCGTTCTTATTCTTACATTTATTACATTTCTTGCGTTAGTATCCAGCCTTGAAGTGAGAGGTATATTACGCTTGTGTTTACTGATACACATTGGAAACCCCATTAAGTGCATATCTTTTTAATGAGCGTACGATTCATCGTCCCTTTCGCGTCTTTTGTCGGAAAATTGAAATAGAAAGTTAGTTTATGCTGATTTACTTGATGACAGCACATCAAATCTCGTAATGTCCGTCGTTCTACTATAGCCATGTACACAAGAAGTAAAAAAAGTAAACTTTCATTATCGAATACAAAATGCATTGAAAGAGCATTTCAGTGAAGCGTGAAATTTCGCAGATCTATGCTTTCAAGATGATGATTGAACGCAAAAAAAATTTTTCAATCATCATCTAATCATACGATCTGCAAATTCCAATTGCTTCCGAAAAATGCCAAATCCATGGCTAACATGAAGACATTATGCATTGTTATTCGCAACAATTAAGAAATTGGAACTAAGCTATTGTTGTAGAGCGATCATCAAATTTACTTCAGTTTTAATTTAGTTTCAGTTTATTAATTAATAATAGTAATAATAATAATTAATGACAATATAATCATGCAATAATAATCTCTATTATAACGAAAATTAAAATTGATATGCCAGGACCACTACAGATTCTCTTTCGACACCATTGTAAAAAACAATAGCATGAAGATATAAATAACAACCATATTGTACATATTGTGCAGTATAGGATCAAAGCGAAGATATAGATGTAATGTAATGTGAACCTACTTGAGCTGACGATGCTGATATTGAGTGATAACCAGTTGGATAACTTTATAACGTTAACAAAGAATAGTTTTGATGATGTTAAGTACTTGTGGTCAGTTTGAATTAAATTCATTGCCCTTTCAGATTGTGTAATAACACTTTGGTGGTGAAAACTTAAATTTCTGATAATAAGATACGCTGGAAGACCGGAATTGAACATCCTCGGCGAAAACTGTGATACTCTATTATATCTTTGTTCGTATTGAAGGTATATGTGATGCACCAACAGTTGGAACACAAGATAAATAGAGCCATAATTTCCTCATAACGTTACGAAACTGACGCGTGTTCATCAACGTTCATGGCAGTGTCTAAACGCTGCCGAGGTTAAAGAGCACACTAACCAACCCGGTGTCTACCATTTAAACATGGTGGTAAGGAATGAAAATCGTACCCAGCAGGGGATGTGACAATCGTTTTAGATTTGTTTGAATTTAGCTTGGTGTTATTTGAATGTAAATTCGAGATGAGGTCACATTGCATAAAATTGTGTAGGAATGAAGGAAAGTGTTTAGCTAGCCGTGGGCCTAACCTTAAATGAAACATTTTTGATTTTCATTGTAATTTATTAAATTTGCTCATCTTATTAAAATTATTTCAGTTGATTCACCTTATGTCTTCCGAAAAAAATCTGATGCCTTAGAAGTTTTAAAGAAACACAAGGACGCTCGTTTAAAGCAATTTGTTAGTGAAGATGAGGCCATCAAATATGCCCAAACTGGTTATGAAGTTGTGGAAAATAAATATAACGATGTTAAGGGTAAGATCTAAGTAAGCACTCTCGAACATAAAAGAAATAATATTTTTAATTAAACAATAGCTTCTACTGTCGCACTGGAAAAGGCTGCCTTTCGACTTCCCACTAGGCACGAGCTTATTGAATTTCGAAAAATAATAGAATCTGGTGATTGTGAGCGCGTTAAAAATCTTATTTGGGATAATCCCAGGTATCTAGTAAGCTCTGGCGATACGCCAATAATATTGCAAGAAGGTTGTCGTTATAATGCCATGCATATATGTGCGATTTCAAAAAAACCTCAAGTAGCTGAACTCATTTTGAAGACTGTGTATGACCCAAAATTTGTCGATTTGCTGACTGGTAAAAAGTGTGATCAAAAAATGTGTGAAGAATTGTGCGCAAATCTTTTAGATTATTATTTAAATATGCCGGAGAAAGGACGCAGTGAAACACCATTACATTTGGCCGCCAAATTTGGTTGCGTTGAGATGGTGGAAGTGCTAACCTCCTATCCGGAATGTAAACTGACAAAAAATTGTGAAGACTTACTGCCAAAACAGGTGAAAAACTATATTTAATTTAAATACATTGTGAAAATTCGTATAATATAAGGATTTCTTTTCAGATCATTTGCTCGCGGGTGAACAATCCCAAACCAGATGTTCTCAAAAAGATTGAAATGTGTTTGGGAGAACGGTTTTATGTCCCCGTGTTGCGTTCAAATGATGGATGCATGCCAGCAGTAATTGGCCAGCCATTTTCTTCAAACAATCCACCAGTAGGTTTTTTATGTATCCTTTAAAACTAAATAATAATTAAAATTTTAAATAGAAACTTAGCTGTGATCCCTTAAGTCCAGAGGTAGAAGTTAAAGCTATTGCTGGTCCTATGAGCAAGGAACAGGCTAATGTAAGCTATCTTTTTGAATTTCCTGTAAATTAGGTAAATAATCTTTCTAAGAATTTTCTTATCATTCTTAGAAATTTTTCCGTCGTTTAAAAACTCCGCCTAGAAATGGTAGCAACATTTCTTCACCAATTTCGAATAATTTCTTTATTTCTCCTATGAAGTCTCGACCATTTAATAGTACTCCGTGCAAAACACCCAACAAAAGCATAAATAATAGTCTCGTCTCACCCACTGCCTCTTCAAAGCGTTCACTTTTTAACGTTAGTGACTGCAAAGGACTTGATAAATCTTTTTCTTTGGAAGGTGCATTAGATTCTCAAAAAGAAACAGGCGATAAAATGAAAATACTGCAGAGCACAGAAGACAAAGGAACACATCGTAATTTTAAAATTATTAGTGAAGCATTGTACCCGGGAACGCCACTGCTTCAAATGAGAAAATCCGCTTTCTTTACTTATCGCGATCCATGTGTGGCTTCTCCTGTAATGCTAGAAATAAATAATGCACAGGGAAATAATTCTTTTAACATGAACGGTTCGGATATATACGATACACCTGGCTTCAAAGAGCGTCACATAAAAAATACGGATACTGAGAAAGGCATAGAATGTATAGGCCGAGAATTGGCCAAAGAAGAGGATATTGAGTGGCTCGAATACTGGGACTTTTTAGAGGAATTTGTTGACATAGCTGGGCCAACAGGCTTGCAAAAGTTGGAAAACTACTTTTGTCAACGTCAAAGAAATGAGGATATGAGTAAAAGAAAAACTGCTAACAATATTGTGGCACTTGATGAAGTTAGTAATGTTTTAGAAAACTTCAGCTTTGCCTCAGGCAATGTCAACAAGGAGGATCGTTATGACAAAAATGACGATGAAAATGGCTTGAGAGGTAATAAAGTTGAAAGCCCCATGGTTTCTAATGTTTCGACGAACCATCAAATGTCTACGCCTTATACATACGTGGAGAAGTCTTTGCAGGTGCATGCTAGACGAATGACTAAAACAATCATGCATAACATGGATAATGTTGTGTCTATAAACGATGCTTTGCTTTTGGAGTTAAAACGTGTAAAGTCGTTGATTTATAGTTTCAAAGAGGACCTCAGTTTTTTGAATGTTAATTTTAAAAAAGTACATTCACGTATTGGCAACTTGGTATCAATATTTTTGCAGAATTCGCAAGAAGTTACTGAAGACGTGAAAAACAAGGTATTGGTCAGAAGTATGAAATAAAACAATTTATTAAGTTCGGTATTCACTTTCAGATTTTAACTATTTTGCAAAATTTGTTGCAAACAAATGGGGAGCGCCGCGAGCATATGGATTGCGTATGTGCTCGGGTTAAATATATGTTGGAAAATAAAGGTGAGTTGAATTTCTTCTTTTTTCTTTTCACTTTTAACATGATGTATATTATCTTCATCATTTAATGCATAACAATATTGCTGTACTCACAACTAAAGTATATTCACTTCGTTTGATATAAACGGAAACACTTTGTCAATAAGATGTTTACATATTCCTCTATGTAGTTCCATCTACCTGCTCGTCCATAATTTTTGCTTCGAATTTTTCAAGCCTCAAAAGTCCGTACGGAAAGCTGAAGTTCAACATATGTGACTCCATTTCAAAAATCATTTTCGAAAATGGATTCCATTCTCTCTCTTTCGACTAATTTTAGATATTTCTTTAGTAATTTTTCAATTGTCTGCTCGTACACGCTGACAAGATTCTTTTTCTCCCTCAATTTTTATAGTGAATATTGTGATAACATTTCAAATGTTCAAGTTACTAAGTAAAGGTACACAGATTATAAATATGTGTATTGCTATATGGACATATTATAAACAGCTTATATTAATCTACCTGCTTTTTGACGTGAATTGACGAAGTCGAATTTTAACTAAATCAATTTTCTTGTCAAGACTGGTTATTTATTCTTCATCTATTTTCAATTTCTAAAAATTACGCTTCGTTACTAAATAAAGGGTCACTTTTCATGACAGTCGTTATACGCTCTGTAGCCCAAGAAATAATTTTTATTTCTGTTAAAAATTAGGCTACTTTGGTATATGAAGGCTTATTTTTCATGAGAACAATTATGTGGGCTGGGACACAAAAATTTGCCTAATTTCAATATCGACTTTTATGATAAAAATTTGGTCCATAATTGCAAATTAACATAAACGTAAATTAAAACTGTAAGAAATTCGGATTATATAGATGAGATGCGGGAGACAGACAAGCTAAAATCGATCTATAGAATGTGGCTCTATTCGAAGTCCTTTTCGTTGTTATATGATTTCCACAGCAGACTTTCCGAAAAGATAAAAATGTATCCCTTTTCAATAGAACTTTTCGGCTTTCTCAGCGTTTTCAACCCACTTCGTCTAAAGCAAGTTCTCTGCTTAGATCTCTTCTTGAAAATGGGTCATCAATTACACATTTTTGTTAGCATCTATATTTGTCAAGCATCGCAAGTGTTTATTTGCTTTTACCGCTTTCCGAATCTTATTAGGAACTGCCTTTTTTTACAAAATGAGGTAGTTTTTCATAAGAACTTTTACTTTAAAGTGTGGATGATTGTAACTAGAATAAGCTTTTTTAAATGGTATTTTTGTGCTTTCATTTTTATTTTTAGTGGAACAAATTTTACCGGAACACTTAAAAACCGAAGAAATGTGCTCGAATATTTGGTCTCAAGAAAACGATTGTGATTGCCAGTGGGAAAGTAACTTAAGTCGTAAGACAAGTCGTCGCAATCGTATGGAGGCACGTTTTAAAAATCATCAACGTCTCAAACAATATGAAGCGAACAAACAACAGCAACAACTACCGCTAAAACCAAGCTTTGACCATTGGCGCAATCCAAATAACGATTCTTCGGATGATATGGACGAAGAAGTTTTTTGGGTTAGTTTAACTTACTTTAATTACTTTTTTCGTCCACTAATAACTATTAATTTCCATTTTAGTCTGATGTTGGTTCTGATGTAGATTTCGATAAAGAAAGTCAAGAAAGTTGGCATACTCCTCCTGAAAGTCCATCGCATATCGATATGTCTGATGTTGACATTAAAGAAGCTGAGCATAAGATTTTCATTTACGGGTATTTAAAACATTTAAATAATTTCATGTATTAACTCGTGCGATTTATCAAATACTAAGTTGATGTATGTCGAAAATGACATATAGAAATGGGCATCGGGAACTTAATAAAGTATACATTTCGGATTAACAGACATTGCGGGACTGATGTTGGAATAACGTATTCATAAATTCAAAAAGGTTTCCAGGTTTTCTTTTCCACTATCTCACGACTTAAATTTCGAATTTTGCAAAATGACTTCATGAGTCGTCTATCTACAAAAAAGACCTAACTACTTTCTTAAGGCGATGGCCGTAAAGCACCGTCTAGAACGCTACTTCCTATTTTTCTTTTATATCCCAAAGTAAATTCGCAGATTGACAAAATCGAATCAAGTCTAGTGTACAAATGTCAAAAAAACCAGGTACTAAAAAGAAAGCATTAAATGTACTATTTTGATTACTATACGCCAGTTTCTTTTGAAATATGCGATCTTCATAGTCAAAGATCCCATTAATTATTTACAAGGTTATAAAGTATATAGTATTGTAGGCTCGACGTATTAAAAATTTAGAATTAAGCAGTAGTAAATATAGGACGCAAACCGCCGAGTATTCACTCAGTTTTTTGTAGTTTTATTTTTTATGCCCTTCATGTGAATTTAGATTTATATACATTTATATTTTTGTCTTAGTAATGAACCTACAAAAACTGATATGGATGTTTTGAATGCCATTCTTCGTATCGATATCGATAAATCGAAGTACCCAAATGTTCATTCCTGGAAAAACGCTTTGATGCGTTATCCTAATGATGAAATGGATTAGTAAGTTTTTTTTTTTTTTACTTTACTTACTAATCGTCTTTGAATTTGATGTTTTCATTTTTATTTGCTTAGCTTTGCTGCACCTCGTATTGTAAAGAAGTCTCATTCATTTATGAATCAAACTTCTAACTATAAAAACGAGACACCGCTATCACGTCAACGTAATCAGTACACATTAGTGCGTTCACAGACCACACCTCTGGCTGTTAATGCATTAAAATCTTCAACGGATGCTGTTAAGGAATTAAACTTACAACTGCCCCCAATACGTTTATTTATGTCACCAAAAACCATAACTGCCGCATCAACCGTCGATAATGCTTTGAATACAATGAATTCCATTAGAGATACGATTGCAACAGTCACCACTAAAATTGCGAATGAGACCATGACCACCGGTTTATTAAATGTTAATACTGCTACTTCTCAGTCGTCGAGACCGCTAACACCCATAAATAAATTACGAGGACTTTTTAGCGCCTATCGCGAACGTTTGCCAAGCACTCCTTTGTCAACTCCGCTCACAGATAAGTGAGCTCCCGAACTATTATTTATGTTGGTTTTTGTTTTCAGATGAATTGTCTTTTTTTATTGTTCGTTTTCTTCTCTTTCAATTATCCGAATTTTCATTCAATAAAATTATTTATTCCAGTCGTAATATTTTAAAAAATTTTTAAATAGAGCAAAATTACATTTTAATATAAGATTTTTCTTTTCGCTTACCAAACGCATTCACCTATCGTATTCTTAGTATTATTATAAAATTAAATATACAATAACATGTTCTTGTGTCGTATTAATTAATATTACATTAAATTGATTTTTGTTTTTGTTTCCCGTGAGAGATTAAAATTATTATATAAACATTTCCTTTTTTTATTTATTTTTTTTTTTTTTACGACTTATTACCCTCAAGTGCGTTAAATTGGGGAAAAAATGAGGTTTTTTAAGTGCATTGTAAAGCTCTTACGAATATCGTAATTGAATATATTATTTGTCATGGTTTGTGTATGCATATGAATTTTTTTTAAATAAAATTAAATTTTTTGTAAACATTTTAATCATTTTTTTAATATCTATAAACGCATAATGAATCTACTCTCCTCACTTTAGGTAAAAATTTTAAAAAGGCCGAAATATTGCATGTCCTGGATATAATGCATTTGTCGAAACGCGAGAAATAGCGAAATCCGTCGTTGCATTCCACCCGATCGATGTAATATTTTTTTGCTTGATTTTTTCGTAGCGTCCATATGATTGGTATTGTAAACGACTTGTAAATTGTACCTTAATATAAATCTCATCTTCATCTCCCTTTACAAACTATGAAAAAGTATTGTGTGAAGAATTTGGGATAAAGCTTCTGCTTTTTGTGGCTGCATCACCTGCTTTGCAAAAGTATGCCCCATCAGTCCTTCCATTTCCACTTTCTGTAAAACTATTCAGTTTTACGATCACGAACGGTTTGCTGAATAAACCAACTTTGTTTATTTTACATGCCCAATAGATAAGAAGCCCGAATGCCAACTCAGTACAGTAGAACACGCTTTAATTACAATTGGCGTGTGATTACACTTCTAGTGAATGCTCGATCGGTAAAGATGTAACAAATATCGGTCGGGCATAAATCTCTCAGGTAGCCGTCACACCTTATACCTTGCTTTTTTCATATTGCTTTTTTTTGTAAACCATTACCGTGCTTATACGTATACAGCGGGCAACCAGGACCCCTGAGGGACTGGTTACATTTTTGTTGCTTATATGGTTTTGATTCTTAATTTTTTATTATAATTTTCCGTAGCACCGTACCGTCCACACACAGTATGATAGGTACGTAACTGATTTGGTATCAAGTCAACAATGCTACGTCGTCGTGTTGCCCCTAACACTTTTTCTTTAAGATTTTTATATTCCGCTACGGATGCACTTCTGGCATCTCCTACCACTGAGCCTGCACAGATCTCATTTATATGCGTCTGTCAGCAATCTCGAAATCTCGACTGTTTAATGCAGTGGTCAAAGTGGTCTCAGAGAGAAAAAGAACGTTCCCATCTTATATAAAAAAAAAAAAGAAAAGCCAAAGAATTTTAAATTCTTTTAATATTTATCAAAATTCATACAATCAATTAACTGATAATTTTCTCTTTTCATTCCTCTTTTAGGTCGCTTCAAAATTTAAAGTAGAACAGGCTCTGATGGTTCCACTGTCGACTGTGGCAAGTTTGAACGGAAGTCGTCTTGTGTGTTGTTTGTATCGATACTAGTTTTAGACGAAAGATGACTGCTAATAGAAAGTCGACTCCGTCGCTTACGCATCGAGTCCACGGACTGTGTACGTTTTTTCATGGAGATCTCTTCATCGTTAATTGCCCGACAAATTTCAATGAACGCACAAAGCTCAGGACTTTTTAAACGCATGCAAAGAGCAAAAGCTTCATCCAATGCCTCTTTGCCTCGTTCGATCTTATGAAGGACAGCATGTGCCTTAACAATCAACATAGTGCTAAGAAATTGCCATAAAACACTATTGCAATTTTTAGCTTCTATGCGTTAAAAAAAGGAGAAGAGCACACGAATTACCACACAATTAGCAGAGCAAAATTTTGCCTCATACCTTCCACTGCTTTTCTAGCTACTGAACAGCATTCATCAAAGCGACTTTGACCCAAATGAGCCCGAGCAATTTCATGTAATAGATAGCACTTCTCTATCGAATATTTGGCAAAACGCATACGTTTCTCTAAACGAGCCAGAAATTTTCTGAAATTCCAAGATAATTGATATTGATGAAGCTATTGAAGAAAGCTGCATATCTTCAATATTTTTATTTACTTGTAAGATATAAGGGCATAATCGGGTGCATCTGGTTCCTGATATGTAGACTTGTCGCCGAACACAAATTGCACAACGTCTTTATATTTATCGGTAGGCATGCGCAATAGCAACAACATACGCTCTTTTTCGCGCGATTGTATTATATCATCAGGTATAGTGTAACGATCAGCGTGTGCCAGAGCCAAAGTGTTATACACTTCGTTAATATATTCGAATTTCCATGGCATGACGCGGTGAGTCTTCAACACAACATAATCACCCATAACTTCTTCCACGTACTTGGAAAGTTTCTAAATCAGAAAAGAGACAGCACAATTGGATTGAGAAACAACGTCATGCAAAGCCCGCAATATAGGGGAGAGAGCATTTAAGTAATCAAAGCTTAAGACTGCTGCGTCTTTTCATAAAACATTTGCGGTAAATTTAAACGTTTGCTTTGTCCTAACTCGAATGTTATGAGAGCGACATTCGAGAACGTCTTTCTTCCTCTTCTTTTTCTTTCTAGTATAATATTAAAATATGTATTTATTTACCTCCAATTCCCCTTCCTCGCGCAGTTTGCGTATGGCACGCATTTGCGATAGCATTGTTCGTCGTGTCTGATACTGGACGCGATTTAAATGCGCTTCACGGTGTTTATCCCAAATGGCCTTATCCGGACATTTGCGCGATTGTTCCGTATATAAAGGGCTACGCGCTTGTAACATTTTCTAAGTATTAAAAGTTCATTCAAATATCATTTGCGAATCATATTTAATCGCATAAAAATACTTACCAGAAATTTCCGAACAACATCGTATTTCGTATGAGTCAGTTGTCTTAAAAAGGGCGTCGACACTTTCGATTGAGGCAGCAATAAATTTTTATTCTCGCGCAAATGTTTCAAAAAGATTACGTCAATCCAACTCTTATTGAAATAAATTTGATTAAAGACTTTAAAAGCACGACGACGACGGGCCAATTCACGCGGTGAAAGCAAAATTTCCTAAAAAATTTCAAAAATTTCAAAAAAAATTAAGAAAATTATTTTTGGCAGCGTGAACCTCTTTTTCTAAAATGCTCATAACATCGCATTTTCCCTGCTCTTTTAGGATTTTCCATAGTGGACGATCATCGACATTTTTTTCACGTTCGATTTCATCCAGAACAGCAGCAAAATGCTTCTCATTTTTCAATATGAATGGGCCAAGAGTCTCACCAATCGAGTCTTTAAAATTCTCATCGACCTTTTTGAATATTAAAACGAGTAATGAATGCATGATTCTCAAGAAATTGAACATCCTTTTCATCCTGCGTACGTACCACTATCAGGCGATTAAGGAATGCGGCCACTTTTTTGCCAAAAAATTTACGGGTATTATCATGCAGTTCTACTTTACAATTCTCGAATTGATTTAACTCATAGAGAGCATCACAAATTTCCAAATTGATGGGTGCATTATTTTCATCGATTGCTATGCGTAAGAATATGAAAGAATTTCATTATCATTTCTTATGCATATGAGGTATGCATTAAAATTTCACTTTTTTAGGTTACCTGAAGCTGCTCTACTATCTTCTAAAGCCCCTTCAGTTTGGGCAATATTACGCTTGCATCGACTTCGAAAATATAAAGCCTTGTGGTCGAAATTCTTTAAATCTAGCGACTTGTTATAATAATGTACGGCTATATCCAATTGTTGTTTGTGCGTATAGAACAGACCCCAATCTCGATAGATAATTTGCTGATGCTCGGGACTCCATGCTATACGTTCCCAAGGCTTTAAAGCCGCCTGCATTTTTTATAGTTTGTTTAGTCTGCCCACTTAAAATCGATTAAAGCAAGTTTTCTCTAAAGCAAGTTTTACACGAAAAAAAAAAATAAAAATTACAAAAATTGCAAATATATTTATAAAAAAATAAATGAATCTGAAGTTTCGAAAAAAAGATTTGAAATAATTTTTCTTGGCCTTTGAAAACTGATTAAATCAATTTCAATGCACACTGAAACGTTTCGAAATTTACTCGTATCGGCAGGTCTAGGACTCGGTAAGAAAATACAGAGAAAGTAGTTACACTGAAATAAAAGAGAGTGCGCGAGAGAAAGAGAGTGCGGGAGTGGTTATATACGATTCCAAACTTAAGATTTCTTCTTAAGGTCTTTTTTTTTTTTTTTTTTACTTTAAGCATAGCAAACGGCAGCGTTTAATGGGTAGTATATTAGGACATCCATCTTGTACCTATATAAATGATCCTCTTTATTTACGTATACATATGTATACATATACCCTAACGAAAACTTAACCGATCTACGATTATATTAAAAAAAAAAAAAAAAAATCAAAAACACGTGTAAGCAAATTTTGCTCCTATTGTTAAAAACAATTAATTTGACTTTTTGCGGGCCGTTAAATGGACCAATTAACCGGATTTTTGTATTCAATTTCAGAACAACCATGAACTCAAAAGTTTTTGCACTCTTTACGGGCGATTATGGGTGAAATTCAATGTTGCAGAGATTTCATTGCTCGCGTTTTCTCACAAATACCTGGTTATTATGCCCTAGTCATGATCGACAGTGACTCTCTTCGCTCTTCCTGGATTCGTTTGTTGAAAGAGAAAGTAAAGTAGAACACGCTTACAGTACTTACGTCGAAATTACGCCATTAGCGACCTTATTAATACTAGATTTACTGGGATATCTGTCAAAATGACAGGTAAATTTTGTGAATCGTCACAATCGCAAAAGTGACGATAGCGAAGTGAAATTTGGCACAAATATTCCTTGGTCGATTAAGAATAAGACGTTAGAAAATGGGTACGGTCCGTTCAAAGATACGGTCACAATGCACAAGATTCTAAATGCGGAAGAAACTAAACCACTGGCACATTTTCCATACTTCCCACGAAGATACTTCGGAAAAAAGCTTTTGATCAACATATTCATTAAGATCACATTCATGCTCAGTACAAAAAGTGCTTCCAATTGGTTTACTAACTCGTCAACAATTAACGATGAGATACGATCCAGTGTACGCTAAAATAAATCGGGAAGAAGTTGGAATTAAAAGTTTTGTCGTCAATTGTGGATGTATTAGTAAACCGATGGGGACAATTTTTGATACCGAAGGTGCATGGATGCCAGTTTTTCAAAGTATGAAGAAAGTGCCGACCTTTTCAAAGATTATATTAGTTTCTTCTGTATTGCAAGCGTGTCCACGAAAAGGTCGTACCCATTTTCCAATCTCGTAGGTTCAATCGATCGGCGTATATTTGTGCCAAATTTCGCTTCTAATTTTGATTTGCGATTCACAGAAATTACCCATCAAATTGGCGGGTCTTCGTGCAAAAAGGCCCCCTACATCATATTTGTGTCAAAATAGCGAAAGTGGGCGTGTTCCACAAAAAAAAGAGTAGACATACATACAGAGGTAGACAGAGGAATAGGTGTATATTGTTTTATGTTGATGTTGGATATTGTTTTCCTTTTCCCTCCTATTGTATACACTGTGTTTATCAAATGCATATAAAGTACGAACATATCCTTGTTTAAAAATAGGTCTAACGGTATGTTAGGTATAAACAAACACTTAAAAGAAGTTCAGTTCAAAAATATCACACACTTCCATGTAGAGAGTAAAATAGGTGTACGCACAACATTTTAAAAATAACGCAATATTTTGTACTTAAAAGTTACCATTTTTATAGAAATCAACGCAGACGATCAATAGCCGACATAACCGCCATTGTTATCAAGGATAGCTTCGATTCTGGTTGGCATTGATTGTAATAATTTACGGCAGGTCACTACCGGGATATTATACTGTAATTTTTGTATACTTTTTCCACAATTCTTCCACAATTTGGATGAATATTTCGGAGCATTATCCTGATGAAATTTCCATAGCAGTGAATTATTGTCTTTGGCATGCGGTAACATGACAGTTTCCGACAAGTTTTTATATAGAAAAGTTTCCATAATGTTTCTTAAAATGTATCAGACCGACATCCTCTTAAGAAAAGCAGCCCCATATTATTTTTAGTAAATCTAATGTGGAATATTTTTCCCTTTGATCGGCGTACATTTCTTCCTGTGTTATTACCAAATAAAGTATATTTCCGGACATTTCCTCGCCTTCTGGTCTGTACTAATTTTCATGGGCTAAACCAAGGTCTTTTCTGTCCTCCAAATTAATTTTTGTAAGCAAAGAAAGGGTGCTCTTAGAATAGTTCGGGATAAGACAACATTACTAATTTCATTGGAAATTTCTCTAGACGACTTGAAGGGATCTGGCTTTGCTAAAATTGTCGTACGATTATCGAAAGCGGGCGCAGTTTTTTAATTGCTCCTCGTCTCTTAATATTTCCATCGGGGGGCTTAAAGCATTGGTGACGAAGTTTTGCTGGTGAACTAGTCGTCCCCTTGTTCGCTAAAATGATGTGCCCGTCCCATCTAATATTGTTATAAAAATTAATTCATATTGCATTTGCTTCTCAAGAAATACGATTTACGTTAACAAACCCCCCCCCCCTTCCCCCACTCCACTCCACTTTTCATAACTTTAAAGGCGATGCACCTATTCGACTGTCCTGGTGAAAAAACCACTAAAACAACAAAAGCCTATGCATAAATTCGCTGGATTACTTCGTTAAAACCACTATATATAACATCCAAAGGTATCGGTTTCTTTATGCTGAATATTTAAAATCAAACAAGTCGTCAAGTCAAGTATGGCAGGATGCCATAAAGGCAGTGTTAATATATATGTAAATAAAATTCATCGTATGCATATATATATATGTTTACAAATGATTTACTTTATTTTTTAAATTTTTCTTTTCATACTTACTTAGTGCGAAGCTTATGCTATTTGTTTCTTTAGTTACTTATATAGTGATTTGTTTTAATTATTTTCTTTCTATTAATTTATCTATTGCGAAATGTATTGGAAAAATTTGCTCTTAAGGGCTTATAATCAATACGAGATTTTCTCATTTTAGTAAATAAATTAACTTTTAAGTAACTAATAAAATCTGTTAAGGGTCAACATTTAAATACACACAACAATACAAGAATCGAAAGAGAGAGAGAGAGAGAGAGAGATAGATGGACAAGTAGGTAGATAAAGATTGACAAAGAGATAGATAGATAGATAGATAGATAGATAGATAGATAGATAGGTAGATATAGAGAGAAAGAGAGAGATAGAAAGAGATAGATAGAGAGAGATAATGAGCAGATCAATCTTTATGTAAAATAAATGAAATTTAAAAATTGATTTTAATCACAAAACATTTATTAGTTAAACAGGTAAACATTTTCAATAAATCGTATGGATATTAATTAAGAATATATGGGTAAAAATAAAAGTTTTATTAATAAAAACGAACAACGTCTTCTTATTTTAATCTAATACGTATGTATGTATATATTTAGTTTCTTTGAATGCATTTTTAAGTAAAATTTCAAAAATTTTCTTAGTGTTTGTTTTTGTTTTTCTAAATTTAATTTTTGTTAACTTTAAGTATTAAAATGAACGGAAAATTTCAATTGGAATTTTTTTAATCAATACACGCGAGTGATGTTATAAAATGATCAAAAATTATTAAATATTCATTCAAACATGCTATGAGTCCTGTATACCTATGTATTATGAATTACATGGATAACGCTTGCTGATGGAAGTGTAATGTAATGTGTAATGCCTACAAGTTTACTTTGAGAATCTTTACAAGCAAAAAAGGCGAGAAGTGAGAATCTTACATTATTTATTTATTCATTTTTATTAAACCAACATCGAAGACCCAATATTGGTAGCAAGTATTAAATGTATTTTCTTGATTAAAAAACAAAGTTTTATTTATGTAATTTAGGTTTTTATACTTCGTTTATAAGTTTTCCTCATTTCAGAATTAAAATTGCAATTAATTTTTTCAATAAATATTGTTTTTAAGATCTTAATATGTGGATGGATGATTGTCTTGCAATTTGTCTTTCAAATGCCCAAGGATATACCCTACTGGTGTGTGATCATAACTTATTGTACATTTTGGGGGAAAAAGAAAGAGGAATAGGTGACTGAATCGTGACATTCTTTATTACATTTTGAAAGAAGTATTTTTGTTTAAAAAAAATGGAAAGATACTAAGACACGAGTCATCTCATGAAGTAGAGGTATGCTCTGTCCGCTTTTAAGGCCGGTTATTCAATTTTTTATTATTCTATAGAGTTACTTTCTGAGATTATGTTGTGATGTATCAAAAAGTCTGCAATTTTATCGTAAATCAATAGATGCTTTTGAAAATGCTTATGAAATGCATGGGCTCACGTATGTCACGATCATTAGTTATAATCCTCCTGCATGCAAAAACTACTCAATATTTTGTAAAAAACCTCCCACAAAATTGACGCAAAGAAATAAAATAGAATAGAATACTGCGACTGTATATGATGATCTTCAGTGTGCACCACGTGCTCACACAGATTTCAAGTTTAGATGGATTTTTCAAAAAAAAAAAAAAAAAAAAAATTAAAAGAATTTGGCCTCTCAAACATTTAGTTTCAACGAAATAATGAATTAAGGCAAATGAACTTTGGCGAAGGTCACCCATAGCCCTGAAGACCACATGTGGAAGAGAGCTATTCAATTTAATTCAAGAATGTCTAGCTTAATGGCTGTGCCTGGATACCATCAACTTTATCTTAGATTTGCATAAGTCTACAAATCCCCCTAGTTTTGTGTTAGACGGTAACCATGTTCCACAGGACAACAGACGATGATCTTATTTGCAATTAACGTTTTCTGAATTTATGTTTGTGCTAATTAACTCAAAAAACAGAAGAAAAAGTGTGAAATTTTGAAAAATTAATAGGACCCAGAAAGAATTAACATATATTTAGCTAATAATGTTTTTTAATTTAAATTTTGCATCTAATGTCTTGGAAGGAATGATTTGTTAGAGACTTTTATTTCAAGTTCACATAAAATTAATTAATTTAAAAAAAAAACAAAAAAAAAAATGTTGAGAATGTGAATGAATTAGTTATTGCTATTAAAAAATTGCCTAATATTTTGTTATTATAGTTAAACTTATTGAAAAATATCAGCTTAACTTAGAAGAGAATTTAAAGCTTTGTATGTTTAACAGTGTCGGTCCAATAATTTTGTATTGTCATGGCCTCCAATGAATTTAAAAATGAGTCATTATCCAGGCTGTACATTTCATCGGAATTATCCTGAAATTTTCATTACGATTCATTTAGAATAGAAATCGATTATAAAAGCAAAATTCGAAGCACTTACACTAACACGCATTGTACTGTCATCGATGTAAACGCTCGAGTCCGGCTCACTTAACGCCTGAGGTTTATTTAAGAATCGTCGACGATACAATACAATACTGATAGTTCCCACGGTGCAGCAAATACCGAAAACGGTAAAACATATGGCGGATATGGCTCCTACATCCATAAAATAGGTTCGCTGCATTTAAAAATATTAAATAAATAAATAAATAAAATGAATTTATAATCACAAAGTTTGATCAAAGTTAAACCAATCGCACCTGGACCGACAATGCTTCTGACGATACGTTGCCCTCATCGTTCATATCGTAATCATTGGGTGTTGTTGAAGCTGATCTTGTTAGAAGATTTTTCGAATCTGACGAATAATTTATAAAACGCTGTATATGTTTGTACTCTGCGGACAATCCCTTCGATTTACGGGAACGATGCTCAGTATCAACTCTACGTAATTCATCCTGTTTATTAACATTTTCGAGAGTAAAAGGCATTTTGTGAGTTCCATGATCATTATTAATATCGGTTGTTGTAACGCTATGCGATGCTGGTAAGTGAGCTGCCATTACATTTAACCATTCAATGGTTGATTTGATTGTTTGCTCATTATTGTTATTATTATTATTACTATTGGCATTTCTCGACATTTGGTTTGTCAAGAGCATGGTGGTGGTGGTGGTGGTGGTGGTGGTGGTTGTGGTGATGGGCGTGGCATTCACCACATTAGAAGATTGACTATCGTTAACGTCATTATCGGATGATGTTATTGCTATTGAATTACTTGAAATATTTGTAGAATTTATAGAATTTGTACTTAAAAATTTATTATTAGCATTACTGCTAAAGTTTGTGTAATTATTTTTCTCCGCTATCGTTTCAGAGGAAATGTTCAAATTTTCTAAATTTTCATTTTCAACTATGGTTTTATTATAATTCTCAGCTGATCTTTTCACTTCATTCTGATCGGTGTTGTTTCCAATTTTATGTTGTTTTTGAATTTCCCCTTCTCCACGATCATCACCATCACCATCACCATCACCATCACCATCACCATCACCATCATCACCATCATCGTCATCATCATCATCATTGTCATCATCATCGTCATCATTATCATCATCATTGTCTTCGGTATCGTTGTATTGTTGTTTCTCTATTTCTCTACTATTCTGATTTTCGTTGCTGTTTATCTTTAAATTGGAAATTTTAGTTTCTTTGCTATTATCGAGTACGTTCACTGTATGAAGTACAGTTGTTTCAGCTGCTACATCCATGTAGTTATTGCTAGAATTAAAATCTTTGGTGGCCCAGGCCACGGCTGTTGTTGCCTGATAAAGTTTCGTTATTGAGGCTTTGCTTAAAGGTTTACTATTTTGATTGTAATTCCTTGACGTGGTTTCCTGACTGGGATATGTGTGTACAACCACCATTAAATCGAAGAAAGCAACTAAAACGATACGATGTTCATGTTCAATGCAAAAATCAAAATTTTCTTATCAACATGCAAGACTTACGGCTTAAAAATGTTATCCAAAACCAATGCGACCACCAATAGAAAGTCATGATATTTTAATTTCTTTAATGGTTCTGACTTTTAAAAAGATAATCTCTAAAAGAAAAGAGAAAAAGAAAAATAAATGATGTAATTTTCATATTTTTACACAACCATTCATCATCATCATCATCATCATCATCATTGTTTTAAGCCTATTAGCATATGTTAGCGTAGTCTCGATGATAAATTTTGTGATTGTATAAGAGTCCGGTTATCATGAAATACTCTGTTTCGATGTACAATTAACAGATATGTGTTTCTACATCATTGCAAGCTGTTAAATGTCACCAAATGACGTTGTCGTTGTTGGTGTTGGTATTGTTGTTGTTGTTGTTGCTGCTTAATTTGCAAATAAAGTAGAAACGAAAATAGGGATATGTGTTCGAACATAATAATAAGCTCGTGTTCAAGGTTGTGTGTTTGTATGCCTGTGTGATAGTTACAAAAAGCGAAAACTCATAGTACCCAACAATTGTCATTTAGTTGTTATTGTATCTTTTGCTTTGTCAGTAGCCCGCCTATAAGTAGGAAAGCAACAAATGAAAGCAAGCAATGAAAAAGGCTTTTGACGGCAATAAATATGATGCGAAGGTGAGTAATGACAAAAACGGAGTAAATGAAGAAAATTACTGCAGAAAAATTCTTTTCTCCTTTTCCTTAAACAAAATGTATGTCATAAGATATACATGTCAAAATGTCAGTTTAAAAAAGACGAAGAGAAAAGAAAAGAGACGAGTGTAGAAGGTTAGGCCGAATGCCATAAAAATATATAAGCGTTGGGATACTTTTACTCAAATAAGTGAGGTTAGAGAGAGTTTTCTATAAAATTTTCATCTATTTTCCGTAGTTCCATTTCGGCAAAGATAGAAACGTTGATTGGGTCCGTGGAAACAATTTTGTGCCTGTTAAAGGCAAGGTCAAGGTCAAGGGCAAAGACAAGGGCAAGGGCAGTTGTCCAAAGTTACAGACAAAAGTGCTTTTCAATTGTTCTTCTTCTGAAAGTATTAAATTGCAAAATGATTGTCGCTGATTGCTGCACTAATTGACTAATCCACAAATCGGTCAAACACTATCCAGAGCACTAACTAAAGAACCGTCAAATTATTACACGAGTCTGACTGCAGGGACGTGAACAGGAAATCTTGTCTTTCACGGAAGGAAAGTTAATAGAAGAGAATAATATTCGAGAAAGTTATTAAACATTAAAGTTGCAAACATACACATATACATAAGTATTGAAACAAAGAAGAACGTGATAAACAATTTCTTAAAAAAAATTTGTACGCCATTAAAAACCAAAAACACAAAAAACAAATAAGAAAATTAAATTCGGTTGGGACCGAATGTTTTATATCCATCACGGTTTACCCCAAAACAAGACAAAAAAAGTAAACGAACAAAATTCTCATGCTCTATAAATCAAGAGCGGGCGTAGTTGATTTATTCTATTTTCAAAATAAAAGCTTTTACCTGTAAATGCATATGGGCGTTGTTGTAGGCGTGTCCTTTGAAAAGTTTAGGTCAGTTCCAAATTGTTTTGCAAAATTGTTAGGCGATATCTTCATTTTCGCTGACGGGCGAATGTTTATTACAAATACTACACAGCTACGCAAGCAGACAGATGGACAGACGAACAAGCAGACATGTTTAGGGGCAGTCAAGGGTTGTAACTGGCCAAGAATTTGTATACTTTATGAGGTTTTTGAAGTTTCTTTCTAGGCGTTAAAAAGGTATTGAAAAAAGAATTCAATTTTGATACACCATAATAATGGGTAGGCGCGGTCAATTTTTTCCATTTTTATGTGCAAATGCTACACCATCGCCTATAGAATATGTGTTCAAATTTTTGTATATTTATCTGCTGTAGCTTATCAGTAATGCGAAAACAGAGGCACTCTCACTTTACGTAGTACTGTAGGCAGATCCTTCGACCGATTTGTTCATTTTCAATGGCAAACTGTGCGCAAGAATTTACAATGTTTGTGCTAAGTTCATTTTTGCGGACATGAGAATGTTTACAACAAACATTACACAGACGGACAGACGGACAGGAATAAATGTACTTTGTGGGGTCGGTGAAACTTTTTTCGGGATGTTGCAAACGTTGTGCCAAAATAAATATACTTTCATCCTGCGGTAATAGATCCAAAATATCATTTAATCTGTATGCCTATAGCTATAGAAGGACATGGAGGGTTTTGAAAATTTTCATTCATGTGTGCTGAGCGAGTATTTAAATAAAAAAGTCAAAAACAGCCATCTTTGCGACTACCGCAAACGAAATCCCCAACTTGTTCTCCTTCTCCTTAGAACGTTGGAAAAAATTGAAATGAAAAAAATGGGTTTATGCTGCTTGTCGTTTTGAAAATTCGTGCCTCGAAGAAACCCCTTTTAAAATTTTATAGTGTGTTAGAAAGGATTTTTTCATTGCCGTTCCATTTTATATTGCCCGCCACCGAAGGATGGGCGTATACTCATTTTGTTTTTTTTCATAATGTATGTAAGAGTCTGAAGGAAGGTTCATTCTTTATGAACATGAAATTCTGAATTGATTAAGCCATGTCTGTCCGTCTATGTGTGTGTGCGCGATGTTTTTTTGTCTGCACTCTCTTGGTTCGCAAAAATGAAAATATCGACTTCAAATTGCGTAGGAATATTGAAAGTGTCTGCACGCAGGTTGATATTGAAAATGGGCCAAATTGGTCAGAGCAGAAGTACGCAGGGGATGGCGAACTGAACGCAGCTCAGTTTTTTCTAACAAATTTCTTTGGATATTTGCTTGTTATTCGGAAATTACTAGGATTAGAAGGCTGAAGCTTTCCACATTTGCTTTACGGAACATTTTACGGTCTAGGTTCAAAAACCAATCGGAAACCAACCGGCTGTGTCCGCACAAAGTTACGAGTAATTAAATATAATTGTTTTCAGTTCTTTGAGGTTTAGCGCTTATTTATCATAAGGCAAAGCACAAGAGAAAACGTTTACAACTATGTTATACACTCCTAAAATGAGGATATATTGTCTGCCTAAAAATGGATTAGCTTTTAAAATAAATATGGGAGATACCGCGACTAATTCTGTCTTAATATACCAGCGATATGGATAGCAAATAAAAGAACTTTGCGAATAGAATGAGAAAAGCATAGTGGTGGGTATGAGAGAGAGGTCGTGGGGTCCCCAGAGTCCTGAGAGATTCGGACCCTGTCGGATAACTTTCTTATTTTTTATTTTTCTCGATTAGTTCTACGGTGTCTAGGACCATAAAAATGCCTTGCCTTGCCATGTTCAAGTATTCCTTACTCCTTGGCCTTGCTTCAAGAGCTTTGCAATTGTGAAACTGTATCGCTTGCATCTGGTGTGACTGAGTAAGAAACAGTAGGAAAATGTATTATTCCATAGATGAATTAATAATCAATACAATCATAATCTTCATCCCAAATTGTTCAAGTCTCGCTACAAATGCCATAAATTTTTGAATCGTTGTTTAGCTTCATGTCTATTCAGCGGATCGGCGTGTTTTTGTTTAGAAAGACATTTGTTTAGTTCTCATTAGAAAAGTGAGAAATAATCAGACAAGACATTAGGCTTTCAATTCCCCTCCAGGCATTCAGTTGGCACAAAGAAGGCTCGAGAAATTTTATGTGGTTACCTCAAAATTCTTCAAAAGTTCGACGGGCAGACAACGACTCCAAGCGAGACTTTATAGCAGAGTAGTTTGCAAAAAACATTTCGCTTTCCGATGAAGGACAATTCCCGTTCCAAGGCACTTTCAAGTAAATATTAGAATCGTTTCATTTTCGAAATAATTGGACATTGGGTCGCCAGAGTGGCGACATTAATTATATAATCCGTGCGCGATTGATTTCGCTTGGTGTTGCTTCCCAGAAATAAAGAAAAAATTGCTTATGGCGTTCGTTTTTTATAAGAGAAATGCGAACGAGATCGATGACTCGGTGTGGAGGTGTGGCGTCTCTTTGAAGCATTCAACGCATTCAACTCATAGACTTTCCGCGAAAAAATCCTAACTTGGCATTTATTTGTTCAATCGGTTTCTTTCCTCCCATACAGGCCTAAAGTATTTTCCCTCGGGATGCGTGGAGTGCTGCGTGTTTGTCTATCGAATTATTCATTACGTTTACCATAATGCTGAAGCGCACTCAAGTCAATACACTCTCGCCGATATGAAAATTTTCAATTTCTTTAACTGATGACTGACGTCTCTCCATATCGATCTATTGTTGCTATAGTTTGCTAAGAAAGCGAAATTGTTGTAAAGTAATGAATGCAACAAAATCGTATTCAGTTGAAGAGAAAATGGAAACGCAACGTTAATGCGTGCGTGTTAACTAAAGTAAAGACGATCGTGCTAATAATAAAGTTACAACATAAATTAATTTATTAATAATAATATGAATATCATGGTAATCGGATATGAATTGAACGATAATGCAATTTAAGCGAGTATTAAGTTGTTAAGGCTTTTATACGCCAGTTAAGAAACTAAGGTTTCACTTTCTTTGCCAAGACTTTGCCAAGAGTCTAAGAGCACCTAACATACGTTAGGCCTGCTTAAGCTAGATGTTAGATAATAAAATTTACATTAAGACTTCTTTGCGCTTTTCGCTGTTTAAATAATGTGAAGGTATAAATAGAAGCATTTGTGGCGTCAATCAACATGATTTGAAATGGCTGTGCTAGTAGTGTGTCTGCCTGACGGAACGGAACCTTGGCTTTGATTATACATTTTTTTCCCGTTCATTTTTCTTTTTTACATTGCACTCCGCTAATTTAACGTTTAATGAACAATGTCAGTAGGGTTTCATAGAAAGACAAACTGGAAGAAGACAAAGAAGAAGAGGAAGAAGAAGAGGACGTATTCATTTGCGGCGAGAGGTGCTTTTCATGCTTTTCATTCACACAGACTTTAACACAATTGAAAGTAAAATTTAAAAATCACATTGACTTGACAATGTGTGTGTTATATAAATAGACAGACAGACAGACAGACAGAGAGACATATAAACAAACAAACAAATAATGAAACAAGCATGCAAAAATCAACCATTCATTTGTTAATTCTCCCTCAACCCTTTTTCGTTTGTTAGAAAGTGTTTTTCTTTTTCTTTGTTTTTGTTTTTGTTTTTTTTTTTATTCCAATGGGAAATTTTCCCAGTGCACAACATATACAATATAGAAAGAAATCAACTCATTATTTCCATATTTCCAATTAGGCAAAGTTTGCTTGTACTTGTGTGCTGTTAATTATACGTCTTTTTATTTTATATTTATTTTAATTTCAATATACATTTACTTAAAAATGCATAACATGTACAGGTAGGTAGGTAGCCGAGCTGAGTTTGTTTAGTTTTTAGTTATTTTTTATTTGCTTTTTTCTTTTATGCGAGGGTCATTCATTCGTACAAAGCAGCAGCTTCTGTGCTATATGGTGCATAAGATACTTGTAGAAAAAGCGCGAGAGCGGTGGGGCATAGTTAATTAAAATGTAAGCACACCCGTTGCTCTTTATACCCTACATAATGTATGTGAATTAAATTTTTAACTACGAAAACCAATGTCTCACAAACGATCCCTCTTTCTTTTTCGTCGCCGAAGCATAGAACAATATATGAATATGTTTGTATATTACATACATATACATATAGATATGTGTATATAATAGATCGTCAATAAGTCATGGAACTAATTTTTTTTGTGTAAAATTCGATTTTATTCATCATCGTGATCTCCTTCAAAAGATGTACAAGTAACCGAAAGTTTTGCTAATACGCGATACACGATTCGCCAAAATCTCTAAAATGCATTTCGATTGCTCCAATGACATTATCGTAAACATTTATAGGACTTGATGAAATCTGGAATCGGGAAATTACTGCACATAGTTTCATATTTTGATATTTGAATAAAACGAATTTTATGCCAAAAAATACCCTAAACGAGGGAAGCTTTACTTTTGTGCTTAATTCAAAGCAAATCGCTGCTGAATTGTGAAAAGCGACGAAAAATGGATACGGGACAATGGCGGATGCAGTGAGAGTTATGGCGCATGGTAGGGCAACTACTAGCAACGGGAATATGCTTGGTACTGCCCCATTTATTTAACTTATCGCTAAATGAACGAGCGGATAGGCGTTATACGGTGGTTTTTAACGCACAATAACACTTCGGTTCTTATTGTTCAACTTGAGTAAGAAACTCTCCAATAGTACCGGAACACTTCGTTTTTCAAATTATGTTCAAGGTAACCGACAGAGTATAGCATGAAGTTTTACCTTCCACAGCTGACTTTGCTTCGTGCAAATGCGAATATCGAACGATGTACATCAAGTTTTGCAATTAATAGTTAAATATGGGAGTTGCAAGTGAGGAACTTATCTTCAACGAACTTCCTCTAAATACGGGTACCCGACAGGCTTTTGTTCTTGCGCCTTCTCTCTTCTGGGCCCATCATGCGTTGCAGAAAAATTTATTTATTTATTTGCCAATGATAATACGTTGTGTAACCTTGACCAGCATCAAATTGTCAATCGATTTAAGAATGTCCGTCTGTAAGTCTGTGGAAAATCTCTCGTAAGCATGCTGCCGAGAAAATGCCACCATCGCCTTTAAGTTTGGTAGACACGTTGCAAATTCTTATACGCAGGTTAGTACTGAAAATTGGTCAAATCGGTCGGACTGCTTTGCTACAGTGTAAAGTAAGCTGCGAGCTTCTCTCTTTTCTTAAAAAGGGTTTTTTGCTCATTACTCACAAATGCGTTACAGCATATAAATCTTCGAAAATCTGCACGTGTATAGTATCGGCAGTGCTATACCGCCCGTAAAAAAATCGAAAGAAAAATCAGTCACGGCTATCCAACTTTATAGTTTTTTTTTTTTCAAAACTTTTATGACAGCAAGCTTTAACAATTTATGAATTACATACACTCTTGACTGGCAAATTTGGAATGCACCCAAATAGGTCTATTTGTTCATCTATTCATTTATCCGTTGTCCTACTGTGTGATGTTTATGGTAAACATTCTTCCAATTGTGAAAAAAAAAAAATGGAAATAACCAAAATCGGGCAAAGGGCATGCCTACAAGACGCCTTAACATCTTGACTTTTCGAGTTTTTGGCTCATTCCTCATAAACTACAGCAGGCAGAGACGATGCGAGCTTCCACTTTTATTCTGCAAAGATAGGAAGAAACAGCCACGCCTAGCCAATATTGTAAAGCATGAAAATTGCATTTTCTAGTTTTCATTTTGTCGCTCTTCTAGAATATCGGTGATGGGTATTAACAATTTCGTCACAATCGAATAAAATGTATTTCCTGTGCGGAGCGTGTAATAACTTCTTTAAAGAGTCGATATGCATTTTATTTTTCCAATAAAAAGTAAAAAAAAAAAAAAAAAAACAAACAGACGTAACAGTAAAATATGAAGCCAATGTTAAGTAATGAGCTGTTACAAGTTGACAATATTGTTATCTACAAATTTCATTCGTGCCAGCTTAATAGTTCGTGGAGCTTGCACACTTCTTTACAAGATACGACCTTTAGCTATAATGAAATTTCAAATTATTGTAAATACGTGACGAAAGGCCGTGTAACTGATTGCAAGCTTAACCAGCTCATCTTACGGAAGTATTTAGAAATATGGATGTTTGTGTATATATGTGAACTTTAGAGGTCATCAAATTGCATTTGATTGTCATATTTTCAATGCAAAGCATGTCAGTTTTCTCCGTCTTAAGCTGGATTTTGAGACACTCATCAATCTAAGGAAAATGTTGTTGTAGTAACATTAGATGAGATGACCTACGACAATAATGAAACAACAGAGACAATTTGCTTAATAGCTAGACGCGATGGTTGTAGAGGGACAAGACGGCGCGTTCGTATTTGTTTCAGTTGAAATTTTCTCATTTTGTTTTAATAACAAACGCAAAATGCAACCAAACTTGCTTTACACCCATATACACCCATATATATATATATGTATATATATGATATATATATGTATATATATGATATATATATGATATATATGATATATATATGATATATATGATATATATATGATATATATGATATATATATGATAGTCAGTCGGCCGATCGAAAGTTGACAAGTTTTAGATGAAATACTTCTTTCGGAAATGGTCGGGAAGTATTGAAGAAAATATACCAAAATCGAATTATTATACCTACTGCTTGCTAAATTAGAAATAATTGAGAAAATTTAGTTTTGCAGAGTTTTGCATTAATCTTTGCATAGATCTTTATCGTCTATATGACACATAGACGAATTAACAAAATTAGGTGTAGGTAGGTGTCCCAAAATTCATGTACGACTTGAATTTGCCACCATTAGCATCCCCAAAGGGAAACTATTCGGCAGCTGACAGTTGAGGCTGACAGTTTGGCACAAGTAGAGCATTGCACGAGAGAGAAGCAACACGTTTTCATTGCTGAGCAATATTGCAAAAATAATGAAAGCTTGGCGGGGCCACAATTCGCAAATTAGGTACAAAATATGATCGTCAATTGTGAAGCGAGCACTTGCCATTATTCGATTTCTTCGTATGGTTTTATTTCAAGTCAAAGATCTATGCTAACAAGACCTCAATCTCTCGTGCATTGAAGAAAGTGATTCAAGCGAGTTGCATCACTGAAATTCAGGTCAACAGAGTCTTACGAGGCTATTCTACGTATAGCCCTATCCTAGGCACATAGCCTGTCTATCCTATGATCCAATAAAAAAAATTATAATTAAAAAGGAAATAATTCTGTTAATTCTATTTAATTCAAATCTTGCGTATGTTTTGGGACTCAGCTTACCTCCGCTTATACAAACGGCCATCTATCTCACTGTTATGATCAGGAAAGATCCATAAATTCCGAAACATAAGTGCTTGCGATGCAAGCAGTTATACAGTTTTATGTTTTCATAAAATATATTTTCAAATATTCGAACAACTTTCTCATGCCATTCAAATCATTTTAATCTTGCAATTATATCTATGTATGTGTGTGTGTGTGTGTGTCCTTTATTAATGATACATACATACATACATACATACATACATACATACATACATACATACATATATATATATATATAATTAACAATTTAGTATTCCACTCTAAGGTGCTGTGCTGTAAGCATTCTATTCGCGATTTAGATAATTTTCACGTTTCTCTTTGTGTGCACATGCAAACGTTATACTTAGATTGTTGTTGTTGTTGTTGTTGTTATAATTCTTAGCTACTGATCGTTTTCAATGACCTTGTGCATGGCTGTCTATTAGTTTGTATGATAGCCGATGCCTTCGCGTACTCCGCGTATTAAATATTTATTACATTTGCCTGCAAATCTATTAAATTGAAAATGATTTCGTTTTGCACATAATGTAGTCATCCGTCCGGGTTTGATGAATACCTTTCATTAATGATAATGAAAGGTTTTTGGTTTGTTATGAAGAGAAGTTAATATAGACATTATGAGTGCATTCGCGGACCGATTCAATCCATTTTCAATAAAGTACAGATTGGACAAAATATGTTTTAAAATTTTATGACAATGAACTTAGGGAACTTATAAAAGAATCCGGGCATTGTATACCAAACGGACACATGTCAACTTTTGTGAAAAGCAATAGCTGCAGATGTTAACCGATAGATTTAGAAGAATTATCGATAGGGTAATAAAAAAAAAATACTTGATTTTTTATTATTATTACAGTTTCTTTTAAATTTTTTTGCAAGCAACGAGTTTTGTACGATAAATTTTACATACTTTTCGGATTGTTTGTACCGTAACAACTTTATTGTTTCAATCGTTCAGATATTAAATTTAGTTTAAATTGCGTTTTTCATAAATCTCTTAAAAAATCTTTGTGTCTCATAGTGAAGCGTATTTCAATCATTCAACTGTACTGCTTGGTATATATCCTTAGTTAGCGTAGAATTCCGGGTCAGGCTAATCACATCCGTTTTGGTCATCATTCCTTCAGATATCGCATAGGTATCTTCTCGCCGTTCGCTCACAGACTAAAGGTGTGAAGGTCGTTCAAAATCAGTTGTTGTACCATATACTGTGTAAAAAGTAATAGTGCAAGATCGACATGTGACATACTGTGAGCTTGACGCAACCTCAGACATTAGTTTCAGCAGTGGAATATAACAGCGTGGGTGTCCGAGAAAGATTGTTCGCTTCAGGCGACGCACCTCGATATAAAGGGCTGGTTGTTTTGTTTTTCAGAAAGACAAGCCATGAAACAATGCTTTTAGAACAACTCTTGGTTTGCCGGCAATCTTTGGCGAAATAGAGAAAACAAAGACTCGCCTTCCAATCATTCTTTATCATGACCTTCACGCGAGCCATGTTCTCATACAACTCTTTTAACAATCAACTATCGAATACTAAACAGTGAAATAATCGAAGTACAAGGTCATATGCCGTACAGTCCAGTACCAATGATTCCTTTTTGTAACCGAACCTCAAGAATATATTACATAGACAAGATAGATTTTCATCAGTAGAAGAAGCCATTGTCGTGTTTGAAAATTATAATCTCATTATATATCAAACGGAATGGTTCATCAAAGAGGAAAGGGTTTTGAAAAATAATAACGCAGTTTTTAATAACCTAATGCTTTGTTTTTTCATTATTAGGCTACAAAAATGCGAAAGGTGCCTGGCATATGAACGATTTAAACCACACAGGTGAAAATCTAAACCTAATCTCTTTACTGGATTCGCTATGTTCTATCAAATTGACTCGTTTATGCATACATTGCCGATGTCTTACTTAAGTCAAAATTTATAATTTTTAATGTTGAGTCACGATCCATCAATGTCCGTCAAATAAATAATATCGCTGACCTTTTTCATGTTTTCATTCTTAATTTGATTGATGTACAAGAGCAGCAAGTGTGCCATTGGATCAGACGTGTACATGCTTTTTCTGCTCACACGGGACTTATTAAATAACTTTTGGCTATTGCTATAAACCCGTTTTTGTATTGCAAACTGCTTTCCAGGCATACGCAGACAAAGGATTATACTTTTTTTCTCTGTCATTCTCACTCGCTGATAGAGAGATGTATAGGCGTTTATGACGAAAATCGACATTGAATTCCATAGTTACAACAGACCATGGTATGCTTTTGATTTTTTCGTCGCCTATACGGCTCTTTACTTCATTTTGTTGAAAGCGAATGCCAAAGATTGTCGAGTCTGGATCAATTGATTTTAGAAACAGTTAGTAAATGTTATTTATTTTATATAATGGAAATCGAAGTTTCTCACACATATGCACCTAGAACGTATTCTCGTATTCGTTTCATATTCAATCGATCTAAGTTTGAAAGTTTTTTTTTTTTTATGAATGTCATCTTACTTACCTTAATGAAAGATTTGAAGGGAATCGGTTACAAATGCAAGGTCCTTTAAAAGAACATCATCGAACTAAAATAAAAAGTGAAAAGGATGAAGGAAATGAATAAAAGCATTTTCATTAAATTCACTTTAAAAGTTTTTATTCGACATTCCCAAGGCGACATGAGTGAATGAATCGCATTTGCATTTAAGCAATCAATAGTCCTTAACCTAAGTGTTGAAATAAATCATATTACAATGTCTGGTAAATTGTGGTTTGCCTTTGTGATTTCACCCCTATATGGTATGGTTACGAATTGATATCAACTTTTTTAGTCATGTATTTAATAAAGCAAAAAATTTATGGCACATAATTTATGAATGAGTTCTCACCTGCAAACATCATGCATTCATTTTTATAATAATCGATAAATTTTTCAAAACGATAAATACTTTAACACAATTGAAAAACTTTTCTATAAAAATATACTCATATATGTATGCACGTATATAGAGTGTGTAATTGCGTGTGTTTCAAAATGAGCTAATGTCTGCATTCAATATACATATAAGAGTCTAGCGACTCTTATGCACTTGCAAATCTTAAAGACAAGGTCTAGGAAAGAAGGTTTAGATCAAATGATAAGATCATTGAGGAAACTGAAGCGACAAATTGACAAATTGCTCTGTGAAGAGGTCTTCGAAAGGTTAGAGAAGCGTCTCATCATATATACACCTATTATATATACACCTATACATTGACTGATGTATAACATATACAAAAAGGAAGATCAATTTAATTGTTTTTCTGTTTGTGTTCACGTATTCCGGCCTCTTTTTGCCAATAGTTCCACGCAACGGACGGATAACACTCAAATGGTATTTCTTGTAATTGTGTAATTTCGCACACCGAAAGGAATTCAGAGTATACAACACCGCGATAATCTTGGAAAACTGTTAACTCTAAACTAAAGGTCTTCGCTGATCTTTTGCACGATATTCGCTCGATTGATCGATTGTTTCGGGATTGTATGCGTAGTCTCATCTCTCTTATAGGAATACGTTTCATGACCGATTGACAGCCAGAAGTCATCTCCTCACATACATTGTAGAGAATCGGAAAAAATACTTCTTATGTTATACAAAAACAAGCGCAGATGACTAAGGCGTAATGACGTTTACGATGTGAAATTTGTTGCGGGTGGATAAAGCTTAACTAGCTAACCGGGTGAGCGTAATGGTGTATCGAAGGCTGGTCTGTACCCTAACCTATCTATGCTTTCCCCTCGACTGCATCTTCATTCGGCGGAAGTTAAACGATAACAGTGCTTCCTCTCTCAACAAAGTTCACATAGATGACAAGGAAATAGTTCTTGTTATCATTGTTCTGTGGTCAACAAAATTGTGAAATACTTTTATATCCATTCAATTCGGAACACCCCAATGTACACATAACTTACACATACTTATTTACCTATACAGATATATGGATATTTAATTCTCAAAATTGCAAACAAAAAATACTTAACGAATTTTACGATTTGGTTATAATCAAACTAAAGTCGTTCTTATTCAACCATAAATGCAATTTATTTGCAATTATTGTTTAAATTTTATGTTGTTAGCATTTGTCTGAATATCTCGATGCCAAGAATCAAGAAATTATTTCAAATATGTTATGTCTATGAACATTTATAGTCAAAAATTACAATTACGTTGATTGATTGATTAAAAAATAAATGAATAAATAACTAAAAGCATTATACTAAAAGTTTCCAACTTTTAATCAAAATACTGCCGCAAAAAGTTTTAAGCTTAAATCAAAGTTTTGCGATAGTCATCATCTACTTGTCTGTTTTATTTCACTTAATTCTTAATGTCCGATATATACGTCTTTCACTGAAAATATTTGCCAAACCGTGCAAACGTAAATTCTCTACAGAATAACTTTAACGCAATAAAGTTATAGAGAAGTAAACTCGTATACGAAAACATTTCAATTCACAAAGAACACATAAAAGATATATATATATATATATATATATATATATATATATATATATATATATATATATGTATATATTATATAAAGAGATGGGCACATTGAGGAGAATCTCACATTACCTCTGTGTTGCTTGTAAGACTTTTTCTAACGACTCATTTTCTCAAGATGGAACGGAGATAACAATCCAACTCTTCTCTAAGTGTCACGAATAGGAAATTTGCAAAGGAAGCAACTTGAACTTGAACACTTTGGTTTCGATCATAAAAATAATGCTCTCTTTTCCGCCAAATGTTGCCGTTCCTTTCAAAATTTCAATACTCGAAGGCTGCAATAAGTTCACATCGTTGTCGCTTCTTTTCTATGGTAAGCTCATTCCGCAAACACGAACGCTGTAACGCTTTGCGAAAGATGTCTTCATCTTCTTTGGGATCGATCCCTTTCTTCCAATTAACTGTTTCGAGTAAGCCTTCGTCTAAGTATGATGTTACGTGCAAGCTTTGAGGTATAAACTCGACTTTGTCACTGTGAGACTTCGAGGATGTCTTTAATTCAAAAGTCGTTACAGCACTGTTTTTATTCCACCCATCTGAGGCGCAGGTGTGTCATGTCCAAAATTTTCAATCAATATCCGCTGTACTTTTTGAAATGCGTATTAATCCATCGAGTTCGCGCGCTTATAGTGAAATGACATCCAATATCTAATATCGGGTTTTCGCGGCCGATTCTCTTTCTATATGTTCTGATGTGGTCATAGGTCCAACCAATAGGTTTTTCATAGGTCATGCTTGTCTTGGCAGTCCTAGTTTAAACTCAGCGGGCTCTCTTCAATTGGAATCTAATTTGGTTTTGCTATTACTCAGGCTGAGACTCTCCAAATAATTGCATTTTATCATATTTTTACAAATTCACTTAGATCGGTCTTTACAAATGATTCTTGATCTTCAGATCTTAAATTTACCGAACTCTCTATGTATTAGCGTCAGTGGTTCAATTTGTAAGATTACCTTCGAGTAGATTGTATATTAAAGCATTGCTTGGGGCCCAAAATATAATAAATAAAAATTTATCACTATATATAAGCTGAAGGTTTTTTAAAAGCGTAATCTAAATACTCGGACTTGTACGGACATACACAAAGTGAAATATAATAAACCCTTTTTTAAAACCGAATCTTTTATGCCCACCATCGATATCCTATAAAAGATTTTAAAAAGAAAGAAAAATAGCTAAGTTTTCCTATTGTAGAATATTGGTTGGGCGTGGCATTTCCAGAATAAATGTATAGAAATTTATATGGTATAGGTGTTGTACTTTACGAGTAACAAGCAAATAACACGAGAAGCAAAGATCTTCACAGTTTCTGTTGCATAGGTGTGTGGGCGTTGTAGGCATGCCGAAAAAGTTGAAAAGCTTAGGTTATGTTCAAATACTTTGGCAAATTTGTAGGAGATATCTTAGTTTTTACGAACGGGATTTGTGTGTACCACAGACACTACACGGTGGCACAGACTGACATATGGGTAGACGAGCAGATGGACTTGCTTGACTGTCGGGAGAATGGTTACAACACGCGGACAAACCGGCATTCTTGCGACGGGCTGATCAAGAATATATATACACTTTTTGGTGTCCCCGAATCTTAATGCTGGGCGCGTTGCAAACGTTCGGACAAAATGACTATACCACTCATCCTTCGGTGATGGATATACTAAGAAGCAAAGGGTAGAGTTTCAAATTTTATTAATTGCAGGCTAGACTGACTCGACTGATTTAACTGCGTTTTGAAGCCTTATGCTCTATGGAGATTACAAACCGTATCTCTTACCCACAGTAATGGCATTTGATAAAAACCTGAAAAGAATCCCTCTACAAGTAATGGAAAAATATCTATCAGACTAATAAAATATTTACATAAATATTTATTTGCCAAAATAAATTAGTTTAGTTTAGTTCATTTTTTTTTTATTAAAAAACAAAAAAATGAATTAAAAAAAAAAAATAAATATTTTTTTATTTATGGACTCAACAACCATAGAAATTACATGTTAGCGGTTGAGTGCTAAAAAATTGCTTTGCATGTGCGAGTTCCCCTCTTCCCACCCAAAAAAAAAAAAAAAACAGAAAAGAAAAGAGAGAAAGATAAACACATTTTGTATATGTATCCGCATGACAATTATACTTTTAAGCAAATATTCGTTAAGGTTCCGCATAGTTTTTTTTTGATTTTTGGTTTTTTTTAATGGAACAACCACACTAAGCATTAGTGCATCTGTTTGGTGTTAAGTAGGTAGCTTGTGTACAATAAAAAAAAAAATAAATAAAAATAAATAAATAAATAAAAGAATTATATCAAATAAGTTTTCCCCTTTCTTTAATTTGAAAAAGTCACGCGTGCATAGATTTATGTTTTTTACGTAAAATGAAAAACAAAAAAAATTAATAAGTAAATGAAAAAAATTGAACTTCCGCTGCATAGAGCATAAAAAAAAACTACAAAATGTAGAGTTTTGTGTCAAATTTTCATATTTAAATAAAATCTGAGTGAATAAACAGATGCACGGTCGGAAAGAGCTTAATGTATACTTTTTTTTTTCCACATATGGCCATTAATGTGATGAAGAATTCATATGCATGCACATAATAAAAGAAGCATAGACACAATTTTGTATACATATTTTCGTACAAACATACATACATGCACACATGCATACATACATACAGATATCTATTTGGGAAACACAATAGGCAGATCGTTGATAATATTGTTTCTCTGAATGCAGCAACACTCTGCAATAAACGGAGTTATACTGAAATTGCGTTGGTGAGAATTCCATTAACGAAAATGAAAAATAAATTTTGGTTTAAAAGCATGGAAAAAAAGACGCAAAACAATAAAAAATTTCTATCCATAAGTAGAATCTCGTAATGCCTTTCCGGTTTCTCGTCGCCACCGCTACAAGATAAAGGTAAACTTGTTTCGCAATTTTATTCGTAACATCCACTTAATCTTCATAGAGCAAATAGATGTTACGTTTTTTGTTCATTTATTATATTATTATTTATCTTTGCGTACATCTAGTTGCCAGTACATGTTGCAATTGTAATCCGGAAGAGTGTAATATATATTCGAATAACTTTACTAATAATATTTGGCAAACAAAAAATTACCGCATTTTGTCAAAACAAAATTAAAACATTTTCACAAACATTGATACAAATTGCAAGAATTGATTATCTTCAATATGGGCTTTTAAAAAGCAAAGTACACCCAATTCTCTTTTTACACGATTTTTTTTACACGTATTTTTTGGGAACGTATCTATTGTGTATAAAGAAAATTAGATGTAATGTTTTAAAAAATCGAACTCTAAATGTGCAGCTTCGAACATAAGACCCGATTCAATTCTTCCGTCTGTCAACTTATGAAACAAAGAGTTTAGAGACATAGAGACATTAAACAGACAATTAAAACCAGGCATGTGCACTCCTAGATTTCTCTTAAAGGATAAACTGGAAAAAACAATCGGTTTTATGATTAGCTCATCTAAATATAAAAAAAATGCAATATCTCGGGGAAAATAAGCAAAAATGCTTCAAAAAGTTACTAAATATAGCAAATTTTCACTTGAAATTTTGTTAAGATTGCGGGAGAATGTCCAATTTCTTCGCACGCACTTATTTCCTGTCGAAGATAAAATGTGAATTCAACACTTTGGTGGTCACAAATAGTTTTAACTATTCTTGAATAAAATGGTAAAAAATAACAGATAGAAAAATCATTTGTATAGCAATTTTTTTATTTGCCAGAACGTAAGCCAGAACATAAGGCTGTCAGTATATATGACTGTATGACTGTATTGGTTGATTCTACAAATTTTTGTACCAAGTCCCCATTTTCTATTTACATTTTTGTAACTGAGACAAAGGCTGACATCTGGACCTGACTAATTCTCGGTTAAGAATATATACATATATGCTTTACAAAAAAAAGTCTCTGATATGTGTTCAAAATGGAAGGAAAAATTCAGCATTGCTCCATTTCAGAATTGTTGGCGGACATAAAAGTGTAAAGAAAAAAAACAAAAATGCGGTAGTCAGGTAACCAGACGCCAGCCCATCTCACGTAATTAATAATGTACCAAGAATTATGCATTATGCTCATTTATTTATGTTAAATGCATAATGTGCATGGAAGCCCCCATATTGGCGGATACTTAAAATGTCAACTAATGTGGTCCAAGCTTAGCAAACCTAATTTACTTGTCAAGGATTTTATTATTTTCCCGATGCGCTTCCCTTATAAGAGACCACAAGTTAGACTTTGTCGCCATAGAAGGGCTTGCTTATGCAACAGCCCCCTGCAGTTTAAAAAACAGACCTGAGTGATCCAAATTTCCTATGATTAATTTACTAAAAAACGCATTTTCATCATAAGATATTAAAAATTCGACATTATTGACATATACAGGCTTTTGTTTAGGAGGAATGGAATCGAAAAATTACATCAAGGCGTGGTCCAAATTCGCTAAGGTTAATGTTTATGTCGAATTATTATTATGAACGAATTTCCACGAAGATGTATTGAAAATTAGGGTTTTCCTGCACCAAGAGATTCCAAAAATCGCCACATCCGATCCAAAGTTTTTACACTAATTTGGAATAGCAAAAGTGCATTGCAATTATTAGGCAAGAAATTCTGAAAATTAAACTATTTTTTTATGTAGAATGACTTATCAAATTAAAGTGCCATCTATATATAGATAGTGGTTAAAAAAGTGTTCCGGTCCGGACCCAGTGTCAACAGCGTTCGTACTTAGATCAAAACACGTTAGTTTACCAAATTTGATCGAAACATCTCGAAAATTTGCGGCCTATAGGTTATAAAGAAAAGCCTACCCGAACAGACATCAGACAAGGTTAATAAAAGCGGCGTCTATTTCAAGTCCTTTTAAATTTTACATACACCCGCATCATAAGCTTAATAAGCTCTCATATCGCAACTGATGTAAGGCATAAAAATGATCTCAAGACTAGCATAATGGGAAGCAACCCTAACGCCATAATGCGAGTGGTCGTGAATTGAATTGAATTAATAAAAGTGGCGTCTATCTCAAGTCCTTTTTTCATTTTACGTACACTCGCATAAGCTTAATAAACTTTCATATCGCAACTAATGTAAGGCATAAAAATGATCCTAACGCCATAATGCGAGTGGTCGTGAATTGAAGGCTTAGCATAGCCTGTGTTTCTTTTGAAATTCGAGCTCTTAACCCAATTTGTTCAAGTTTTAGGCGAAAGTTTAATAACAATTCCATTTTCGGTTCAGATGCAAACGTTTAATATGTAAAGCAGTTTTGCGAGAGTTTGCGAGCTATTTTTGGTTCAGTTTTGCGGTTAAAGACCTCTTTTTTCATTGTTGTTAAAAAGAGAAAAAAAAAAAAAAAACGAACATAGAAAATTATAAACAATTATATTGCTTAATGTTAAACGAAAAATATAAATATATGCATACATAGATAAACAAATTATGCAAAATTGAATTTAAATAACGCTTTCCAGTCACTAAGCATCAGATCCGCTTGAAACACATAAATTTTCCTTATTTTATAAAATACGCTGGAATTCGCTTTCAAATCAAGTCGATTATTTTGCAATAAAAAGTGATACACATACGTAAATATATATATTTATTATTGTATTCGAGTATAAATTATGAATATTTTAAAAAGTGTTATAAAATACCTTTGCTTTTGAAAGCAACTAAAGAAATGGAATAATGCTTTTAACAGTTGTTGAGCAGTAAACCTTTTCCTCCTTGCTCTCTCTCTATATAGACTTTGAAATTTTTGGCAACAAAGCCATCTACCATTATCTCATCTCATCGACGAAAAAATAAAAAAAAATCCAAGAAAACTAAAAAAAAAAATAAAAAAAAAAAATCATCTTCATAAGCATATATTAAAAGTTCTTTGCGTACTACTTACTTCTTAAAGGTCACTGTTTGCTATTGTTATAAAAAATACAAAAAAAAAAAAAAATATCAAAAACGAAGCTCACATGGGAAGGAGACGAAGGAAAACGCAAGGAAATTGACGCGTTTTGGACAGATGTTAAGGGTCAATGAAAATTGATTTATATACGCGAATAATGGGTGAAAAGAAAAATCATGGGCCAAAGTGAATGTCTAAAGTCTAAACTGCAGCAAATGTCTGATTGATTGGCATCGTGTAAAGTAATAATGCTTTCGTGTATTGATGAGATTGGAAGAGAAGCATGCATCTCTGCTCTGCTCTAAATGGGTCAGACGATCGATTTCATTACTTACCATCAACAGATGATGCGAGTGAAATGTGCAAGCAACGCGAAGTGAAGGCTTCACAAATGATTACTAGAAAAAGGCGTGATTATCTTTCCTTACAATAGTCCCCGATTCCGTACACCATTTACTGACCCGATAAATATGCATATGCTCTCTACAGAATTGTACCGTAAGGCTGCTAAGTTGCCTTCAAAAGTGGCCAGTAAAAATTTCTTTCTTGATTCCTGGTTTGCCTGCAGTAACGGTGGAATGCTTTTATCAGGAAATGGGAAAAAAATTTCCATCAAAATGCCACATAATGGGTTACAGTGAAACAATTTTGTTTCGATTATAGTTTTCTTTTTCAAAAATATCGCTACTCCTTATAAAACCGCTCAAGTGTCGTATGGTCCTTTTGAGTTTATATCAAGAGATTTATTTAGGTTTTTCTTTGCTTTAAAGTTCCAAGTTGTCACAATTTTCAATGTACATAAATATAAAGTATGAATGTAAGTATAACTATAAAGCATAACGTATGCTTACGTAAGATATTTTGGGCAAAAATTCGATACCTTAATAATATCAGTTCAATGTTTCGTGAATTCAGTCGGGGACAATCATTAAAAAGATTGTTATGACGATTTTTTTTCACAATCAGTATGATGCTCGACATTGCAACAATGTTAGGCTTAAACCAATAATATTAACAATTAGATCGTTCTGTTCGCCCGCTACTGCTGCTGCTGCTGCTGCTAGAAATTTAAAGAATTCATTGGTAGCGTGCACTACAAACGCAACTACAAGAGGTTTATCCAGCCTTTGCTTAATTTCTGTTCTATTATAAAAAGTCCAGATGGGCATCAAGTGGTCTGTTCCAAGTTCATTACTCTTTCTCTTTTTTGTTTCTTTCATTCATTACGATTCACGTTGACGATAAGAGAGTCCCTTTGCATAAACAATGTTTTTTTTGCATTTCTTCGAACAAGCGATCCATCAGTCGAAATGTTCAATTTTTCGTTTGCTTTCATCAAGGCTGTATCGTTTCTTATAACATTTCCTGTCATGGATGCTACGGTACTATTTTCCAATTAATGAAAAAGTTGATCTTCACTTTATTTTATCGATAAGGAAAATGCAACACTAGATTGATTGCACTGGAAACGAGCGATCTTCTCTCGGTCACCTACTGCCAAAAGGTGCGCTAAAGAATCCAGTTATTGATAATAAAGTTTGATGCGATCATCTCTTTGCGAAAATCTTGTGTAATATTCGCCAGTAAGAAAAATCGTGTTCTACCTCAAGAAAATGACTGACCTGATCTTTCCATTGTTGTTTTCTTGCAAATTTAATTTTTGAATTAAAATTTTTCGAATCACGACAACATCATCGGTGCTTGAAATCATTTCAATTCTCTTTAGAAAATTAATTTTTGAAATTTTCTTCGTCAACTTAAGAACATCTCATATATGTTTAATCCTTTCATGCCCAACACCTGTGACTTCCTGCGATTTCATGCACAATTCAACGATTATCTTGCCAATATTTTATTGTGCAGTCACTTTTTATATCGCCTTGATACACACCTGCACAGCGAAATGACTATGAATTATATAAAAATAATAAAGGTAGACACACGCACACACACACACATTATACGCGTTTAGAGAGCACTCATAACACTATTTTGCAAACACTGCAAAGCAAGGTGAAATGTTAAACAAATCTAAGTTGCAAAGTTTAAAGCGCTCCGCTTAAAACATTTAAAGTCAATTCGCAGGAGAATTTTTCTTATTTACTGCGCAAAAAAGTGTACTTAAAAGTAAGTAAGAATTGAGAGAGTTATTGGACGAAGTATACAAAATAAACGGGTGGAAATGTTATATTCGTACAACGCCGACCATTAGATACCTTACTCTACTTCGCCAAGTAGATTGCGTTCATTCGTTTTGCCAATAATACAACAAATACACATTATTTGCATGCAGAGACACACTTGCCGTGAAAGTCCGCTTTTTGGGGGGGGGGGGGGGGGACTCCTAAAACATAATATGTCGTCAACCAAATTTAACAAAATTAATTTACTTTCGAAAAATTTTATTGTTTTTCAGTTTCCATCACAAAAACCGAAAAATTAAAATTTCTCTTCACATAAGGGCGTACTTTTCACGATAAGCCCTATGCATGTGAGGATCTAAAGAACAGATCATCTATGCAATCCAAATTTCGTGTCGTTAATTTTCTGCTAAACTGCTATTACAGATCAATTTTCATTATATATATTAAACCATTATCTTATATGAATTTTATATGGAGGGGGGGTTCAAGAAGCAGATCCACGTGCTTCAAATTTAGTCCACATAATTTTTATAGTAAATTACTATCATGAATAAATTTTTATCTTAAAACATTAACAATTAGGCCTTTTTGGCATAGAAGGCAGGAAGGCTTACATTTCTTGAGAATCCTTATATGCGGTAATATCCAAAAAAATATAAGGATTTCAAAAACTGGTTCCATTCTATTCTATTTGTTAAAAATCGCTCATTCTTTTCATACAATCACTTTTTCAAGTGAAGCTCTTATCTTCCGATTCAAATCATTTTCAATTGCATTCGTCTTTGGTTCAAAATATGTCAGTGTACGAAATCTCATCAATCTATATCGAAAATTGCAACCGATTTTGAACATAAAAATACATAGATAAACGGACGGACTCGCTTATATTGACTGAAAAAATATTTATGGGGGTCGGTGGTTTATGTTTCCCGATATCGAGTTAATCCGATTGTATTAGTAATGTGTACAAGTAGAAGGGTTTCAATCAGCTTGGAACAGATGTACTGTACTCATCGTCTCCAAAAACAATGCATAATGTTAGAATGCTGTGAATTGGCGGGAACGCAGTTGGCCGGTCGATAACGGTAGGTAGGCGGTTAACAGTTCTGGATATCGAGTAAACTCGATTGTAGTTTGCGATCGTATACAACACTTCGTACCACTAGTGATGTAGTATTACAGATATATGATTTGAAACGTGTTAGCAATTCAATTTTATAATATGCTATAGAAAGAGGAGATCCATTAAAACAAAATTAGGAAAACATTTGTTATTATTATGAGATAAATAAAAAAGTACTTAAATAAAATTAAATTTCTACGATACTTAAGAGTACCTTTCAGTATGTTGTGGCCGTCTAAATACAAAACATGATAAAAGTGAAAGAAATTATAATCTTCTCTATCCAATCTTTTCCATTTAAAGCTCAAGGTCGTTAAATGAAAGAACTTGTTGATACTATGCTTAATCTTTCAAAGCACATATACAATCTGTATATTATTGTAGGAATATGTGTAGGAAGTGTGTGGAGTTGGCTTCTGCCCGAATAACGTAATCATGGAATTCTCTATTTGCCTTCGCAATTATGATTTTCAACCTTTTCAATTTATCATTTTTCTTTTTTACTTAACAACGTTTTCATCATTATTTTTATTGCATTATATGATTTGCTTGTGTTGTGATTGCAATTTGATTATATTTTAACATATACTCGTGGCCTGATATATACTTGAACTTTGCGTATGTTTATATTCAACGCAAAGAGCGTAGATATATTTAGTTTGGTAAAGTGTTTGCTAATAGTTCATGTGAAGCCTTAAGACTCCTTCACTTTCTTACGGACGGACGCGAAGACTTTTCAGACTGTATCTTTAACTGGCCATTTACAACTTCTCTCCAGCTCAGTGATGTCAGTGCTTGAAAGAGAAAGAGAGAGAGAGTGCGATCAAATTATGCTGATATCAAATATTACGTCATTGTTAGTACCTTCCTAGCAAACGTATATCGTATTTGGTACTATGTTGCGATTGATTTGAATTGTGGCAGATTTGGGGAAATCAGTCGAAAGATTAATGAATGAAGTTTTAAAAAATATCGAATTGAAAACAGAAATAAAAAAAAAAAAAAATTGAAGTGAAATAATGGTAATTAACAAAAGGGGAACGAATCAGTGAAGACAAGTGCTATGACATCAATGGCAATATTTTAGGATCTTTTAAATCGGAAAAATATTAACAGGAAAGACATTAACGAAATCTCTCAGATGGATTGTAAAAGCTACAAGCGAGTCTTTACTTCATTGTCTGGCTGAATAATGTAGTAACACATAGGATTCAAATCAGTACATCTATGACATTCACACCAATGCGAAAAAAAGAAGATTAACGGAAATCATTCCTTCGAATCAAGAATGTGTGCGTATGTTAATATTTACCTGACCTTGTTTGGTAATAAGATAGAAATGTGTTCAGCATGCGATCGAATGAGATTTTTAATTAAAATTTTAAAATGGGCTTTATATGGCTTTATTACTTAATATCTTCTAATTTGGACGGACATTAATTTGCACTATTAAACGAAATTGAACGAAATTGATCTACATTTTTTACCAGCGATGTCAAGCTCAGATATTATCACAAAAACTATATATGCGTCTTAGGTCATGACCTAGTCGTGAGCGTTGGAGACTAGACTTAGGATGCATATATGTGTACATAATACTTAAACTGAAAATAAATATTGAAAGAATATTTCGAAATCCTATCATACACTCATTTATATGCGGTAATTTCCAATATAGTTCGGTATTAGTTGAATAAAATTTCTTTCCTGCGACAAAAAATTTTATTAAATAAATTTATGGAATTTTACTAAATCAAAAAAAAAATCTAAAAAATTATAAGAGTAAGCGCAGCTAATTACATATTAACATTATCTGACCATATGCTTGCTGGCAAATCAATCGTCTACATAGTCTACATAGCGAAATTAGAGAGAAAGCGTTGCATTTAGTTCAAAAGCAAAGAGTTCAGGACTAGAATTAAAGAAAATAATATAAATTGTTTATAAAATAAAATAAATATGAATATATATATATATATATATATATGTTTCGAAAAACTTAACTTAGTGTTAAAATTTTTTTTTTTTTTTTTTTTGTAACATATGCAGAGTTAACGTTGCTTATTAAGTTAAGCACATTGAGAGTGTAAAGATGAACTAAGACTGGGCCAAAAATTAAATCATATTAAATAGAAATGTTAATAATAAATAATAATAAATAAATGCTTAACTAAGTAACTAACTACCTGCACATTTTCAAAGTCAACAATCTCCGCGATAGACAACAAATAATGATTATGGTAGTAGCGGCGCGCAGCAGTAATTCGCGATTCTTCTCTATATGCATGCATATGTAATGACTAAAATGTGTAACACTCGCAGCAGCAGCTTAAATTAGCACGCGCAATGAATTTTAAAATAGACGGAGCGTAAACATTAAAGAAAACTTCATTAAAATCTAAGCAACGAATATAGCGAATAGCGAATGAGTAAATGAGCGAAGAATAAGCGAATGAATGATAATAACAAGAGCGTTCGTCGAAGGCACATATCTACAAAAAACCATGCGAAACAATTTAACTTTAAATCTCCAAGCGATTGCAATGTTAAAGAAAATGTTAAAGCTGCTAAGCAAATAAGAAAGTTATAGACGATTTGGAGCGAATCTTGGTTACCCCTCCCCCATCTAAGATGGTCTATGACAAGTGTTTTATTTAATTAATGAGAATGAGATTTCGTAATTATTCAACTATATCCTATATATATGTCCGTCAGTCGTTTGCTTCAAAGGTCTTCGAAATCAGGAAAGCGCAAAGATTTCAAAATTGATATCTGAATTTGAAGAAATTGAACACAAATGCTTACACACATTGTAGAATAATGTAAAATGCATTGCATGCGCCATTCGTATATAGCGACGCACACAGTCTTGCCAGCTGATCGAAAAATTGCGGATAACAAAAGTGCTTCAGATGGATGGATACAATTTTATTATTATACCCATCATCAACGAAGGATGAGGTAATGGATATAAAAGATTCGGTCACGATCGAATGTAATTTTCTTACTCGTTTTTTTTTTTTTGCAAAGTACGATTTTTAGCTTTTCCAACAAATACATTTTATTATCTAAAAAACCTGTAAAAATGATTAAATTTTCTATACTGAATTTATGAAGACTTTTACGACTTGAAGAACTACAACGCATAGCACTTCCAGTTTAGATTCTCATGTTGGTTTGTAATATGAATTTCTCAGTGCCGCAAATTAAAATACAACATTATGCTATACTTCCTCCTCCGGTTCCTCCTCCGGTTATAGCAAAGGTAACAACAACAAAGAAATTTTATACGTGCTTTGAATTTGCAAACAACATACGCAGACAGAAATTCGGAAATATGTATGTAAACAAACACTCCCTGCCGTATAGCATTGTTTTTGATTTTAAGGCATTTATTTAAATAAAAAACAAAATCTATAGGAAAATTTAAATAAAAAAAAAAAAAGAAATTCATTGAATAGAAAACAAAGTCTTTAGTTTATTTAAAATGCTCCACCCAGATATAATAATAATTTATTTATCGATGATGAGACCTTAATTCGTTCGGAAGACCCACAAAATACAGTTGTAGAACACGCAAACTTTAGAAATTTGCAAAGAAAAATACAAAAAAAAAACAAAAAACCAAAACCAAAACCAAAACAAAAAAGACAAAAAGAATAAACAAAATAAGACTTTTTTTTTTTTTTTTCATAGTTTACGAGGTTTAAAGCGAAATTTTTCCACTCTTTTCGGTTTAAGTGTGTTATTAGCATATGGCGGAATGTCTTTGTGTTAAATTAAGGTGTAAAACGTACATGTCGAGTTAAAAAAAAAAAGAAAAAAAAAACCAATGACACACTTCGTTAACCTATAGATAGATAGCGTTTGTCTTTGCCTTTGTTATATATGATATGTCAATAGGATTACGTTTATATATGTCATTCAAACATGAAAAATTTCAATAACAATGTTAGTTATTAACACACACTGCCAACCAGTGAATTATTCAAGAAATTGGCCAAAATCGAGTATAAAGGTCTTTAAAGAAAATATTTGTTATTTCACGTAACACGTTATATGTATGAGCACAAGGCTATCGAGGGGAAGGATAAAATTTACCAACGCTTCGATCGTTGGCGTTGTCTTTATACCCATCACTGGTCGCAACACATAGGAGGACGCTTCAAAGACTCCATTCTTGAACAGCGTCAAATTTTAAATCGATTTGAACCTGTCCGTCTATCTGTCTATGAGACATAAACATCCTCTTGGTTACAAAAATGGGATTATTACCTTCAAATTCGTCGAGGAACATTGGAAGTCCTTGCAGACAGGTTGGCATTGAAAATGGATCAAATCGCTCGAAGGACAGGCCTACGTTATCACACAAACTGAGAACATGTCTATTTTTCAAACAGGGGGAGAATATTTCTTTGTTGTTTATTACTTACTCACAAAGTACAGCAAATAAACACATAAAACTTTGAACGCCAGCCAAATCGATCAAAGGACACGCCTACAGTGAAACGTAAACTTAGAATACTTCTGCTGTCTGGATTTTGGTCATCAGTTATAGACTATTAGAGACGGACGATAACACGTATTCATGTATATTCTGCAAATATGAAAATAATCAGCCACACCCCTCCAATATTGTAGAGTATAAAAATGCAGTTTTTTCATGGTTTTCCTAAACTTCTTAATAATAAAGATGGTGAATATAAAAGATTCGATTACAGCCAAATACAATTTTCGTACTGGTTTTGCTTTTAAAGATTCTTTTAATTTTTTTCACATAGAAAAGTCGAAAAAATACATATACGGCTTCTTTATAATGCGTTTTGTTTATATATAGACTCTTGAGATATATCAATAAGTGTCAACTAGAGATAGCTTCCTGTTCAGAGACGCGGGACTCTTTCCTGACTGCGAGCCTGTGAGGCTCATCATCGTGGTATGATTTGTTATGAAAACGCGTGGTCCGATTAGCTTTGGACAAACGTAATTAGCAAATTCATCTTTTCAATGCTTATCTATTAATGTTATTTAGTAGCCACTATTGGGGATTATGCCATATATTGAAAAATAAAACCTGATTATCGATAAAGACAAACAGTTTTGTTAGCTTTTATCTGGAAATTTAATTATTATTGCAACTGAATAGCGGTGTAAATGCAAGTATTGAACTCTTGAAATTACACCCAATGATTATATGAAACTTTTTCATTTCCATTTTTAATTAATTAAGCGATCATTAATCGCTATTATGTACACTGCTTTTACTATTCATCCAATCGTTTTTAAAAGCAATTCTTCTCGCACTGTTCATGTATTTGTGCATAAATGATAAATGTATTAAATTTCAATTTAATGTACTGTTGTCTAATTGCGTGAAGGTCTTGATGTGCTCTAGAAGATATAATTGAGATGATATTTGATATATGCGCTATAGGCTAAGCAAAGTGAACGGATGTTACTTTTAATTTGATAGCTTTGGCTATAGCAATATTTCATTGTAACTTATTTACAACATTTAAGCTTTTTCCTATACGTTTTCATAAATATCACGTTCGTGTAAAGTTCGAAAGTGTTCACCGTAAGATTCTAAGTTGTTGGTTGGTCTCTCTGTACGATGGTCTCTTGTTATCCGCTGGACTGCTGGACTGTTTGAAATTTAAAAACTCACTATACGATATCAGCTTTTACGATCCAAACTTGAGATTTTTATATAGATTTTTGAAATTTCTTTAATATTAATGCTAATGTCACTTTTTGAAAATACGAAAAATGGATTTACATGGTCCAACTAAGAGTCACATCGTCGCCGCAATTTTTTTCGGTTTGATATCTGCATATGAAATCTATTAGCTTTCGCTGATTTTTGCTTTGAAAGATAAGAAAATTGAAATTTGTTTTTATAAAGTCTTTTGCAGATGGGACGGTATATGGAAATGGAACAATGGTCGTAAAAACAGGTTGATCGAATGCATTTCTAATAGAGATCTCCCTTGGCATATGTCATAGTTGCGACTGTACATAGTTGAACCTAAAAAGATAGTCTATGGATTGGTGTACTTGAACTCTTAAATAATTCTGCATCGGTTTGCACAATAAATGGTATGATCTTCTCAACTTGTTCTGAGTCTTGCGTACATCCGCATAAAAGTTGGTATACAGTGATGTTGTGCTAATTTTTTTTTTACCTGAACGCTAATTTTTTTTATTTTTTTTTTTATCGGAACGCGTATATATAATTATATAGACAGGGCCGATCCTGGGTAGGCGGCCGCTCTGTGCGGTCTCATGTTCCAAATTGACGACGGCGGGGGGGGGGGGTTTCCCCCAATTTTCGCCCGTCTTCTAATGTTTATTATAAATTCTCGTTATCAGAAATCATTTTTAGTTCCGGAACGCGTTCCTGTCTAAAAAGGAAGTGCCGGAGCGACGTTCCGGAGCGTTCCGGCTCGACAACACCACTGTTGGTATACCTTTGCCATAAGAGATGTCGGGTACAAAAAGACTTTTTTAATATGAAATAAAAAAATATTTGCTGTGTATATGTGATGTGTGTTTTTAATATTACTTTTAAAAAACACATAACATATCTAATACAGAGGAAGCCACAAATAAAAAAGTCTTTTGATATCAGATAAATTTTCAAACATTCGTTATGTTCGTACTTGTTTGAAAGTCGAAGGAAATGAACAAGTTGGGCTATTTCATGTAAACACAATCCGATGAAGCGCTATACACAAGGAACAACTAAGGAAAACCCCGATAAACATTATAGGTGACCGATTTCGTCAGATGCTGAGGTACTGTAGAGATGAATTTAAACTCGATCGTACAATCACAAGAGGTGAACGTACTTCGCGCTGTTCAATGTAAGTGTCAAGACTAGTAACGGCTGAGAGAATTGTTGATGTAATATTGGTCCAGAAATCCCATATTTAAAGCCGTGGGCTCTAGGTGTCTGCGCTTAATATTTTGCATGAAAAATTGAATTCAAAAATTTGGAAAAAGGCCAAATGGGTACCACGTAGATTCTTTAGAAAGATCTTTACGATCAGTTCATCTGGGTTAGGAATAAAGCGTGGATCAACGGCTATCCAATGAAGCCACGTGAAAAACCGTAACAACGGGTTTTTCCGGCAGAAACAGACTAAAGCGGCCAAGACGCGAACATCGGAATAGCCAAGCGCAAATGTCCTTAAAGATGCATATAATTTTAGGCGACTACCTTGGAAGAGGTAAAAACATAACAGATGCCTATTGTTGGATCGGTTGAAAGCTAATATTAAGTAGAAACGGCTCATTCATCATTAAGCAAAATCGGAACAAATGGGGATATATATTCTGCGGACTTAGTTCGCATCAGCTGACGCAGGAAACTATGTTAGGACATTAGTAGTTCTCCCGTTCATTGTAGATCGGATTTTTTTATCTCGTGATCAGAAAATATCCTGAGACTTTCAGTCATAGGCAATGACACTATTTAGGCCCACTATTGAGATGAGATACGCAGATGGTGCGTGAGCTTCACACCAAAGAGGACCATGAACCAGGCCGTTAATTCCGCTAGAGCAGAAATATTGCGCTATTGTTCAGCATTAAAATCTCGCCCATAGAAACCAAAATAAGGAAAATTTTAAAGTATTTGCGCGAACAATGTGTAATTGTGGCGAATAGTAGGAAAGGTGTAAAAAACAAAAGTATTTTCTCGTGTTTGATTTTGATGGAGGTCTTTAGGTGGCATTCGAATCGAACAAGATTAATTTTTCGCAACCTTTTGAAATCATTTCCGGTCAATTTTCTAAAGCATATTCGTATTGAGTCGACTTAGGCAGTTACGTCATTCCATCCTGGCTACTTGGAGGCAGAATGATTGAACATACGCTCTCAGCGAAAAGATAAAGACAGCCACAAAAAAATATTACTGTTAATTACTTAAAAGTAAGGACCTATAAGGCTTCCTTGCAGAAATGATTCTTATTGAATGCAATACAATAGAAAGGTGCAAGAACTCTTCAGATAGTGAATATTGATGTGTTGTTTCAAAACTCATATAACTTTGCGATTTGTTATACCCTACACCACTGGTACAGGGTACAATATGTTGATGCGCACGTATATAATACGCAGAAGGGTTTAAATTAGGCCTATCTTTTATTATACCGATCTAAGCTTGTTTGTCCGTCCGAGGACTGTCCATGCAAATTTGTGTTCAAGCTACAGATCGCAATTTTTGAGATATTTTAATGCAATTTGATACACTTTGACCCAAGGACGAACTCTATTGCAAATGGTTCGAATCGGTTCACTTTTTCCACCGTTCACCATATAGAGTCCTATTTTAAAACGCCGTTATATGGAAAAAAATGATAATTTTCAAAATTTCTCAACAAAACTTCCTCTGTAATAGTATTTGGACATTCTAAAAAGGTATCAAAAATTTGATTCGGATGGGGCAATTGTTTGAACCCTCTCTTATATAACCGTTCCTAGGAGAACTAAATCTTTATACAGTAAAGAGATATAATTCTCAATTTTTCATGGTGAAAATGAGTTCACCATAGTAAATTGATATAAAAATCAACCTTAACGGATATGGGCCATGTGGGTCTGTTTTTCGGATATCACCCCATATAAGGATTCCGGCCAATATTTTCGTGTATTATTGCGAAAACGAGTAAATAGCTGTATTAGGCCAAGTAATGTAGGGTATCTAATAGTCGGCCTTGCCCGGCGATAATATTCTTACTTGTTTTTAGTTTATATCGTTTATATCTTATTTTAAAACCCATGAACTTCTTTGTGGTTCAAGTGGTGAGGTATGTATGTAAGCAATTGTAGTTTGTATTATAATAATAAATGCATACTTAATGATGCGTCATATATGATTTCTTTTGATGATTGAGTGACTACACACATTCATACATTCACAGCCGTGTCTGGCATAACTGTTTACACGCAGTTTTATTATGTTGTTTTAAAATTAATTGTTAAAAAGAAATGATAGAAATGAATTATTAAATCTACACACACACACACACATTGGTGTACACAATAATGCCTGTGTAAATAAATTTAAGGTCACGTGTAATCATTACAATAAATTTTATTCAAAAAAAAAAAAACTTCTTTTTTGTTTACAATAATTACACTGTTGAAGTTTTACAAAATTCTTCCGAGAGATGTTTCTGAGTAATCCTATGAATAATTGTTTAGCTTGAAAACCGCACATAATGACGAATGCCGCGTAATGCATCACACAATTTTTTTTATACCCTACATGATTGCATTCAATCTGCCCGAATGCATATGCATATAACACTTAGATGGACTTAGCAAAAACTATACTTTAATCAATGTAATCATGTTTGTCTGCCTATGTGATGTCTATCCCTGCAATTTGGATCGCAGTTTTTAGACATATTTTGATGAAATATCGTAGCACTAAAGTGTTTTAACTCGAAAACAAACTGTTTCAAAAAGGGATTGGATCGGATCATTTGTACGATCCCTTCTTGAAAAAATTGCTAAAGAAAAATACCTTTTTATTTTTAATATCCTTCGGCAAAGACAATGAAGAAGAGCATTTAACATACGAAGTATAAGCATTTTTTGAACTTCGTTCTGGATCAACTCTCCTAGTAGGACTGACCTTCATATGGCGACAAGGTCTAATTTTTGACATTTGATATCGAAAATCAGACCAAAATAATAATTTAACGTTTAACTTAACTGCGTTAAAAAGAAGCAGAGCTACTTGGTGCAATTTTGGAACAACGTCCCATGTAAGGCCTTTGCGAAAAAGCCCATTTTATGCAAATGAAATTTCTAATATTTATATTACATACGCAGTGGCCGAAATATTATAGTGTAGGGCATTTGATGATCGGCTATAGAATTTTTACTTGCTTCCCCCTTGTTGGATCGAGTCATAAGTTCGTATAGTTTAAATTTCCGTTTATTCAACAAAGTGGTTAAAGTGTCTTTTTGTACCCATCACCGAAGGATGAGGGGTATATGCATTTGTCAAAACGTTTGCAACGCCCAGAGGGAGGTGCATCAGAGACCGCGCAAAGTACATATATTCTTGATCAGCATCAAACTGTAAACATTCTCCTGGTCGCAAAAATTTGGAAGAAAGATGGTGAGTTCTTGCGCACAGATTGGTATTGAAAATGGGGAAGGATACGCCCACAGCACCACGTTAACTGAGAATACCTCTATTTTTTAAGGTGAATGAAAAATTGGTTTTTTGCCCATTACTCATAAACTATATTTGTACACAAATATGGAAAAAATTGACCACGCCTTTCTTTTTTCAATATCTTTATAACACGCAGAAACAAGCTTCAAAAACCCTCTAAAATATACCAATTTTTGGCCATTCTCAAATCTTGAATGCACCTAAACATGTCCGCCGGTTCGTCTGTCCATTTGTCTTTTTGCATAACTTTGTAGTGTCTGTGGTAAACATTCTCCCCTCAGCGAAAATAAAGAAGATATCGCCTAAAAATTTGCAAAAGAATTTTGAATTAATGTAAACTTTTCAAAGCACACGCCTACCACGCCCATATGCCTCTACGGCAAAAACTTTTATTTTGAAAATAGAATAAGTCAACTGCGTCTGCTCGATATTATAGAGCATGAGAATTTTGTTCTTTTACTGCTTTTGCCTATTTTTGGGGCAAACGGTGATGGGTATAAAAGATTCGGTTCCGACCGAATTTAATTTTCTTACTTGTTTACTTTTGCGCTTAAGGTTTTTCAATAATTTTGGCAGTGTTTAATGAGGTTTTTGCTCTGAATACAATTTTCTCAAGCAGCATAAAAAAATTTATTATGAACTTTTTTTTTCCATTTCTTACTTTCCATCGAGACAAGAATGTGCACTCGAAACGTACGCGGCGTGTGAGAAGAAGATATGCATCTAATGCTTGAAAATGACTCTTGGAGTCTAAAATATGACAATAAAAAACTTCGTATTTTTAAAATTCAAGATCAATTCAAAGATTTTTTGAAGGCGTATAGCCGTCTATAGCGTGAGAGCTTGAGCATCTTTTAACTTTTCTTTATAAAGTAAACATTGTCAGCGATTTGAAAATATTGCAATCAGCAAATCATTCCTCTTTCCAGATATAAAGTAAACGAAGACTAAGTGATTCTTTCTTACGACAACATAAGGCCTGACAGCAAATATCGTGAAAGCTGATCTATAGAATATTCAGCATTTATCATATTTTCGGGATCCAACTCTATCGAATTGCAAGCCATGTGCATGCCGTGAGTTTGTATAACGATAACGACCTTAAGAAAACTGAATCTCAAATCTAGGCTCACCGAGTTGATCAAGAAATGGAATCATGATAAGCAATAAGTTTTTGGTTAATTAATTAAGATCGATTCAGAATCGTTTTCTAAATTGATCTAAGCCTGTTGGTTCGTCTATCCGTCTGTCCATCTGTCCATGTATTTTTGTTTTCAAGCTACAGGTTGCAATTTTTGAAATATTTTGATAAAATTTGGTACACAAACGTATTTTGGCCCAAGAGCGAACTTTATTGAAAATGGTTCGGTTTGGTCAACTTTTTCGAACACTTCCCATATAACACCCTATTCCGAAAATTCGCCACTTGGGAAAAAATGCAATTTTCAAAATTTAGAAAACTCTGAGCCCCCTTGTGCAATTTTTTGAACCCGTGTGTTGATTAAACGTTGCTTTGCGATAAGAAAAACTACAACGACAATTAGCATAGCGACGCCTGTCTGTCGAAAAAATGATTTTATAAGTGGTTTGCTAATTTCGAAGATGGTCGTACCTGATGATGCTGAACGCTTGCGCCGCCCGAACTCTGCAGTTCTCCCAAGAAACATAAAAAAGGGCACAAAATGGTTTCGGAAGATCGTCAAGTGAAGTTACGTGCGGTAGTAAGCAGCCAAGCAAATATATTAAACGATAGCCCATGCACCATTTTGCGGTCATAAAAATAGTTTATTTTCATCACCTGCTCGCTCTTGCCCCGGAATAGATCAATGTACGAAATTTGATCACAGCATCGTGAAAATTGCTACAAATAGGTTGAGCGTAAATTAAAAGTTAGACATCAGACCAAAAGACCGAAGGACAGATAAACTTGAATCAAAATTGAGAAAATTATTCTGAATCGATCGGCATCAGGCGACGGATGTTCGGCAGACGGCCATTCAGAAGGTGAATTTCGTATATGTGGTGAATGGTAGCAGACACCAGTCCAATCGACAGTTAACAGATTACCTCACAAATCATTCCGTGTCACACGTTGTGATTACGCATTACGTTAACGTAGAATAGAATATGAGCGCGAATTCTTCCGAAACTGTTTGCCTTTGAATACATTTTTCCGGTTATGTGTGCGATTAGAGGCGTTTACTTGCAAGGGCATGCATAAAAAAGCCAATAAACTTAGCAGAGCTTTTACGTGAATATGCCGCGGGAGGCTCGCGCTTCACGCGCTAGTTATTCAAGAGACACTTTTGTATAAAAGTGGAATGTTTTTTGATAACAATATCTATGTTGGCCGACTGATGCGTGAGTTAAAACGGCTTTCGCGAAAACCTAAGCTAAGTTTAATGTCAGTATTCTTTGAAGTTATTGTCAAGCATACCCTGATTTGTTCACTTCAAGCGGAACACATTTTCAGATCGGTTCGGACGTTCCAAGCTAAGAAAATATTTGGCTGCATTTTTTCAATCTTCTATATGAATTTTTGTAATTTCGAAGATTTCAAGAGCGAGGCAAAACAGACGCACGCACTTGATTCGATTGGAAAATGAACACTTCATGAGGTTTGAGATGAATATCAAATTAACAAAATGCACGACGAATTGCAATGAAAAGTTTATAAGCAATTTTTTTTTTTTTTTTTTTTCTAGAAGTAGATGTAGATCAATATAATTGAAATGATATTTTAAAAATATTTTCTTTTCTTTTCGCTTTTTATAAACAATTGCTCTTCATTTGCATTAAATTGTAAGCCTTTTGTTCATAAATCTTAAGAGATTTAATGAAAATTTCTTACGGGAGCTATTCTGTTACCAACCAAGCAATTCTTTTATGGTCTGCATTGCAACCGCATCGAAATGTGAATGCATGTTTTATATCAAATTGTGAACGTTTGTAAAGTTGTTGCGAATTTCATTTTCACAACTGCTGTGTATAGCTGTGTATAGCTTCTTAAATAAACAATTTGTTTCATTTGTGGTGACCTTAATCGTCTTATGAACACTTTTGCAATAATTTTGTATTGTATTAATTTATAATGTAATAGAAATGGGGTCACTAACTATTTGTTACTCATGAGATTTATGATTGCCTTTGATGATCGTAAAATTAAGGCGTTAATCGAGCGAAATTCGCGATTAAATCAAAAGTAAAATAAAATATCGGCATTAAATAGCTTATGTGAGCAGTCTCGCGAAGCTACGGCCTATAAACATACTTGGCGGTCATCATCCGATTAACGAAACGAATTATACGAAAAAATTGACGATTTTCTCATTAAGCAATAGGAAGAATTCAATCTTCAAGCCTCTTATAATAATTAACGGGAAAATAATTACAATCGATTTGAACTACATTTTTCGATCCACGCTAAATTTATTTATTTTTTTTTTTTATTTTATTTTTCTTGCAAGAATTTATTTCAAAATTTTTCTTTCGCTCTTTGAAAATGTATGACAACGCTATAGATTTTACATGCTATGTAAGGCTAATCATTTCACACTAAAACACTGGTGCATGATGGTACCTGAGTCGGTATAATCTCTATCACGAAAAAGTTTCTTGCTATAAGATTCTAACATATGCCGCAAAAGGTCGCAAGGCAACAAAAGTAGTGATGACATCTGCCTTGAGAAAACTTTAGGAACATCAAATGCCAATTGATACTCCTTTCGATTAGTTGGTTATAACAGTAGAGTAATTGTCCGTCCATGTGAAGATGCACAAAAATTGGGTCTCTGCGCAGGTGGCTGCATATGATTGGATGACTTCTCGGTACGGAATTCATATTTTATTAAAAATACGGGGAAAATATGCAGCTAGTGATGCATAATATTTTTAATAAAATATTTTTAAGCATTCTCTTGCATTAAGCGTTTTTTTTTTTCGTTAAAAAAGTAAGGCGCGAGCTTATTTCAACGCCCGAGGAAATGCCCACGTTTATGGATAACTTTTTTACGGACAAACAACTCCAACAAACATAAATAATATTTTCATAATTTTATCAAGGATTTTATGAACGGATTTAATTGATTTTTTTTTTTTTCAATTAAACCCGATAACTATTAAAAGGAAGAATTTAAAACGTAATTTGTTGATGAAGAAAACGTGAGGAGCTTAGAAATCCGGTTTTCAATAAAGGGACAGATAGAGGATAATGAGCGAGATGACTCTGCAAGTCACACAATACATTTGAGAAAATCAATTAAGCACCGTATGATGGGCGTAAACATTGACGGATTAATTGCTTAAGCACAATAACTCTCCGCAAACATCAATTAAAATGAAGCATTTAGCGTATGTTTCGAGCTTCTACCAAAAATTGTTTATATATAGAGCTCGCTAGTGATCGAAAATGCGTCGTTTCATTGCGACATCCAAAAAAAATCAAAGGTTGGATCTGCTTGATTTTCGATCAAACTTCAGTTAAGTTCAGTTTGTGCTTTGCAAAGCTCTTTAAAACGATATAAAATTAATTTTGATAATATCTGCCTGTAACGATAATTCCACACTTATTCCTTTGAGCCATGAATTGTAAGCCAGATGTAGAAACAAAAGTAATATACACCCAATTCTCTTCTTACACGATTTTTTTAACACGAATTTGATTTAACACGAATTTAAAAGAAAAAAAATTCTTTTTTTACACGAATTATTTTGTTTTAACACGATTTTTGATATTCCAGGAATTTTTCTCGAATCTCACAGAGCAAAGAGTGAGTTATTTTTTATAAAATATTTAATGAATTAAAATGTGTAAGCACGAAATAAATTAAGTCAACTCTAACAAGAACTTTTTAATATTGTTTACACCTAATTCTCTTTTTACACGAATTTTTTTTTACACGTATTTTTTGGGAACGTATCGATCGTGTAAAGAGAGAATTAGGTGTAATAGGAAAACAAGAAGCGGAAAAATGAAGAAAGCGGCGTTAGTCTCATCCTCCATTAAAATAAAGGTACGTACTATAAGTATTCTAAAACCAATGTTAAAACTCATAAAAAAATTATGGTTCGGAAACGTTTTAACTTTAATCGGACCTTATTTTAAAAACGAAAGCATTTCTAAATTTTCGGAGTTATTTCAAGTTCTTAGACATTGGATCTTGATTACCCTTTTTTTAAACTTCTTTTGGGAAATTTCGCCGACAATACATGCACAGTCTCAATTTTTTATCCTGACTTTTCTTTATTAAAGAAATCTTAACAAGGGACAGACGGACAGACGATTGGGTGATCATAATAAATCGAGCAATTGTGTACATGTATGTGAAAATTAACGAAGCGGAATTTTAGAGTTAGCACACCCTCCCCCTACAGTGGTGGGTAAAAAAACAAGTAACTAAAAAAATCTTTAAATTCATGTAATGTTTAGAATTCAATTTAAACAAGTAAAAGTGCAACAGTTCGGCATACAGCTCACCATCAAATGCCTTACAGTTATCCATCCATATATCGAGTTTTCATAAGAACGCGTTATATGGTAAGTAGTCGAAAAAGCAGTCCAATAAGAATCATCTTTCAATAGCATTCGTCTTTTGACTAAAACACATATATGTACCAAATGTTGTCAAAAGATTTCACAAGTGTCGGCCGGTAAGTTTATTGTTAAAGACGACAAGTAAAACGAGAATATCGACATGAAATTTGACATAGAGATTATTTAGGGTGTTGTCAATCCAAGACTCGTGCAGATAAGCCCCCCGCGATTAAAACGAAAAAGTCTTAGTAACTTTTGATGAGCATCGTATAAAAAAAGAACTGTATTTAGTAGCACCCTAACCTAGATTCGGCGATTCGGCGGCACTCTACGCTGATAAACTGACGCCTCCATTACCGCCTGTCATTTTCAAGAACTTCACGAACCATTCGGTAATATTTAAATAGTACGCATTTGCTTCACTCAATCACTCAGCCGTTAAATTCGCGAGAATCGGACGTGGAGCATGTTGAGTTGCGCGTTGAACTGGGAGTTCCTTTAATCTTTACCCGACAGTATGAGTTATCCAAGCCAAATGTATACAAGTTAGCTTGTTCGAGCTTTGCACCACAAAAGAAAAAGGCTTCTGCGTAAGGGGTTACTTCTTTTTAGACTTATTTGGAAGAAAAACGCTATTAACCTATGGTCGGTAGGGGAAATAGAATGCGACACAATACGAGAACCTTAAAAAATCATAGCTTTATTAGGGAAAACCGTGAACTCAAATGATTTACCCCATCTCGGAAAGTGTGAAATTTCACAATTTTGGTTTTCTTTTCGGTTTGCAACTAACTATTAATTTTCGATTTATTTCACTTCGATCATCGATCGAAGTCTTTTGCTTTTTGTGGGGTACCTCATTACAGTTTGCCAGATTCAATCCTAACTTTCGCCATCGAGCGAAACCCGAACGTTGAGTAGTGTAAACGTGTGGTGGCTTATTTAGTTGCGAAAATTAAAATTTTCACGAATCTTTTAAGCGAATTTCGTTATGTAGCTCTATTTTAATGCGCTGCTATTCACTATTATTAATATTTTGCTTTAGTTGAAAATCTATATTTTAATTATTTTGTTTATATACAATTTTTTTTTAGAATTATAATCTGTATAAAATGTTAAGAGCAATTTTGTTATTAAAATAAATTGCCTTCAAATTATTTACTATATCTTTTTACACCTTATCCATGCGGACATGCATTAATTCCGGCTTTATTTTTCTAGAATTTATCGTTCACTTCTATTGCAACGTTATCGTGTGTGGCTTAGACGGGTTAAACGTAAACAATTAAATGCAATTTGCGAACGGGAAAAATTGTTGTTGTAGTAAAAGGTAATTACTGTCTCCAAAAATGCTTTCTGTCGTCGCTGTGTTTGCAGCGAATTATGAAAGTATCTACAGACATTCCCTTCTCTTTCCTTTCCTCTCTCACTCAGTCATTCTTTCTCTCTCTGCCTATCTCTTTCGCTCATTCTCTCTGCTTTTTTTGTTTATCCATCTCACTCATTTACGTGTTCACTTCAACGTTCTAACCAAAACACAATACGAAACGTCTTTAAAAAACGACAACAAGAAAAAAACTTGTTTCTGACTGGTGAGTTTTTTTACTCATAACAATGGAAACACACACACACATTCACACACACAAGCCGAACACACATATACAAAATAAGCAGTATCTTATGAATCACGATACCTTTACTTTACTTTAACATGTAAAATGAAAAAAAAAAAAAAAAAATTTCTTATACATTCTTTTGCTCAATATGAGCATCAAACAATGTAACAACAGACCGGTGTTTTTATAATATGTATGTACGTGTATAACTGAATGGATGGATGTTGATTCTGATGCTAAGAGAGGGCTTTGACTTGATGTTTTGTTTTTACTTAAGTGTATGCACTTTGGTTAAAAGTCTACAAAAAAAAAAAATAAAATAAGAAGAAGAAGCATATTCAATACTACTCTTTATTTTTCACTTCCCGCACATATGCATCTATGCATCTATGCATTTAATGCATGTTTAAATGTGTACAGCGAATGCGTGCGTATCTATTACATTTTGACTTAAATTCATTTAAGTTGAATGCTTTGCACCTCTAATGTATTTTTTTTGTACAGTTATTCTTAAACAGGATGCATTAGGCTAACGTTTCGTTATGGTTTCTGTTGCTGTTGTTTTTTTGAATGGCCGCCGCAATACAAGTTGTAAGCATTTCCTCTTAGAATTCTTGCCAATGCTAAATGCTGCAAAACATGCTCTAATGATTATTACTAAGTGGAATTGGATTGGAAAATATATTAAAAAAATAATAAAAAAAAAAAAATTAATAAAAACTAAAACTAAACCAACGACTCTAATACGATAGCTACACATTCGACTTAAGAACTTTAAAATAAATATCAGATAATTTCTATAATCTTCCAGTCTGTCCCTCACTAAATAAAATTTATGTGTATAAGCGCGTCGCGTCAAACACCAGGGTATAGGTAACTCTTCATTGTAAAAGTCCATCGACTCATCGACTTTCGTTTCTAACAAATCAATACTTTTGTCAAGTGCATGAGATCATGCATTGTTCTCTTCAATTCGTCTCTGCATCTATGCAGTTTTTACTTTTCTCTCAAAAATTTTCGGCCAGCATGGGGCCGTAGTACCGATTGACTGTTTAAACAAACACTTAACGTCACCGCCATAAATTGCGCACCCAAAATGTTTTGTGAATGCAAATTACATTTCCCGGGTAAAGCTTTGTTAAACAGTTATTATGGCTAAGTGCAACAATATTCTTTATTAACGGAATTGCTTGAGGTAAAAATGCCTATCATTTGTGAGAATATTTTCGTCATAATCGCGATCATCGTAATCGCGATACTTCGATACGACTGAGTGAGCAAAGGTTTAAACATTTAAGCGTAGCGCATCACAAACCGATCACGAAGGTGCTATATTATCTTAAGTACGAATCGAGTACAAAGTACATCACCAAGTGCTTACACCTTATACGGCCATATCTCGCCTTCCCTGAAAAATATTATTGAATCCTTAAAGGATATGCATTTCATTTGCCCGCTTTATAAAGATTATAAGTTCGATTTAACACACATACAGTTGTCGCGGCCGAAACCAATATAGTTCAGCTTTGATAATGTAAAAGTTAGACATCGTCGTCCTGAGATTGCATTCTTCTCGATTTGGCTTCAGCAACAGATCGGGGATATGTCGCAATGTAATGCTACATTAAATGTGAAAATTAAATATTTGTAGAAGAGAGGTGGTAGGAGAGAAATATTTTACTTTTCTTTTTTCTCAAATTTGGTGATGGATGAAAAAGAGTGTATTTTGTTATGAGCTTAAATATTCCCTAAATTATTTAAAAAAGGTATGAGGGGACAACATTTTTCATAGTCCAAAAATTTGTTTTTCCGAACGTACACGTGCACCTATTTTACATGTATTGCGAGTGCATTGAAGAACTTGGGTATGATGAATATTTAAACACAATTATATTAATTTATTAGTGCAAGCGTCGAAGATAAGGGTAACCTCATCTAAGGAAACCATTTTTTTTTAATGCTGACTCTTAAAACCTTAAACGCGATTTAATCGAATGCATGTTTCTCAAGCTTGCAATTCGTTGTTCGTATCGTTGCCTTTAAGAATTTAAATGCAACCCAAAAGTTTCCCAGTAAATACCGGGGCGTTTCTTTTTAATAAACAAAACTTTGGCGATTTTCTTCAAATAAAAAAAAAAAAAAAAGAACTATAAAAACAAAAGTTTAGCGTCTGAAAATTGCTTTATTATACGCTACATCACTTATATATAGGGTATTTTAGGTTTCTGTGAACGTTTGTAACTCCCAGAGGGACTTAAGGTAGCTCCTCCTAGAAAAAAGGAAAAGCAATTCCAATAAACTTCAATCTTTTTCGAATTAGTTTTTTAAACACGCCTACACTGCTCACTAGATTTTGAGCCGTATTTTCACACACAAAAACCCAGTGTATGGAGGTATGGGTGAAGAAGCTTTAATTAGTATAAGCAGTCTCGTCTGTATTACTATGATACGAGTTTATATTAAGTTTCTGCGGATAAACTTAGGCTTAGGTTAGAACCAGTGACCGATTCACAATCACTTTCTCAGCCGATTTAAGGCTGTCTGTTTTGTTCTGTTGTGTTCGTTCAATCTACAGATCGCAGTTTTTGAGATATTTTGACAAAGTTTGAAATTTGACTGACATGCTTTGGCCCAAGAACGAACGCTATCGAAAATGGTTCGGATCGGGCGACAATTTCGACCCTACTTCCCCTGTACGTTCTTATATTGAAAAGTTATATGAATAGCTGTATGGTGGGGTGGCCGGCCGTGCCCACCAATATTGTGTATAATATACAAAAGTGCGAACGACAACACATTTTCTTAAACATATTTAGAAGAATGACTTTGGCTTAAATGAATGCAAAACGGTACTATTCTTAACCTAAAATTTCGATACATTTTTCGTAGGTTTCAGTGAAACTTACCTTTGTTTTCGTTTTATTCGTTTATTTATATAGTTAATTATTTATTCATTTGTTGCCATTATTTTACATTTCAAGAGTTAATAACATTGTGAGACTTACTTCTACTTTTACTCAATCTTCGTCGTGTGATTCGAATCTATTTCTAATTTATTATTGTCGTTTATAATATTTTTCCATCTAGTCATTGATAAGATTATTTATATATATATATAAATTATAATAATACATAATGTGCAGCGTCGCGGAGTTAATGTATCGAATGAGTGCAAAAGTAATGAAAAATTATCTTATCTGTACAAATATTTGTATGCATTTAAAATATGTATTTATTATATATATGGACATGAAATATCGTCCCGTGATTCACAATTTTAATTGATGTCTACTTACGTGAATACAAAGGCAACTAAAAACCAAATAAAAAGACTTTAAAGGACTACGGTACACCATAAACTACATTACACCATCCCTCAGTAATCATAGAATGACTTTTCAAAATAAGGCCTTATAAGGGAAGTGGTCGAAAAAAGGGGTCCGATCCGAAACATTTGGAACATAATTAGCCCTTGGGTTAAAACATGTCGGAGTATAAAATTTCATCAAAATATTTCAAAAATTGCGACTGGTAAGTTGAACATAAGAAAACAAGGTAAACAAACGGACGGACAAGCTTAGATCGATTCAGAATCACTTTGTCACTTGGTATAATAAGAGGAGGGGTGTGTCGCAAGCCCTCCTGTATACGGGTGTTGCATAAACCCCATTGTACCATTGCATCGGAAGTCATATATGGTACAACAAGGGAAATTAACCTAAAAAAACGAATACGAATAAAACAAGTTTAACTTATATGTTATAATTTCGATAGCGGGGTTCAAAGGGTTGTTAGGATATACACCTAATTCTCTTTTTACACGATAGATACGTTCCCAAAAAAAAACGTGTAAAAAAAATTCGTGTAAAAAAGGAATTAGATGTAAACAATATTAAAAAGTTCTTGTTAGAGTTCACTTAATTGATTTCGTGCTTACACATTTTAATTCATTAAATATTTTATAAAAAATAACTTCTACTTTGGAAAAAGGGAATTAGATCTGAAATTCATAAATATAAAATCGTGTTAAAACAAAATAATTCGTGTAAAAAAAGAAATCTTTTTCTTTTGAACTCGCGTTAAATCAAATTCGTTAAAAAAAAAATCGTGCAAAAAGAGAATTGGGTGTAGTACATAATTTGTGAGAATATTTAACATTTTTTTGGTATAATAACTAAATTGCCAGTAGTAAGGTAATGTTATTATTGTTACCGACTTTGTTAATTTCTGATAATAATGTAAGCCTTTGCTTTATAGGCATTAAAAATGGACCAGAATTGTTAGGGCACTCGAAGACAGGAGCTATTTTAGAAATTTATTGGTTTTTAGAAAGTGATTCATTTAGTGATTGCACGTAAGACTGAAATGTAGAAAATGAATTATTATTTTTCAAGGCAGACAGAAGTTGTTTGGCATTCACCAAGTTGGCCAAGTTACGTTGCAAATAAATTGTGCGTATGCCCGAGCTAATCATATCTGATTTCCATCTATTCTCAAACAATAAATAATTTCTCATCCACAAAGTACTTAAACAAGCTGTAAATGGATATATGGAAGCGAGTTCTGAACATCGCGTCAAAAGAAATGGAACGAATTGCTAAACCATTTGGAGGAAAGCTATTAAATTTAAAGGAAATCATGTTGATTCATTAAATCAAGACTGCCAGATGTGTAAATAAGAAACCGGAATTTGCTCTTAGACGGCTCTAACACCACATTTAGGGGACACAAATATTTGAGGCTGTGTTTTTTTTTCTTTTGTAGTTTCAACATCACGCAACAAGGAGTTGTAATACCATCACATTTCGCAAAGCAAAAATACCTTTACTAATAAATGGGGAGAATCGGGAGGCTTGCGACAGCATTTTTTCTTTGTCTCGCCGATACATAAGAAAGTCGTCTGCATTGTATCATAACCAGAGATGTAAAGTACTTTTATCTTGAGTATGCTAAGCGTAAAAATTCATGAATAGTTGCAGGCGAATTGAATCAGTTTGGCAGGAAAAGGATATTCTGTGTTTGATGCGACCAGAAGAGTGTGGTTTGCTATTAGCTGTTAGAAGTCCAGTGAAACGGCTAATACTAAACGTTACCAAGAATCGCTTGTGGGCGGAATGTTGAAATAAGGCAACATAAGCTAAAATTTGTTTACGTAACATCCGTCCGTCCATCCATCCACATAGCAATACCGTTCCGCAATGTGTTGCAAACACTCAACTGGGAACTGCTAGCCTGCGCCGCTTAATCACCAAACTCGCGTCCTTCCGATTATCACTTTTTTGCATTGATGGTCTGAGCAGCGCTTCACTTATTACGCAAATGTATCGATGAATGATTTACCTTAAAACGGCAACGGTTTCTTTAGTGGGATAAATGCATGGCTAGCGATGGGCAATACTTCGAACAAAATATTTTTTATCATTTTTGTACAATAAATTCATTTCATTACTATTCCAGTTTCACCTGCACATGCCTGGTATAAGTTGAGTACATGATCGGTAAGTCGCGCTACAAATATATTCTAGATTTAAATCTAAAAAGGTTCAGTACGAAAACTTCCAATCGGCTATCTGACACGCCTACAATTAACTTTCAATAGCTTTCAAGTATTTATGCAAGATAGTCAAGATGTTAGTAATTCGCCCCGAAGGTGATTATAATTTTATTTAAACTGTAGATTTTAGATAATACCTTTGCAAATTATTTCACTTTACAGAACGTTGTTTAAAAAGCATCTCTTATCTCCCTGGCATAGATCGCCTAAACTGCTTCAACTTTCCTGGCGTTCATTTGATTTAAGATAAAAAATTTCAAGTTATATAAGAACATTTTAAGTGAACGAAGACGGCCGGTATATCTTCTGTTCTATAATCTCTTTCCAACTTCTTTTCTCCTTTAGTCAATTAACTCAAAAATTTAAATAATAATAATAATCTGGATGGTTGTGATGATGGAAGGGACTTTGTTCTATTAAAATTTTCCAGAGGCATGCTCGTTAAGCACAAGACTCTTAACGAATGCTTTTTATCCGTTAGCGACCATGCTCTACAAGTACTGTTCGTTATCGAATAGAGCTTCGTTAGTCACTTTCCGTTACAATTTTTGGAAAACAATTATTCACTTTGACTTCGTTAAGGATGAGACCAAAGAACACTTTCAACCTATTGTTCACCACTTGATGGAGAGATTTTCGTTCTTTCGCTGTTAGAAATCTTTGAAAGATTCTTATAAATAAAGACCATCTTGGCAATTTTTTTTTTTTCTTTTAAATAACCGTAATTGATTCTTTTGGTTATTTGATAAATCAATTTTAGTAATTCGTTGGTGGAAAGGATAAAATAATGCGAAGTATCAATGTACACAATGGTTAAGTTCGATGATTTTCACCTTTCTCTATATAAAATAACAAGTTTCCGTTTAATATTATTGAGTTGTTCAGTGCACGTACAGACGCTCGTTAATCACGCAACGCTCAAAATTCCGTTTTCAACATTCGTTACCTTTGCGGTTTGATTTGATGAAATCTGCTGTCGTGGCCCATTAAACACTCTTAGAAGCATTATATCCCAATTGTGGGTTTCAGTTTCAACGGTTTAAAAGTGAGGATGTCAGTGTTTGATGTCAATGAGAAAGAATGACTTGGAGGAACGAAAAAGTTCGAACGCAATGAACTGCACGACTTATTATTGGACGAAACCTGAACTCAAACTCTCAAAGAACTTTTGAAAAGTTTAGCATTTCATGAATCAACTGTTTTGCAGACGTTCACATACGGAGGGGTAAAGTCCACAAGGAGGCAAAATGGCTACCAAACGAATTGATTGAAGATGACATTTCGAACCGTGGTTTCAAAATCGTGGTTTCATGACTTATCAAGCAAGAAATAAGAGCTTTCCTGCGGTGTATTGGGACTGGCGGTGAAAAGTGGATCTGCTACGACAATTTCAAAGCGCAAAGAGTCATGGCGATGTATTGTTGCAAAAAAGACCAACAATAGCGATTAATAGACGCAAAGTCAATCCCTTGCCTGACGACGCTCGGCCACACTTTGCAAGAGTATTACGTCGCAGATCGAATCGAAGTTCTGCTGCACCCGCCACACATAGCGCCTTCTGCGAAATGGTGAAGAAGTGCGGAAATGGGTGGATAATTGATCGCTGGCAAACCACTATCGTTCGCCACGGTGCCAGGGAGATGGGAAAAAGTTGTAGAAACTTTTTCTCAATAAATGCTCTTTTCAAGTGACAAAATGATCAAAATACATGCAAGTACGATTGGTAATGATTTAGAAATAATACGATAGTAAAACAGAAAAACTCCAATTCTTTCGTTTATTCAGGTAAACTTCATAATGGATGATAGAGCATTTTTCCCCTTTTTGCAAACATTTTATGAATTGCCAAAGACATTGCATGAATGAACGAACGGTAAGGCAAACAATATGCCATAACATACATAAGTGATTTAAATAAAAAAATCAAAATTAAGAAAAAAAACGGAACTTAACAATTATATATGTGAAAAAAAAAAACTGACTAAAACTAATGACAAAAGTGTGAATAAAAAATCGCAACATATCCATAAGAAAATTTATTACTTCAACCAATTTTATTGCATTAATACGTGCGCATGCATTTACGAGGGTAACTCGATAAGTACTTGCAGGGACTAATTCTAATGACTGTAAGAGCGATCATAAAAATCCAAATTTTCGAAAATATACTACAAAACATATTGTCCTGCGCACCTTGTTATTGTAAGTAATTCATAAACACTTTTATGCAAAGATTTTTAACAATTTGCACGATGGGCTGACTTAATAGCAGTTCTCAAATGAATATACACAGGGGCTCCGGTATTCAAACCCCATGCATAACTATTGCACATCATTGCCATAATAAGTTTAACTTTGTCCGTCTTTCGTCAAATTTAAACACATTGTCCTGCGGACCTTGTTGTTGTAAGTAATTCATAAATACTTTTAAGCCAAGTTTTTTAACAATTTCCACGACGGGTTGACTTAATAGCAATTCTCAAATGAATATACACGGGCCTCCGGTATTCAAACCCCATGCATAACTATCGCACATAATTGCCGTAATACGTACAACTTTGTCCGCTGTTTGTTAGCTGATGAGGAAAGCTTTCCTCTTCGTCTTTCGTCAAATTTAAAGATGCTTAGCGATCATAAGAAATCTTTGGAAATCGCAAAATAAAATTTCTCATTAAACATGGATTGCCCGAAGGAAATTATCTTGAAACTACATTACACCACCTCAGGATAAGAGAATTTAATAAATAAACAGCACTCGACTGAATTAATCTCTCAACCAAAGACATTAACGCTTCCTATCGAATCACTTTGAAAAAATGAAAAATCGTTGGATATGTCGCAACAGTCAATGTATGTCATGTAGAACTAGCTGTTGCTGTTTGTCAGAAGTCTTTAAAAAAGATACGTGACACCAAATCATTCCTCATGACGATAACACCGATTCCCAACTGTCAAAAAAATGATAGTCGACGCACTTCGATGCCAAAAAAGACGATTCACAGCGAGAAAGTTGATATAAAATGACTTCTAGAAAAAAGTGCTTCAAAATAGCTTTCACCTTAAACAAAAATGGATCGACCATTAGGCGCAATGCGTAAAAAAAAAAAACTAACTAAGAAAATTGTATTCGGTTGTGACCGGATCTTTTATACCCATCATCGTTATCCAAAAAAAGGCAGAAAAAGCAAAAGAACTAAATTTTCACGCTATAGAACCTATTATAGAATATGAAGTGGGCGCGGCTGATTTTTTCTATTTTCAAAAGAAAAGTTTTTGTGTGGGTCTTGTAGGCGTGGTCTTTGATAAGCTAAGTACACTTCCAAATTTTTTTGCAAATTCGTAGGCGATATCGTCATTTGTGCGAATGGGGGAATGTTTTCCACAAATACCACACATTTGGATAGGCGGACATGTTTACATACATTCCAAATTCGAAACTGACCGAGAATTCAAATATATTACGGGGTTTACGAAGCTTGTTTCTATGCATTATGAAAATATTGAAAATGAAATTGATTTGATTTGATATATTAGTATAGATAGTATTGGGTGGACGTGATATCTTTTTTCCATTTTTATACAGATACTAGAGGATTGCCCATAGAATACACGTTCCCATTTTCATACATTTATCTGCTATATTTTATGAGTAATGATCAAAAAACCAATTTTTTATTTCTATTGAAAAACAGAGTTGTTCCCAGTTTACGTAGTACTGGGGGTGCCCTTCGACGTTTTCCCATATAAAGCTTAATTTTTCGTTAATACTCTCATAAGGTTTGGGATTGAAAAAATAGACCTACATGGTCTAAATTCAAACAAATTAATTTTTATATCAAAGTATTATTACGAACGAATTTTCATCAAAAAATATTGAAATCAAGAAAATTGGGGCCTGTAGATCCTGTACAAGACCAACAGACGGACAGACAAGCTTAAATCGCTCGAACGTGATTTTGAATCGATCGGAATTATAAAAGCTGGGTCCATCGAAAATCGTTAAAGTTGTTATACACATCCGCATAAGGTTGATATACCACTGGCACTGGTAACCGCATGCAACAACTCAGGTTTTTTCCAATAAATTTCTTTCCTATACCAATGAAGGTCCACTTCATTGAAACTGTTTTTTTTTTTTTCTAGGATGATCTATCTTAAATCCTTCTTGGTGTTACCTACGTCCGCAAAAGCTTAATATACCCGTACCACAAATGCTTTTTTGTTTTTGTTGTTTTTGTAGCCTTCATGTTTTTGTAGCTATTCATATTTCAAAGGCTTCCGAGATACCCCGATTCATTCTAGAAGGAATGTTAAGAGATTTGATAGTTTAAACGAGCTGGAAATTTTGAGAAAAATGTAAAAACTTTGCTTACATTTCGAGCGACTCTCGCAGCAGGCAGGAATACATGTTTGCCTCAAAAGAACGGAGGAAAATCATTGAATAATCATAACGACTAGAAAAACTAATTAAGTAAATAAAGCAAAGCGAGACAGGTTAAAACTAATTCAGTGTTACAAACAAGCCTTTTCCGTTTACACAATTATACACACGAACATATAAACATATACGTGCATACGAATATTCATATGAAACTTACCAATTTTAAGAAAACATTTTCGCGACTGATATTCGCATTTTTTGTAAGTTATTCGCTTTTATAAAAGACAGTCCTTTATACACATATACACACACATATGCATAATAAATATATAAATTAAATTTTTCACACCGAAAAATGTTTTGTTTATGTTTCTTTTAAGTCACATTTTACCCATTTTGCTATTTAACGCTTTGCAGAGTGAGCAAAGGATATCATCCTGTGAACTATTTCGTCGTTTTATATATTTATTGATTTTCTTTTTAATTCTTAATAACTAAAACCACCCTAAGGCATTTCGTAGGATTTTTTTTGTAGAAAGAAAGCACGTCGAAGACAAAATATAGGATAGTTAAGGCGGTAAATGTATTTAAAGAATATTTAATAAAAAATTGAGACAATTTTCAAAAGGAACTTTAATAGTCAAAAGGGTTACAATATTATTTCGAAGTAATTAATTCCTAGTTTTTGTTTCGAAGACCGTTTTGTATCCTTTAACTGAGTGCATGTGCATGTGCCTGCTCATTTTTCCACGCTATTCGTCAAGTTCATATTTTTTTTCATTTTGCATATGATATTGGATTTGCGACAATATATATCGATATTTAAAATTTTATATTTAAGCCATATTTATTAAGCTTTGCTATACTTTGTGTACACACCGCAGTCACCGCACACGCAGAATACCATTACGTGCTTCAAAAAACCTTTTAAACAAACTCAACCATTTGAACCTTTTGACGTTAATAATTCGAATTATGTTTTATTCCCATTCTCTTAACCAACATTTCGAATACTTTTATTGAGTATTCGCTGCGTTCTGTTCATTTTATCATTTATCATAACAAATAAAAAAAAAAAACTTCTTCCGCTTGCGACAAGCTTTCCAACTTTTTCCTTTCAAAAATTATTTGAAAAGTAGAGGAATATTTACGGCTTCGATTTTTATATTTTTTTAAAAAAATATATGTATTTTTTCTTTTTATTTCCTTGCTTCACTAAATACACCTCTAAAATTCTACCGCAACCGCTTTTACGACAACACACCAACAAATAACAATAAATAAATAAATAATATATTTTTTTACACAAGCTCGATACAAAATTCACACATGAAATTCAATTTCTCAGAGTAAAGTTTACTTTGCTGTCTTTGCTATACATTTCTTATGAATGGCCCCGCAAAAATGCAGAGAATAAAATTCATTTCTCAGAGTAAAATTTACTTTGCTGTCATTGCTGTGCATTTTGCATACCTATACTTATACTATATGTATTTGATCATAACTCATGCAAGGTGTCGTTTCTGGATTGTATTTTGATCATAACTCATGAAAGGTGTCGTTTCTGGACTGTATTATACATAGCATTAATGCCGTCAGAATGAAATTAAAAAAAATGAATGATTGAGAGAAGACTTCTGTGGACTCTTACTTAGCATCATTTATTCAACCATTGTCATTATAAAATTTTGGTTTTACCCTCAGACATCTCTTTAAATACTCTTTACTTTGCAATCATATTTATTCAGACACTAACGCATTAACTTGAAATTGTTCTTACAAAATCCTCATATCTGGTTATTGTACTTCTCTTACACACAAAAAATGCTTGTGCTCTGAGCCAATGATTGATGATAAACTCCACATCATGTCTCTTTTTCAAAACCGTTACAAATCGTCCACTTCTGCTAGAAATCCTCGCTAGAAATTTTTTAGATAATTCTTTCAACTTTTTCTGCGGTATATCTGTAGGTCAAAATTTGGTTTTGGTATTCAACAAAAAAATAAAAATCCAATACCTAATGTGTATTGAAATTTATGAGAAACTAAATAACCATATTAAAGTCATCTCCCTCTCAATCCGTTCTCATTCTAACAAGGGCCATCAATTCCATTACGCCTTTGTAACTCATTCTGATATGAGTATGCGGCCCGAATGTCACCAAGTGAACTATTAGCGATCATTAATTAAACTATGCCCCATACAAACTTCTCCAATTCACCTATAGACAAATAACATCGCTGATTCGACCATACCTTTAAAAACCATCATTATTCTCTTCGTTTAATTCTTCTTGTGTGAACGTATTTGCTCTTTGTTTTTCTCTTTGCTTAATTTCATTTAGTTTTGATTTGTTTTGATACCGTTCGTTGTTCTTGTCTTTCCTTCCTCTCAAAGGTATGGCTGCCGTTCTTTTGCGATTTTCCAATTTTAAAAGAGGGATAAACGTTGACGGATTACTCCATTTACAAAAATGTTAAGTTTACCCTTTTACCATGCAAATGTAAGATAAACGTAATGCGTAGTACGATATAAATTTCAAATTGAACTTCAAGTTTTAGTGAAAAAATTGTTATCAACGCATTGGAACGTTTGGAATTACAGGCCATATGTGGAATACATGATTTTGGAGGTTTAACGAAACAGTCACTGATCAGACTTTAATGCTTTTTCTACTATTTCATATACTCTCCACCGCGTATTTCAATGCATTGGTTCCATAGCGAAATAGTTTATCTTTTTGTAAGACATAACAAATTTGTAAAAAGTTAGTTTCCATAATCCAATGTTTCGCTCCATAATTAAAACACGGTATCTCTTTCGTTAGAAATTTAATTGTATTAATAATACATCCATTGAAATATATAAACTTTTATTATTTAGTTTAATTCTTGTTACATTTTCGATTTTAGAATATCTGAAATTATTTTCCACTTTACATGAAAACTTTGAATCTCTTTATCTTTGAATACTCTCTGGGATTTTATTTTTGGTTTTTTTCTTTTGATGTAACCAATCATTCAGGGAAGGTATCCTATTCGCATTACACGATGGCGATCAGAAACAACTGAGGAAAGCGAAAGAAAGAAAGAAATAGGGAACAAGTGGGTGCATACCCGACCGGTAAGTGCTATATGCCCTTACCGGCTGAGCCCTTAATATAGCTATGACCGAAGTAAACTCGAGCGCTCTGAGATTTGAATGCGGAAACAGTCATTTAGTTGTCGCGATTCTTATCTACTCGGCTACTTATGGGGATATTGTATTTTATAATTCCCAACTTTGAAATAGGGTTTCTTTTGAAGCTTGGCAATCCTTTCGCTATATCGTAATTTGAAATCGTACTCCAGTTCGACTGTAATTTCTACCACCACCCCCACCAAACTATATAGAATTAGATAAAAGAAAAAAACACACGAAATCTGTGCAAAATATTTTGCCGTGGAAGAAATTTTGGAGGAAATATTAAATCTCGAATCAAATAAAATTGAATGGCAACCAATTTTAAGAAAATGGTAATTTCATAGTGAAATATAAAACCGAAGCTATCAACGCACATAAAATGTTATTTAAGCTGAAAAAACTGTTTGAAATTTTCTCATTCAATTCGACATCGGGTGAAGAGGTAGTTGAAAAGCGGGACGGACATTGACAGTGTTATAAATACCATAAGCGATGTCGATTGTAATACTAACAGGAAGGATGTGGTTGTTAGTGAGATTTATTGATTTTTTTTTACAACTAACAAAAAATTGAGAAACTTGCATTTGAAAAATGAAGTTCAGAATTTAATTAAACAAAGTTAAAACGCATGAAGTAATATTGATTTTTCTACATGTGATAATAATAACACAATGAAATAATCTCGTTCCTTCAAAGAGAAAACTTTGGCAAAAGTCTCCCTAATGTTAAGAACAATGCAGTTCGGTTTACTATATATGTACGAAAAGTTTTATGTGTAACATATGTAACATATGTAGACAACAGACAACCACCTTGTTTATTCCAACAATGTGTAATAAGCCTACATATCCTTAACTCTCAGCACCTTCCGAACGAACACATTGTGCGGTAATTGCTGCAGCATCAACCTCAGCCGACAGCATTAGATTGAGGATTATAAGCTACTCAGCAACCACACAAGCTGACATAGCAGGCACATAAGGCAGAAAGCATACAAATTTTATTTTTTAGAGGCCAAGTGCACGACTAGTTTGATTCGAATTTGCTATAGTAGTTTGCACTTTACTTGCCAAAGGATTCTTTTTATTTTTTTGACGACATACAAGTTTGTACGTTTGTACACAATAGTGGCCGTGTACCTCGAAAATTATCTATTCAAGGCAATTTCCTGTGTGAAACTTTAATTAATGCATGAGCTTGTAGTCATATTGATGTCAAACGTAAATCATTTTATCAATTTTAATTGGAGATGACGCTTCTGATTACCATGACTCACTTTAATTATATATGTATTTTAGTTATGTGATTCTGCGGTAATGAAAGTGAAATAATAATTACGCTGTTAGTACTAAAATTGATTGATAGATGAATAAATCAGCCTTTATAGAGTTCATACTTGAGTCATAAGTGCAGCGAACAATTCACAATACTATTCAGTGATTCCAAGTCATATCATCATTATAATGACTTGTATATAATTAGCTATTTAAATACTTTACTGTTATATGAATTGCTATACTATTTCTAATCAGACATATAAGGTAAAGTTCGGAGTGTATCAGCTTTAAGAATAGCCCTTATTCAGGGTGGGAGCTCGGGAGAGATCCCTTATTGTTCTAATGCTTTTATAAAAGCACTAGCATTAGAATATCTCCATGTTGCCGTCCCCTTTGTAACAAACCGTAATGTGTACACCACGGAAATATATATGTAGGGTATCCTAATGCCAAATAATATATTCGCTTTTTATGTGCATCACAGGAGGATGAGAGATATATTCAGTTTGTTAAAACGCTTCCCGAGCCCATTAAGTGTATATAATTATGAATCGTACCAAATTCGGAACCGATTTAAGCATGTTCGTCTGTCCACCTGTGCGTCTGCTTAATGTTTGTGATAGACATTTTACTAGTCGCAATAAAGGAACGATCTGCTTCAAATTTTGGCAGAAACATTGGAAGCCTCTGCACGCAAATTGGTATGGAAATTGAGTCAGATCTGTTAAAGGAGAGGGACACAATACAACAAAACCTGCGTCCAAGTTGTTTTTCAAAAATAAAAAAAAATTCCTTTGGTGCTCATTACTTATAAACCACAAGAGATAACGCGATTAAAATATGCATTTAAAGCAGCATCTGGACAAGAATGGAAATAATCGCCCACACCTATTAAATATTATAAAATAATAAAATTTGATTTTTTCATCAAAACTTATGCAGTACCCAGAAAAAGGGATCAGAGATCATATAAAGTCAATATAATATTGATTAGCACCAAATCGAAATGATTGTAAGAATGTTTGCCAGTCCATCTGTCCAGCTGTCTCTTAATTGCTATGGCAGTCGTACGGTGACGGATATAAAATATTTGGCCGCGGCCGAATACAACTTTCTCGCTTGTTGGTATTGACCATTTCTTAGGTATATAAAAATGAAATGCTTCGATTTACGAGCGAATAAGTAAAATAGTTACATTTACTTTAAGGAAAATCTTTGACGCTCACTGTTCCACACGATTTAAGCATATGCATATATGCTTTATTTTTCATTATGAATATATCAGTTGGCTGATCAGCAGGTATTTGCACCATATTTTTCATTGATGTTGGTTGCAATTGATGATTTAAAGGCAGCGATGTATACAAATTTTTATTGCTTCTATTGCTTTCAAACCTGATCCAGCCTTCTTACCATAAGAACTCTATAAGTAGATGGACAGATGGGCATGGCGTATAGGGCATATTTCGGGGCGCCGCAAATGGAACGGAAGGAGTATCAATATAACTAGTCTCGATTGGTGGTTACAGCAAATAAACTTTGACGTATGTCTTCTACGATTCGTTGTCGAACAGTTATAATCAAAACGAAAATTGTCGGGACTGACCCGATGATTCTTTCTTAATTAATAATTAAAGATTCTTAAGGAAAATTTACAGTATATGTTTCAGAAACATGTTCATAAGATTTTTGGAAAGGATCGATGAACATGTTGAAGAATACTTGGTCTAAAAAATTAATTTAATAAGGAACAAAGTTTAGATATTTTTTTTCTAAAAATTCTCGTTTTTCACGTATCACGTATTTTATCCATTTTGTTCTTTTTATCTGCATTTCAGCTCTATCAAAATTAAAGTTGTCGCTTAGAATAGATCCTCACGGTGAAATTGAATGGAACCCAATTTAAGTATGCCAATCCCTACGCGTTAATAATAAGTTAATCATCGATAGGAAAGGTAGCTATAGAGGACGACATGACTGTACACTAAAGTTTGGTTGCAATAATAGCAGATATTTGATCAGTTCAATCAACATTATTGCTCTTTTAATGCTATAGAAAAACTCTAATAGCTAGACTCGAAGGAAACAGCGCAAAACTTCAATAGAATTTACAATAGCTAAGCAAAACTGAATAAAAGAAAAGAGCTAAGCATAACAGTATTGCGGAAAACGACACCGAGATGAATACATGTAGTGACGGCAGCACAAGTGAATTAAAAGCAGTTTGCAGCAATGCTAATGTAAATACCACAACAACACGCAGCAGTTATCCTTTAACGTCGTCACATCTGCCTACATCATCATCAACGGTGATGGTGGCGGCAGTTGACAATTCTTGCAATCTCTCCAAATCAATATATCATGGTGCTGCGGTAATAAGTGCCGGTAGCGGTATTAAAACGTCAGCAAAAGATGCTGGTAATACTAGTAATAGTGCAACAAACAGCGTAGTAGATTATGATAGTGGAGCCTCTATAAGCAATGGGGTGGGTTTTAGTGCGGTAACAAATGATGGTGTTGGTGTAATAACTGTGGGTGGAATTGGTGCAGCGAATAAACCTCAAGAACGATATGTGTGGGAAATGCGCGCGCGCAGCCCGAATGTAACACCAGCAAGTACTGTACTCAATTCACCAGATCTCAATAACGATATGCAGTATTCTTTACATCCTCATCAAAGACAGATGCAACAAATACGAGTTGGCCGCAGTCCTGGTAGCCAATTTGAACAGCATAACATATTGCCACAGGTGAGTGAAAATAAAAAAACAATAATTAAAAATCGATTTGTATAATAAATTCTTATATATAAGGGCTTAGCGTCACCGGGGTCTCCTACCGATGTAGGCAAAGCTGATGGGCAATGTGTACGTGACGGTGAAATAGTTGTGTTTGATGATATTGATACCAACTGGATGAATAAGACAAATAGCAGTTACGCATCGAATCATAACAGTAGTATACGCGATGTCTTTCACGGTAACGAAGATGTTTTGAAAGTTACCAAAATGATTGGGCAATTGGCGATAGCTGAGTATGAGGGCTCGCCTAGACGTTTTGGTAATCAGCCACCAATAAAAGCGACATTTCCGAAAAGGCCACCTGGTTTTCCGCAACGTGTATCACCTCTGTCCTCCATGTCGCCGCAACAGCAGCTACAACATCAAGAGCAACAAGAAGCTGCGCATGCACGGCATCAGCAAATGCAACAGCAGCACCAATTTTATGCTCAAGCCACCTGTGGCGGTGGTTTGGCTGCAGGAGGCAGTGCAGCCAATTTGTCCAATTCTTCTATGCTTCTCAATCATAACACCGATAGTCATAAGTCCGTAGGTAATCTTATAGATATTGATGCTGATGACGGAGACGCGGGAAGTGGTGGTGCTTCGGCAACTCCAGTATCCTCTTATAATGAAACATTGCAATCAAAAGTGCGATCGCCAACGTTTGATTATTTATATGAGTTCTCAGAGACCCGTAAAGTGTTAGAGGAATTTTTTAAAGCAAATGCCGATGATGAAAAACGCTTTACTGATTTCACCGAAAGTGCGGATGATTTGGGTAGTTGCGTAAGTAATTGTAGTCCGCAGTATATATAGGACAAAAGCATATTATTAATTATTAGCGCTTTTTATAGGAGGCTCATAATGACTTCGAAATACAGCAGCAATTGCAAGATGATAGTAATAAACATATCGATAAGGCTTACATTGGTCAACGTTTAGCTAGAATACCAAAAGATGAATTATATATGGTGCACCGCTCTCCTAAAAAACAACAGGTTAGTTAAATTACGCGTTATAGTGCAAATTCCTTTCCTTTCCGTGCTTTAAGACGGAGATAGCCAGAAAATATTGCTCGTTAAAGCCATTTTGAATCGATTAAGATGCAATTGAAATAAAATGTTTTAAAACGATTCGAGATAAGTGAGATTTTTGGAAGATTTGGGCGAATCTTTTTTATTTCTGACGCAAATTCTGACAAATATATTAACTAATATTTTTATTGTTATATGTAATATAACAAATATTTGTTAATATGACGTTTGCAGCTTTCAAGATCACTGAGACACCAAATTCGTAAAGATAAAATTATTTTTAGGTTCTCGTGTAACATTTATATTCACGCATTTAATTCCTTTAAGGGCATTTGCGCGACGACATATGCGCGTCGCTACGAAAGTTGTCGATTAATAGAAAACGTATTATATTTATAGCCATAGCTATACTTATACAGTGAGAAGCAGAACAAATTAGAACTATTATTGCTAAATATTCTTTAAAGTTTCCACCTTTCAGAAGCAATCGCAACAGCAGCCGCATTTACAACAACAACAGATGTGCGATAACGTATATAATGATAGCAACGACATTGAATTGTATATTGACTCGAACAGTCGCAGTAGTGGAGACTTGGCTGACACTGAATTGGAAGCGAATTTACGACGGCATTCGCGCAATTTCACTCTGTCCCCTGAGACGACGGATTACGATTCCAATTGCGGTGACTTGGATAGTTTGTCGAACGATATAAACTGTACAACAGACTTTGGAAAATTATATACCAGTATGCCGGTGCTAGAGGATGGCTTATCAAGTGGTCATGCTTCGGATACAGAAAACAATTGTCATAAATATGAGGCAAATGGTGGCAGCAATGACGGATGTAATGATAATGTTAGTAATGAGAATGGTGGTGGTAGTGACGTGGAAACAGGTGGTATTGAGCTAGAAAAACAAACAAATTATCAAAATAAGCAACAAGAAATGTTCGAACAAAATAAATATAATAATAGTTTAATACAAGAATACTTGGATAGTAATTGCACGGCTAATGATGTAATTTCGAGCTTAATGGAAATAGGCGTTGATGATGACACATTAAAAGCACGTAAAATTCAACAACAAATGCATTGCAGTGATATAGTTCTTTCCACGAAAGCGGGTTGTTGTAACACGTCTTCATTTAATGACAGCCATGATATGGATAATGGGTCTAATTATGAGCCAATTTACGCTTCTATAGCAAAGCAAACACCACCACCGCCTCCTGCTCCTCAACCTCACCGTCAAATGCGCTGTAAACTACCTGGACGAGCCGAATCTGTAGAGATTCAAGAAGCTATGAAAGAAATACGATCGGCTTTGCACAGAGCTAAAACACAACCGGAGAAGTTAAAGTTTTGTGATGAAGTACTACCGCCAGATCCCGAATCGCCCATTTGGGTACCACGCAAAACACAAGTGGAATTAAATTCTACTCCAACTAGTAATATGAAAGCGTTAAATAATTGCGATGAAGAAGAACAAGATACGGACTTAGAAACAGATCGTTTGTTGGGACAACAAAGAACAGACGATCAAGATTTTTTCGAAGAAAAGGTAAAAATCCTTCCTCTTATCCCTAATTCATCCGTTCCGCATTTATGTTCAATTGCTTTACTAAGTTATAAATTTAATATCATCTATGTTATTGACTTAATAGAACCTATGGCCTAAAACTTCACGCCTTAATTCAACTCTTAATTCAAACGAACAATCACCATCAACATCTGATGTTACAATGCTTACTTCCAATTCGTTAAGTTTGAAACCGCAATCATTTTCATCAGCTACCATACGTCAAGGCATCGGTACTTCTTTAACACCTAATACTCCCGATCATTATCAAGTTGTGGGCAATGCTGATGTGACCTTGACATCTCCCGAAAAATTGCAATACACCAAAAGTCCTACAGGTTCTATAAAATCATTGAAAGATTCAAGTAACCACGATACAAAATCGAAAACCCGTAATAAAGAAGGTAAGTATGCAGGCGTAACATGCTCTCCAATTTTTTTCATTCTTTTAACGTCAATTAACATACTCTCTTCATTGTACTTATGCGCATCCCTGTTGATATGAATGTGGATGCAATGACTCATTAAATGGGAAATATGTTTATGTTGTTGAAATGTAAGTTTTTAATCAATTTTCATGTAAAATATCTTCTGTGTTTGGTTTTGCTTCTGTGGGAGTTATTTTTTGTCCGAATCGTTTTTTGCCATACATTTCGCCCGTTTGGTCGTTTCGATATAATAATAGGCATCGGAATAGAATCACTTTTTCATTTTATGTAAAAATTTTATCATAAAATTTCTCTGCCTATTTTATTATCAAAATTATTCATAAATTTTGAACGTTTTTCTCTTATAAGGTCTTTTGGATCCGTTAGTGTTGATTGAGGGAGTCTTGTTTCGGGCACGATATTTAGGGTCCACTCAACTAGTGTGCGAAGGTCAACCTACAAAATCCACTCGCATGATGCAAGCCGAAGAAGCCGTATCACGCATTAAGGTTAGTATTTCAATTCGAAAACTACATTTTTGTAAATAAAAGCTAGAGAAAGCTGCTAATGGAAAAGACTATTAGAATTTGCTCTCTCTCTATCTCTCTCTCTCTCTCTCTCTTTGATTGAATACAAAATTTTTATGTAAATTTCCCCATTTTTGTACCAAATGCTGCTTTCTTGTTAATCAATAAACGCTTGAATTGTAGGCTTTGGTAAGTCGTTAAGTCGTGAAGCTTAATAGGTCTATAAAGTCGAAAAAACGTAATGTTAATATATTTTCAAATAATAAAACTACGTATTTCGGGATTTTGTTCTGCTTGCTTCTGTTTTCTTTAGGCGCCCGAGGGTGAAAATCAACCTTCAACCGAAGTCGATTTATTCATATCAACCGAAAAAATAATGGTTCTAAATACTGATTTAAAAGAAATTATGATGGATCACGCTTTGCGTACCATTTCCTACATTGCCGATATAGGTGATTTAGTAGTACTAATGGCACGCAGACGTTTTGTCCATTCAGAGAATTGTAATTCTGGTGCTGATACTGAGGCAACAAACACAGCCATAAATAATAACGCCAATGGTAGTAATAAAGAAAAAGATCTTAAAGAAAGTAATGCCAGTGGGTCGAGTAATAACAAACATAACCGCACGCCTAAAATGATATGTCACGTCTTTGAGAGTGACGAAGCTCAGTTTATAGCTCAATCCATTGGTCAAGCCTTTCAGGTGGCCTACATGGAATTCCTAAAAGCCAACGGTATTGAAAATGAAAATCTCGCCAAAGAGATGGATTATCAGGAAGTGCTTAATAGTCAAGAAATATTCGGGGATGAATTGGAGATATTCGCTAAAAAGGAGCTACAAAAAGAGGTGGTAGTGCCTAAAGCAAAGGGTGAAATTTTAGGTGTGGTCATTGTGGAATCTGGTTGGGGTTCAATGTTACCAACAGTAGTAATAGCGAATCTAATGTCTGGTGGAGCGGCAGCCCGTTGTGGCCAATTGAATATCGGTGATCAATTGATAGCCATAAATGGTTTGAGTTTGGTTGGCCTTCCGCTGTCAACATGTCAGAATTACATACGAAACGCAAAAAATCAGACTGCTGTTAAATTTACTGTAGTGCCCTGTCCACCAGTGGTGGAGGTGAAAATATTACGTCCCAAGGCCCTCTTTCAATTGGGTTTCAGTGTACAAAACGGTGTGGTAAGTGTGAGCAAAATAAAGCTTTTATGCCATTTCTTCTCTTTACATTTAACTTTTATTCTTTATATCATAAGATCTGTAGCCTTTTACGCGGTGGCATAGCTGAACGCGGCGGCGTTCGTGTGGGTCATCGCATCATTGAAATCAACAATCAAAGTGTGGTGGCTGTGCCACATGACACAATTGTTAAACTCCTATCATCGTCAGTGGGTGAGGTAAGTTTTTCAAATAAATCAAATAATTTTAATAAAATTTATTGAGTTCTCTCTGCTTGTTTATTTTTCATTTATTTATTTATTTATTTATTTATTTATTTCGTTTTTTTTTTTTTTTTTCATTAGATATTAATGAAAACAATGCCCACCTCCATGTTTCGTTTACTTACCGGTCAAGAAACACCAATTTATATATAAAGTGCTCCGGAATATATAAAAAAAACAAAAAGAAAAGAAAAGGAGAAGATTAATCTAAATAAGATTAACGAGCCGCAAGATAAGAATTATTCGAAAACTTTATACTTACCCCACACATACAAACTCTCTAATCTATACGAAGAAAATTTCAATACTTTCACTGGCAGCAAATATAAATATTAAATAAAGCTTAACGAAAATTTAGCTCATTATTATTAATATTATAGTAAAATTGGCTCAATAAGCTTATTTCGAAACCAAAACAAAAAAGGCTTAAAAACTCTCTTTATACAAATTGAAATTGAAAAAGCATTTATTATAAGTTGTTTTTGTATTGATTTCATTTAAAATGAATTAAGAGCAAAATATCCCCCCTTCTTCATCTTAACAAAATCGAAACACTAACACTTCAAAATAAAGACTGACATATTGAGTTGAAAGGGGAATACGAATAACAACAATCAACCACAAGCTTAAAACAAAAATATACTCATTTATAAATAAAATAAGCTACGGATTCACTCTCGTATTATTATTATTATCATTATTATTATTATTATTATTATTATTATTATTATTAAATAATAAAAACTAAGAATGAAAATCACTCTTAACAAAAATTAACTGCTGCACTCTGTATTTAACGGAAGAAAACAAAAAAAGAAAGTAAATAAATAAAAAGAAAACATTCTCACCTTATTATTAGCTATTAATGAAATTGTTATTTATTTTTATTTAATTTATTGGTATTAAGCTATTATTTGATTTTATTTAACTATAGTGCCATTATATGTTTTTAACAATTTTAAATACATTTTTACGAATTTATTTTCATAATGGAGGCAATTTCTCTTAAGAGATCGACTTTTCAATTGCAATATATAAATATATTTTATTTATAAATGAATAGTTCAATTTTATATATTATTTTAATTACTTTATATGAATTTCTCCAAGAAAGCATATTATAATTAAAAAATATCGAGTAGAAAACAAACTTAAAAATTGTTGTTAAATCTTAAATTAAAATCCTTTAAAATCATTTGATAAAAGAGTTTGTCATAATTAAAGTGTGAATTATTATTATTTTTTTCTTTCTAAATAATGAAATAATTTTTTTTTTTTCTCTTTAATATTACACTAATTACATTTCCCTTGTTATTTAATACTAAAAAAAAAAACAAAAACATAAAAATGGAAGTATTCAAAAGATGCACTGTCTTTGCTTCATTTCGCCAAAACCGGATGATTTAGAGACGCGTAATAAACAGACTGCAGGAATGACCACTTTGTCAATCAACTCTAATTTTTTTATCAATAATTTTTATAAATGTTGGTTGAAGAGCATACCGAGCCATGATTAAACTCTGGGATTTCGCAGACTTGACGGTCAAAGGAAACTAATATAAAGCCTATGAAATCGCTTAAAAAAAGTAAAACGGAACATTCATATGAAACTCATCTACATTAGTGATAACGATCACAAAAATATTTTTAAATTTCCTTTTCTTATAACAACTGCAACAACGTGGTATGCCATGTATACGTGCAATGCATGTAAAGAAAATTCCATAAAGTATACATATTTTTGTTCAGCGGAAAAAGCGAACATTCTGTTCTTTTTCTTCTTCTTCTTCTTCTCCTTCTTGTCTATCTAAACATCAATGATTTGCTCAAGAGTTAAGCAAAGTTACGTTCAATCCTTGCTTTCTTCATATAATTGAAAAAAAATGTTGATAATTTGTCTTCTTCTCGGATATCGATGCATACCATGTAGTTTTCAAAAGAAAATGAAGCAAACAGTGTAAGAGATATTAATTAATATTGATGAGCTTTTTTTGCTTTAACGCTAAACGATTCGTTCGAAATCGAATATAATTTATCTTTAATTTATTTTGCAACTCTTTCCTGATTAGTCGCTAACCGTACATATGTTTCGGTTAGTTAAGTCAATTTTAAAATTTCCAATAACTTAAACATGATATCTATTGATATCTATATTGATTACATTCTGGTCACACAAGAAATTTTTTTTAAATTAGCTAAAGAAAAGCATTTAGCTTTACATTTCCTTTTCAATGAATTCAGCCATATATAGCAGATTAAGAAAAATTAAAGAAAATTTTGTTTATTTACAAATTAATAGGAATGAAGTGAATGAATGTAAAGGTGACTTTTTCTTTAATATTTTCGCTTTTTTTTTGTTTATTGATTTTGTTTTAGTTTTTCTAATTTAATTAAGCAATTTTTCTAATTTTTAAAGCTTTAAGGAAATCAGCAAACCGTTGAAAATAACAAAACATTTCAGTCCATGACAGCAAACAAAACAATAATTATACAATATTTATATTTACATATATACATATTTACAAAAGCAACCAGACATACATACGCATACACACACACACATACACACACATACACACACGTTCGTAAATCCACAACATTCAATACAAAACAAAAAAGAGCTTATTTTCATAACACATTTATAAAAAAAGTAAATAAACAAATAAAATGAAAATTATTACGATCATAATACACGGACAAAATAGGCTTGAACAACAACAACAACAACAACAAGAATAAGAACAGCAACCACAATATATTTATTATAATAAAATGCTAAAAATCGAAAAATTCATTAATTTTTGATACGCTAACTTGCTAAAAAAAACGAAGATAGAAGAAAAACTACACAAATATTATTATTATTATTATTATTATTATGATTATGATTATGATTATGATTATGATTATGATTATGAAACCAAACAAAACGTTTAAGAAAATTTAAATTAAAAAAAGAAAAAATATTATTCCTAAGGCCTCATTTGATTTCATTGAAATTAATTGATTACACACTATTTGTTTTTAATTTTACGTTTATTTATTTTAAAATTTAAAATATCTTTTTTTTTTTGTTTACTTTTCTTTTCATATCAATTTTTCATTTCATTATTATTATGAAATTAAATTAATTAAAAAAAAAAGAAAATGTTAAAAATATTTTGGAAATGAAAAAAGAAAACAAGAATATAAATAAATTACCAATTATTAGACTAAAAGAAAAATGGTGCACTTCTTACACAAACACGCAAAAACAAACAAACAAACAAACAAACACACAAACACAGACACACACATTAATAAATAACGTTCTCTTTTTAAATAATAAAGCCACTCAAACCAATCCTGGAGCGCAGCTTTTAAATAAAAACTATATGAAAATAAAGTAAATGAAATGAATTATTCAGCAAAAAATAACATTTCAGAGGCTTTTATTGTATTGAAGTTGACAGCCAATTGATTGATCGCAATGTAAGGGAAGTGAACAAGGCAGTCCTTTTGAGGTTATATCGTGACATCTGCTTTTGTCCTTTTTTATACAATACACCCTGCAAACACCATGCCTCTTGCGACACGAACGACGACAAGACTAGAACGATTTGAGATGGGGCGCAACTTTTTCAATTCAGAATTATTTTCTAAATTGATTTACCACTAGAAGTCTCGACGTTTTGCATATACCGACTTCTGATCCCCCGTTCTAGGAGAAATTGCCGCAGTCGCCAAAAACGGAGAACGAATACTAGAATTTGTCATAAACATTCCTGATCTGTCTATTCGCAAATCTGATTCGTGAAGATATTTCTAAAAATGTGTAATCCACACGTTCGCTAGGACAATCATCTCACTCAGTCCAGAAATGGTGCAAATTGTTTTATTAATATATCCAAAATTCACAATATTTTACTTCCAATTTATTTCCAATTTGTCTCTAACACACACACATAAATAATTAATTTAAAAAGAAATAAGAAATAAATCGGAATTAAGATTTTATTACGTTACGTGTGGCTGGTGGGGACCATTTTTGGCGCAGCGTGGAATTGGGATTGATATCTGGAGGATATAGACATAGATAGTTTATCGTTTGTGGCGGACTTATATGTCGGGAAATCGCAATCATTTTTTCAGCATTGGATTTTTAATCGATTACGGAATGTTTCTGCTCAATTTCAGCTTCCTATCTTCGTTTTTACGAGTGTGGCAAGTCGACAAATGTAAGGGGATCAAAATGATCCCTTTTGGTAGAAGTAAGTATTTATTCGGTGTCTCCCAACTAGAACTGGCGGAAAAAATTTGATTATTGATATTTGATTTGGTCTTTTCGTAATAGTAAAAGTCACCACGAAACTATAGAGCATTACCAGCGGTGCAACTATATTTTTGAAGATCGAAAATTAAAACGAATAGCAATGACATGCTCGGTAGTTCTAGTGTTAAGCTTTATGTTTATCCAACTGAGAACATACGGCTCGTAGTGGTGAAATTTAATACATGGACATGTTATGACTCAAAACGAACCTTGTCGAAACTGAAGTGGGTCATCCTCCGCCATTGTTCGCCATTCTGCATGTAATGCCCTATTTTGAAAGAGAAATTCGCGATTTTCAACATATCTCGACAAAACTCATTAAAGTAGCTTACCTAATGAACTATGAGGGATGAGTAAGGACTATTTTTTGAATTGCTTTTGCTGTAAATATTCTTATAGAAACTAACCACCTTTACAAGGAAAAGAATGTCTAATTTTTATTACATTTTGATAAAAAGTAATCTGAATTAACGATTCGACAAATAAATTGATTCTACTCAATTTGGACTGCATAAGCCTATATATGGTTTTCATAAGGAGCGAGTGTTTGTGTGGCAACAAGCTTTAATTTAATGAAAATAAGCGAAGTTCTTTGAGGATCAGACAAAGAGTTTCATTTTCACATCGGGCCTTCTTTCGACAACGTGGCGAACCATCTGTTGTTGGGTCGTGGCACATTCAAGAGGAAGAAAAAGAAGACAAAGTTCTCTGACAAAAAAAAAACATTAACGTCACTAAATGTGGAGCATATCGATGTACATATCGGGCCCGTTGCCACAAAACTAATTCTTTCATCTCCTTTCGTCAGAAAAATTATATTGGGCGTATTGTTGTAAAGTATTTATTATTATTATTATTTTAATTTAATCACAGAAATAAATTTTAAGTCTAAAATCTTAAAGCACTAGAGTCTAAGGCTGCCGGCTTTATTGAAAACTCTAGCACACCATTCACGACCATTGAGTTGTTAGTCGAGATCGTTTGCCTACTCGATTACTCAGATGATAAGATATTTAATAGCGAGACTCGATCGACTATGCCGTTTCAATTTTATTTATCTATTTATTTATTTTGATATCCATCACTGAAGGATACGGGGTATACTCATTTTGTCATAATGTTTGCAGCACAACAAAAGAAAGCTTCAGATGTCCTATAAAATATATCCATATACATATATATGTATATATATATATATATATATATATATTCTTGAAATTGTGAATTGACTAAGCCTTGTCCGTCCGTGTGTATGGTGGGCATTGTTGACACTCTTCTAGTCGTAACAATGAAGATATCGTCTTCAAGATTGGAGGTTTTTCCACGTAGGTTGGTAGTGAAAATGGGCCAAGATAGATGGAGCACAAGGGCGCATTGAAGCGTAAACTGAACGACATTCCGTTTTTCTAAACAAAAATTTGTGGGTTGTTGCTTATTACTCAGAAATTGCAAAAGACAAAATCGTTTTGTTGGCAAGGTATGTTCACCAGATGGAAATTTTGTGAACCCATCAATGCTTCTGATGGAGGCAATTTTTGCCTTCATTCTGAATACCGACGAATAATATTGGTATAAATTTTGAGATTGATATCTTTTAGAGATCAGATCAGTTTTCAGTGTGTACTGTCGATAACTTATCATCTATACCTACTTTTTGGGCGCTAAATTCATGATGATCATATAAAATTTTGGGACATGTGGCGAGTCGATTGCATCGACTTCAGGCGGACGAATGGACAGACGGCAGCGGACAATTTGGGCTGGAATTTTTATGACCGGGAGCAGAACATTTTTAAAGTGTGGCAACACCGTCGTTTAGTCATGTTATATATAAAGAAATGCCTTTTCCTTCATCCGCTCAACAATTTCGAGTGAATTAAATAGAATATAGGATTTGAGAAAGTGAATCTGAATTTCTATCATATCTACATAGCATTGGAACGTGTTTTAAAGAAAAATGAACAAAAATCTTTTAATTCAAATACATATCATGTCTTACAATTAAAGGACTATCATTGAAATTCTTATTTATCCTATTAATATGTCGCATTTTGACCATTGGGTGAAAGCACATGAATGCAGTTTGAACTTTTTTCTTTAATTTTTACGGTGTTGATATGCCAATAACGGGAGATTAGTTAGTTTCGTCATGATCGTGAAAGCGTAGATCTCTCTCTCGTAGTTCTCATTCTGAACATGTACGAAATGCAGTACACAGGACTTATTGGAATTATAAATGATAGACGTTTGACTTTGAATGAAAATGATAGGGTTATGGACATGGTGTCAACGGAAGAAGAAAGGAGTTCTTGAAAAAGCCACTTGCTGGATGAAGGTAGTGCTCATTGAATTCTGTTGAGGAAAAAAGTCGAATGAATCTTTTAACTCTTCTCGAAAGAGTTTAATGCGTTTTTAGTGTTTTGATTAATCATCGGACTTTGGCGTCTTACGGATATCTTCAATTTCGGTGCTAAGTCACAAAGTGATTTTTGAAAAAATATTTTATTCATCATCAACTAGAAATCATTTCAGTGCTGGTTGCGGGTCCTTGGAGGATTTTGGCTGTCATCTTGAAAAACATATGTACTTTTGCATTATCATTTTTCCCTTAGTGACAGACGTAGCGTCCTCATTGAGTAGGAGCAGCTCATAACAAGCTGCACCCCCCTGCAATCCCCCTAAATTGTGATGCTATGGACATTTAGCTTTACCGTCGATGTTAATGGCCTGCACTACGATTTGTGAGAATACGATTTTGAATTGTACCGTATCTTTATTATTCCGCTGGCTTCAGTAGCACTTTCTTCTTCTTACGTTAGGCATTATTTAAAGTTTCTAAAAACTATGCTATTTTCACTTCAGCGGATTAATTCATGCTATTGCGTGAAGTTTAACAATAGCACTTTTCTACAGAGAAATCATAGTCACATTAACGCCTGCAGAGAACGTAATACTGTCTGTAAGACGAGCCGGAAATGATTTGTTTCTACGCTTGAAAAATTTACAGACTGAAGCCAATTTCAACAACTTTCACGGTATTCATCGCATCTTTCCTTCAATTGATTTTTGATTGTTTCAAAATTCTAGGTCATGTCTACCTAGCAAACGCATTACATCAAATGACAAAATGAAAGAAATGAAGTTATAGAAGATAGAGGTAAGCAATTAAAGCAAAACAGGCAAGGTGGCCATAGTCGATATTTTTAGAAATTACCTACAACCGGACAAAAGGACAACAGAAACCAATTGATTCAAGCTTTTGAAATCAATTGAAAGGATTGCGTCTACCTGCGAGTTTTCCAAATGAACTGTCGTCATAAATTGAAATCAGGCCAACAAATTTTCATTTAAATAGGTATACAGAGGGTAGATAGTTTTTAACTTTATTGTTCCAATTTTTTTATGGATTTAATATCATTGGCGTGTCTTTATATGAAAAACACAATAATTAACTCTTAAGCAATACAAATATAAGGAAATAAAGTGAAAACTATTTAATTCGCAGTTCGCTTCTTATTAGAACTATACATTATTCATATATAGGGCAAATGCGTATTAGTAACAAAGTACACCGAATTCACTTTTTATACGATTTTTTTTACACGTATTTTTTGGGAATGTATTTATCGTGTAAAAAGAGAATTAGGTGTAAATGCAAATACCAAAAAAGTTATTTTCATTATAAAGCAAATAAGTAGACATCCACTGTTTCGAAACTACTTATATAAAAAAGGTACTGCTTGGCCCCATCACTTAAAGGTCTTAGAATGAAAGCAGAAGAATTCTTATATGCGGTGATATCCAAAGAATGGAGCTTCGTAGTGCAAACTCGGTAAGGTTAATTTCTTTGTCAATTTACCATTATGATCCAATTTTCATCGTGAAATATTGAAAATGAGACCTTCTTACCGTATAGAAATTCGTAGAAAATGTAAAGGTGCAGGGTGCAAGCTTCGTTATAAAAAAATTTTAGAGAAGCATTCGAGCACGTTCGACGTCTTAAAGGACGTAAAAAGGTATCATTGCGATTCCATGGATCCATCATGAAAAATCGAAGTGTTTATGCCTGCTGGCATTTGTTAAGTCACTATAAAAGCAACAGTTACCCTCGTCAAATTACGTCCATCAGACGTAACGAGTAGGATATAGTCACCAACGTCGATCTCTCAATGTTGCCATGCATGATGACTTAAGGATGTCTTGTAATACTAACGAAATTTAAAGGAATTTTTCATATACACATAGTTACCGTATAGTCTATTAGTTAGAATATCTGGTACTCTCTCGAGCGAAAGAACACGGGTTCGATCTATATATGCCACCTATCAAGTATCAATTCAATCAATTAATTATCTTAGCACGGAAGCGAACAAATGTAAAGAATCTTTTAGTGCAGACAAAAATGTGGGCTTAGCATGATGGGCTAGCACTTCAGGCCTGTAATGACCCGAAATGAAGTTTCTGAATGGCAGCTTCCTGCTCAATATATATATATTGACGACACAATTCTTTGAAATGAGTTCAAACCAAGAAAACTGATATAAAAAATCGGCGTTGATCCCATTCGCAAATTGGGGTAATAAGAACGTTTGATCTCTACATATAGCATGTGAAGTCGCTTGTCGTTAAGCGATTTACTTTTGTGACTTTAAATGCCAAAATTTAATGCAATGAAGAAATATCTGATGCCTCTGAACAGAATGAATCAATCACTAAATAAATGAGAGCCAAAAAATGATTTCTTCGTTTCTGATCACTGAAAAGTTGAATAATATTCTGGCAGTCACTTTGATTTATTTGAAAACAAAAAAAAAAACAACAAAAAAAAATGCACTCATGATTTTTTATCCATGAGTTTATACTGAAATGCCACACATTCTGGCCATTCGTGAAGAAGCTGAGAAGCAAAGATAAAAAGCAGACTAACCACAGCGATAACCGAGATAGCGAAGAAAAATTGCAGGTGAAATGAGGAAATAGTCAACAGTTGGCGACACCGTCCGCTTCAATGCCCAGGAAGATAATGCGTTTCACGGGATGGGAAAGGACATTGTGCCACAAGATGCCACTTAACAGAGCGTTGGAATTTTGGATAGCTACTAAAATGGCGGCACATTACTTCAATAATTCCACTTGTAGTTTTAAAAAAGGCCCGTCATGGTGTTTGCCGAATTACCTATACTTTCTTGTTCGTCTGATGTCGGTTGCTGGGTTACAAATTTAAATGGCAAGGTAATGCTTCTAATCCTCTACAATCGATTTTAAAAACGTACATGAATCGCGCCAAAAAACTAGAAAATAACTTTGCAAAATTAAATTTTCATATTTTATGTCCTACGCCACTTGGTACAAGGGTGTATTAAATTTGCACGGATGTAAGCAACACCCGAAAGAAATTGAGGCAGACTCAGCTTGTATTGTACCGATCGATTCCGATTCCGAATCGCTTTCTGAATCGGTCAAAGCTTGTCTGTCCGTCTAACCGTCTGTTGGTCTTGCTTCCTTGTGTTCAGCCTACACGTCGCAACTTTTGCGTTATTTTGATGTAATTTTGAAACACTAACGCTTTTTAGCCCAACACTAGCGCGAACACTATTGAAAATGAATCGAAATGTAACACCTTTTAGGTCACTTAAGGATAGTATAGGGTATTTAATGGTAGGGGAACGTGCCACATCATCTATAATTTTTTTACTTGTTTACCATTACGTTACAGTTTACAGCAGAAAGAATAGATTTGCTAGGTCAACTAACTCGCAAGTTATCAACAAAAAAAAAAAAGAAAAAAAGTAGTGATAGATTTTTAAGGCCCTCTCCAAAGCCAATAATACTTTGATCTTTTTTTTTTTTTATTTCAAGAGTGATGAATGGTATTCTTGCAACAAATTGCGTTAAAGCAGTTAATTTTGCCACAAAGTGAAATCCAGTATTGATGTCTCTTTCCCCCACCCCCCTCCTCCTCCCCCTTACGTATTCAACCATATTTATATTGTATAGAGTAACAATAAGCGGAAGTAAATAAATTTTATTGCCCGCTTTTAAGAGTACAATACAAGCAATTGTTGCCTTTTAATGCGAGTGACTTTATATCATCGCTTGTTCTGAAATGACTTTTGAAAAATGTGTTGGGAAAGCAACGACCGCTGAACTTTCTCTTTGCCTTATATTTTACAGTTAATAATAACAGCAACAATAAATTATGATGTAGTAAAATATTTTCAACATTTACACGTACACTTACAGACAAACATAACGATATCGTACCGAACCGAAGGAAAATCATTGTATGTATGTTTGTAAGGCAAGCGTTTCAAGCGTCGTATACGTGTGCTTTTGTAAATAATTTATGTACGTGTAAGTTTTATATAACTGTTGGCTGGGTTTTACGGTCAGACCACACAATCGCACACAGTTGGACATTTTGTAACAACAATTTTGTCATTTATTTATTTTGTTATTATTTGTTGCTAAATATTTGTTACAAACAACGTCGTCTGCTAGTTAAATCTCTAGATATAGTTGTGAGTGCGTTTTGAACGGACATGCTTTGCATTTGCATGCAAAGGCCATAAAATGTTGCTGTTGTAGACCGTTGGTGCGTTGATGTTTAAACGTTTTACGTTTCATATCATTCGTGTATTTCTCTGGAGAAAAGTTAGCTAAATTAGTTTTTAGATTAAGTGCCAAAAAAAAAAAAACAACAAAGAAAGAAAATTAAATTCGGTCGGGACCGAATCTTTTATACCCATCACCGTTTAACCCAAAAAAAAAAAAGACAAAAGAAGTCAAAGAACAAAACTCTCATGCTCTGCAATATGGAGTAGGCGCAGTTGATTTCTTCTATTTTCAAAATATATGTTTTTCTTGTATAGGCATGTGGGCATTGTAGGCGTGTCCTTTGAAAAGTGTAGGCAACGTTTGTAAACGATATCTGCATTTTTGCAAACGGGAGAATGTTTCCCACAGATACTACATAGTTACGCAAGCAGATAGATGGGCACACGGACAGACTGACATATTTGAAACTGGCCAAGAATTTGTGTTCTTTATGGGGTTTTTGAAATTTGTTGCTGCGCCTTATAAACGCATTAAACGCGTAGGTGTAGTCAATTTTTTCCATTTTTATGCAAAAATGCTACAGCGTCGCCTATAGAATATGTGTTGAAATTTTTGTGCCTTTAACCCCTATAGTTATATGAGTAACGAGTAAAAAGCAAATTTTGCATTCTCTTTGAAAAACAGAGGTTTTCTCAGTTTACATGGTGCCGTGGGCGTGTCATTCAACCGATTTGTCCCATTTTCAATACCAACCTGTATGCAGGAGCTTTCACTGTTTCTGCCAATTTTGAAGTCGATAGCTTCATTTTCGCGACCAAAAGAATATTTACAACAGACATTACATAGACGGGCAGAGGGGTGTGCTTCAATCGATTCAGATTTCGTTGCTGATCAAGAATTCATATACTTGGTAGGGTGGCTGAAACTTCCTTCTGGGCGTTGCAAACGTTTTGCTAAAATGAATATACCCCTCATCCTTCGGTGACGGGTATAAAAAGAAAGAAAATATGCGATATATTTCATTTAGCAAAGCCATCCGTGAGCAGTTAAGAGCCTTACGAAGATCAAAACAAACTTTTATAGAAATAGGAAGATTAATACGACTCCGCTCCATGTACGTGTAAAAGGCAGTGTTTGTGTATGCATGCGCTATGTCATAAAAACGTGTTGGATTGATATACTCATCGTCTTTCGTCAAATAGTCCCTGTTCTCTTGACAAGGTTCAAAACTATACAAATCGTCGATTCGATGACCAGTGGAAAAAAAGTTACAAGTTATAAAAACAAATAGTCACTGAAACGATAAAATGTTGATTGTCGAGCAAATGCAGCCAAGAGCAAACGAGAAGAAAGAGCACAACGAAGTAAACAAAATATAGAAATCATATGCCATAGTTACGGGCTATCACTGAATCATGGACGAAATAAGGCAAGTCGACTAAGAATTAGAGAGAGAGAGAGAGAGGGAGAGAGAGAGAGAGAGAGAGAGAGAGAAAGAGATAACACCAACTGTGTTATGTAGTGATCGAAACAAATGGGGAGACAGCCGTCGATTACGCATGCAACTGAATCGATTAAATCGATTAGCAAAACGTGATCCTATTGCTTTTTAGGATAATTCGGAAATTTATTATAACCAATACATATCCACTTACTGTTAGCGCAAGTTTGCACGCATTGCAACGTATTAAAGTTCAAGAATGAAGGACATGGGCAATAGCGAAGGATAGTCTGTTGGGATAATACAAAACTAATGTCCGAATATGAATAGCGGCCTTTTGGACAATTTTTCATTGTTTCACGAGCCATATGACAAGTTGTACTATCTTGTGTCAAAGCAAACGCCGTCTACATCCACAGCAACAATCTCAAGCCAAAAGTGCCCGATAAACTTGTTCGGCAAACCATCCATTCACGGTAACGATGGCACGAGGAGTATTTTGTGCATTTGTTGTACACCATCAGTCCGATAGCCCCACCAAACTATCGTCCATTGTGATTGCAGAGGCTATTCGATTAATCCTCATATGTCTTGGTATCCTGGTGCGAGTGTTTTCTTAAATGAAAACGAATCACATCACTCAGAATAATTTTGTTTAACATCTTCTTAGTGAATTCTCACAAAATTTAATGCCTTCGCGTGTGGATCGATCCATATGTGAAAATATTTTAGTTTTGTCTGATCAAATATTATCGTAATGACAATTCAAAAATACACAATACGCATATACTTCCGCTGAATGTGAGAACTCGATTTGCTTTAATTATGATCATCTACACCTGATCATCTACATTGGAAGCACGAGCGACCACGACAAATATCTCTGCAGGGCGATCGTTAAATACCTTACCTAACTTCGATTGTATTAGTCATTTACTTCCCTGATGACATAAAAACTTACATTAAAAATTATATGTTGTTTCCAACTAAAGGCATACTTTTAATGGGTGTCCATGCGGTATGGAAGGCCATACAAGACATACGCTTCCTTCTCATGAAAATCCTTATTGAGGTAAACACAAACACAACTATAGATTGCAAAGTTATATTTCAAGTATTTACGGAAAATTTTCATCATATAGAGCACAAGTAAGAAAATTATAGTCGACTGTGGCCGAATCATTGCAAATAATTCAAAGAAAAAAGAAAACACAAAAAGCAAACTTTCAATACTCCGTTAAAAGTGGACGAGGGAATATGCAAGTGGTTCTGATCAACGGGGGAAGTATCTTCACGGCGTCGAAAGTTATATACCAAAAAATTGCGATGCCTCTAACAATTTGTACTAGATATCCGGTGTCATGTTTATGCGCTACGACAAGAAGATCGTGTCTTCCAACGCGATGGGAAAACGCTAATTTTCAGAGAGAAATTGAATATTCCTGGCACAACACCGCCATGCTGATCAGTACACGATTTAAGAATATATAGGGGAATGTCATCGGAACGTGGAACACAACGGCCCTTTAGTGACCTGCACCGTGAAATATTTCATCTGCCGAAATGACGTTATTTAGAATTGAGTTAATGTTTCTAGATTCGTACGTGTAGGCTGCACAAATTCGAAATTCTTAGACCTAGAGAGGCCGATGTTCATCCGACTTATGTTAATGAAAAGAGGTTCTAATTTTAGATAACACTTTATGTTACGTTGTTGTTGAGACTTCTTGCTGAAGCTAAAATTGGGTTTTTGGCAATGGAAGGTCGATGTGGATTTCTTGTGCGAACAGAAAGGCAGATTGATTGAAATGAGGGAAACGTTTTGAAACGAATCTTCAGAGATGCTCCATAAAGTAAAAAAATGAAATTTCGATACTCTATAACATTGAGTGGGCGTGGCCGATTTTGATTTTGAGAGTAATCGGCAAAAAATCCATATTTTTGGAGAATGTTTGCAACAAACATTACGCAGACGTACGGACACACAGGCGGATAGACGGACAGCCGGGGATTCTTAATTCGATTTAGATTTTGATGCTGATCGGGAATATGTATACATTGTGGTACTTCTGATGCTTCCTTCTGGGCGTTGCAAACGCTTTAACAAAATGAATGTACCCCTCTTCTTTCGGTGATGGATATAAAAAGATCGACTACAACTGCTTGTGACCACAGTCTTTATACACACAAATTCCCTCGTTTAAATGATCGTTTAAATGGTTATTTTGCTCTCAAAGCGTAGCGATTACAAACTGGTCGCAATGTGTGTCTTCGAATTAGATACTAATACAATGGGTTTGGGCGAATTCTTTTTCTTTAATTTAGTTGTATTTGGGGTTTGACATGTTTGATGTGAAGAAGTTGCAATCTTAGCTTCTGCATAAGTAATTTGAACTCGCCTCAGTAAATAACTTGAGATAAAAGAAGTAGTTATTGCTTTTCTGGCGAATTGTGGACGCATCCGGGCACTCATGAACCGATTTAGCCGAGTTTCGAATTAAACGATGACAAAATACGAAAATTGAAAAAAAAATTTTCTTAACGACAAACATAACATAATTGCCTCCGATTTTCATCTGAAGAGAAGGAAATGTCTTATGTACTTTAGGCAGTCGCGTCTGTGCATCTCTACACATTAGATTGTGGTGAATATAATAGCAAAGTGGTGGGTATGCAATTTTCTGGGATTTTTTTGTTGTTTTTGTTATAAATTTCTTTTTCTTGATTCTTAATCTATTTTAAAGTAACAGCTAAAGAGAAATATTTAGGAATTTTTTTTCTTTTTTTCAACAAAAATAAATTTGAAAAGTAATTAATAAATGAGTTCTTTACGTTCAAAGGCATTACTGCTAGCAGGAGAAAGGACAAGCAAACATACCCATATAGCTGATAATTTACCAAGAGTTCCCCAGGATTGCAATTACTGTGTGTGTGTGTGCGGGGAGTAAAAAATTCATTCATTAAAATCCTTTTTAAGGCGGATAAAATTTTCAAAGCCATTATCCGCGCATGTGTAGACGAAATTAGAGGAGAAATAGATAAATTACGGGGTTCTCTTGCGTTTTGTTTTTTTTTTTTTTTATTTTCTTTTTAAGGGGAAAGTTAATGGGAACAGTTGGGATAAGCAGCAAGGGGAATAAAACAAGAAAAGGAAATAAAGAAGAGAATCTTGTATTCATAATAAGAGAAGCAAAAAAAAATTTGTTGCTTTTTGTTTTCGTATTAAATTGCATTACATTGATGACTACAATGAAAACGGAAACAGGGAAACATTGAAAAACTATGCTTTTACCGCAATATGCTCTCAAGTAAGATGACAATCGCAAAGTGCACATAGAGTTTGCATTAAAGGCGTAGTAGGAAAGAAGATTTATTGCATGCATTATCTTAAATGGTTAGTTGCTTTCTAAAATTATTTATAAATTTACTTTAGTTTTATTTTATTATTTTTCTTTTTTTTCACTAATTTCATCAATTTACTGAAAAAATAATAATTACGGTTATCTAAGAAAAAAGCAAATATCCAGCATCGCTGGCCGAGTTTTTAGATGACGCTGATCGTTCAGACCGATACTTAATTCCAACTATGGAATATTGATTGCAGTTGTTATTGAAATTTTCATTGCTTTCGGGACTGTTTCAATTGCTTAGCTATGGTGGAAGGCTTTGTGAGATATGTCGTCGAGTTGTCTACTTTTCACATCAATTCTTGCAAGCTTTAAAATGACGGCAATAGGCAGACGAATGATTAGATCAGGGCCCGTTTAAATTAACGAATCGAGAGGTGAGTAGGCACATTTAGACAAACAATGTGCACGTGCACAAATGTGAAGCCAGCTTGACGAAGACACTAAAGAAATGGCTAGAAAGTGATCAAGGAAGATGGGTACCTGTAAAGTGAAGTATTATCAGATAGTCAGATGAAGACGGACAGATGACTACCTGTAAAATTGGAGATTTCAATAAACGTCCTTGTGGAGGGACAACCAGATAAAGAGATGGGCAAATAGATAGAAGATTGAGGCAAGAAGATAACCAGAAAACTGATCGAGTTTAGGGAGAGGCAAGCGGTCTTGCTAATGCATTGCTAATTTTGGCTAAGGGATGTCAAGTTAATCAAGAACATGTGTAGATTACTTTACGGAGTTCAATGGGCGTATTTTTGAGTGTTACAACAACAACAAATATAAAAATTAGTATATTTCTTAATTTTCGATTTAAAAGATAAATTATGTGTGTGTACACAATGAAAACAAAAAGTACTCAAAAATATGCAAATTTACGGACTTTTATATATATTATCGTCTGATATTTTCAAAATGTGCCTTTATGCACCCTTCTGTTCATTTAAACCATCAAAAAAGCCTTAACACATTTTAGTTTGAAGACATGTATTAACCTCGTTATGTGTATCGTCGTGTGTATATTGCATTTTCATAATAATAATGGAACGGGCAGAAGCATGCTTCACAGTTACATCTCACAAGCACAAAGGCACATACGCAAGGCATGCCATTGAACACAGGTGAAATATAATGTAATGCATTTATTCTGTGCATAGAAATCCGAGTTGAAGTTTTTGCAGAAAACTTTGCAACATTTTAACTTTAGCAAAGAGGAACGTTAAGAGACTGTTCGGTGGAGAAATTTTGAAATCTTTAAGAAATATTTAAGGCTTGAGCTATTTAAGTTTTGTTATATTTTCTTAATTCGGATCATTCAGCAACGTAATAACGTAACGAATTAAGTCAACGATTGATTTAGGAGCGAAATCGCCGTAAATCTTTTAGATAAAACTTTGCTTTTATGTTGGCTTAATAGACACTTTGAACTCATTAGAATATGTGGTAAAAAATTTGTTGCTCACAACAAGTTTTTCCCCACAATGCATCTGTGAAAAATAAAAACCCTCCAGGAAAGTCGTAGCCCAATAGCTGGCCAAATGTTAGACTTCCAATTTCTTCTCTCGCATACTAATAGATATCTTTAGGAAGTGTTTCCAAACAATAATAGCTCAGTTTAGCCACCATTGACTAAATATGTGGCTCGGAATGACTTGAAACCTTTCAAAGGCTTTTTGATAAGAAATTAAATCTTTGCAATGAATTTTTTTTGGAGTTGAGTATGAATTCGGCCATAAAATTATAGAGTTTGTTGAGGGTTTTTCTATCATTCGACAACACATAATCTGTAAAATATACGATTCTGTCTTCGACGGATGCAGTAAAAAGCCCATCTTCTATATAGACAGACTATAAAAGGACAGTAAGTAAGGACAGTGTAATGGTGCCAGGGCTATTAACTGCTAGAAAAAAATAGTAGAAAAACATTTATTGTAATAAAAAAGCATGTCTCTAACATATTCATGGAATACGAGTTTCTTAAATTTTCACTCAGTTCACTCCCATTTTTTACAATATCTTTAAAGTGGCGTTCTCTAGAGTAATTAATATATGGGAGATGTTTGATAATCGCATAATCAAAGTTTGTAAAAACTCTTATGTATTTCTCTTGTTATTGACATGAGGATTGAACAGCATCCAAAAAAACTCAACGGCACTTAAACTGACTTCCGGGAGCCTCACGAGGTCGTCATTGTTTAATATTTTTCAAAATTAATTTTTTTTTTTTTTTTGCTATCACCTTTTTTCCATCGAAAGAAGCGCCAAAAGAACATTTTTTTTTTTTTAGGCAGCTGCAGTGTTTTCTCTTTTTTCTCGCCATCTCAAGCTTACGCAAGCGTATTGCATTAAATATGGTTTGTTTGGTCAAGTTGGACGATTCGCCTTTCAGGCGTCCTTAAAAGACTTCCATGTCGGGTTTTCGAACGATATCTTTTGGAGGCCATAAGTTGCAATTTTTCATTTATTATGAACGCTTTTGCGGTCAAATCGTGTTTGTCCTTTTCAATCGAGGCCTCTTTGTCCATATATGCGTAGCTAGTTTTAGACGAATATCTGTTATAAAGTACAAGTCGTCGTTTTTTTGCTTATTGTGACTATAACGTATTCTCTTTTAAACTCACCCTATGGCAGTCAATTACAAGTACGTAATGATGGACGGACCGACGGACGGAATTACACCAGTTCAGAACTGACGTTTGTCTAGGATGCATATATTTCAGAGGATTTTCACAGCGTATTTTTGAAACAGCAAAAGTTGTATAAAATTTGAAGTCCATCAATAAGCACTCGCACTGATTTATCGATTCCCATAGAAATTAATTATGCAGACGGAAAATAATTGAGCGGACAACGGCCCCGTGAATACAGTTAGAGCTTTATAACAGTTTTCCCAGCCAACTTTGTTCATCTCATAAGTGTTTTTGTGCAGGAACTTGCATGTAACTGTCTGTCTCAAGTTGGAAAGCGAATACTTTTGGATGAATATGGCGCCACCTGAACTGATCTATCTGACAATGTGCTACTTGTACATAAAATTTAAGCCTTTTACGGACTACCGCTGATCCGAAAGTCAATTCGTAAATATTGGTTTTTTGGTCAGCCATCGGCCATGGAAATCGGCCACGCACAAAGTGATATATAAAAAGATTTGTTTTTTTCGTGCACATCGACCAACTGAAGATATAATTAACTAGTCTGGTATTTAAGCAGGGAAAGCTCTTATATTAATTTCGGTATGAAAAGATTGCGAGAAAGTAAAACCGTTTAATCTTCGCACACGCACATGGTATTTAACCTGTGTATTCTTTGGTGGAGGATTTTATACAAAAGAAAAACAAATCATTTTACAAAAAAGCATTTAAAGCAATTGACGTCAACCAGAGGAACTCAGTATTTTTCATTTTTAGGGAGGCACTTTGTAAAGAAATTGTTTCTTAAGTAGTGCTAAACAACATACAATTTGTTGTCTCTAGTCAGATCTTTGTTCGAAAAATCAATCTGAATTAGGATTAAGCGTATGTTGGAGACTATAAGAAAGCATTTACAATAGAGATTACGTTGTACTATTTAACGTCAAAGTATATAAGTAGAAAAAATGAAAATACAAACAAGTAAGAAAATTATATTCGGTCGTGACCGAATCTCTTATAGCCATCACCGTTATCCTAAAAGAGACAAAAAAGGCAAAATAACTAAATTTTAATGCTCTATGAATATGAAGTGGCGGCGGTTCATTTTTTCTATCTTCAAAATAATGGCTTTTGTCGCATGGATGTGTGAGCGTTCTAGGCGTGTCCTTTGAGAAGTTTAAGTCATTTCCAAATTCTTTTGTAAATTTATAGGCGATATCTTCATCTTCGCTAACGGGAGAACATTTACCACAGATACTACACAGTTGGGCGGACAGACAGATGGACAGATGGACAGACGAACAGGGGGACATACTTAGGTTCATTCCAATTTCGAAACTGTTGTGTTTTTGAAGCTTGTTTCTGTGTGTTATAAAGGCATTGAAAAAAAAGTGAAATTTGTATGCATTGTAATAATCGGTAGGCGTGATCGGTTTTTTCCAGTTTTGTAAAGGTGGTACACCATCGTCCACAGAATATGCGTTTATCTGCTATAGTTTTTGAGTAATGAGTAAAACGCCAATTTCCCATTCATTTTAAAAAACAGGGGTGTCCTCGCTTTACGTAGTACTGCAGACGTTGCCTTCGACCGATTTGTTTCATTTTGAATACCAAATCTGCGTGCACGAACTTCCAATGTTTCTGTCAACATGAAAGTCGATAACTTCATTTTTACGGCCAGAAGAATATTTACAACAGGCACCCAGACGGACAGGAGAAAATTCTTAAATCGATTTAGATGTTGATGCTGATCAAGAATATGTATACTTTGTGGGGTCTCTGATGCTTCCTTTTGGGCGTTGCAAACGTTTTGGCAAAATGAATATATCGCTCGTCTTACGGTGATGGCTATAACAAGCAAGAAAACTTATGTCTGCTTGAAACGAATATTGAATACTTCTCACGTAAGTAAAAATTTACCGCAACTTAGATGTCCCAATATGTTACGCGTGACAATTGTTCTAAAATTATTGATCTTTTTAGTTGTTTTACATTTAGTTATCGTTGTATGTTCGCAAATAAGACCCGAATGTTATAAATTCGCAAACTCTGTTGACTTGCACACTTACTAAGGTATCGGAAGGTAAATTCGAACGACAGAGAGTTGGAGAGGTATGGTGGACGAATTGAACGCGTGTATGTTGCCTTAGAGTTCTGTACAGGCCACAAGGGCATACTAGGTTTACGCTTTGCTCTTTAGCTTGGCAAACGAAACAACAAAATTAATATTTTTCGTCGCTCTGTAGTATAAAAATGATTATAACAAAGATTCTATTTTGTTCGAGCAGTTAAGACAAATTTACGCCTGTATGTCTACAGAGTAAGAAAATCTGTACAATAAAAACAGTCATAATAATAATCATAAGAGAAAAACTTTCTTTAATAATCGTTGTTTTTTTGATAAAGTTTCTCGGAATTTAAATGATATTCTTCTGTATTTTTGCAAACATGACAATAAATTTAAATAAATACGTTAGAGAAATATCGCATTGTATATACGTATGTTGCTATGTTTGCGTACATTCAGGAATTTTGAATCAAAATAATAAATGCTCGAGGCAGCTTACGCGAATCGTTGGAAATATGTACACAGCGTCCTTTAATAGCAGACATCAATTCAAATTCCAGCAAGTGGCTTTCACTGAGATCAAGGGAGTAAAAACTAGAAAGCTCGATGCGTACTCGTAGGTACTGATGAAATCATCAAAAAATTGTAGCAAATGAAAATCCTTACGAGTTCATTCCCTTCTCTAAATCAAAGTAAGATCAACAATGACTATACGACATGACATTCCGAGTGATTGTACTGCAATGATGCAAATGCCACATTTTTTTTTTTTTTTTGACAAAATCAGCCGCAATATCTGCTTTGCTTTTATGTCTCTTCAAGATTGTTTCTTTATTCTTTCTAAACAAAGAGCTTCGACTAACAACTCAATGGTCGTGGTTTCAAATCTCAAGTGCGGTAGAGTTTTCAATAAAGCGGATAGTCCTAGATGCTAGTCCTTTAAGACTTCAGTCTTAGAAATTATTCCATAACTAAAATTATAAGTCAGAATAGAAGCTAATAAGAAAATTGAAAACGCATGAAAAATCAAATCACAGTTATGGTCAAATAAGTGCAATATTAAGTGAATTAAATAATTTGTACCATAGACATGCATCCAAAGCACATCAGGTATGTGGCCGATATTTTAACCATTAGACTACACGGCAAAATCAAACAAACGGTAAACAAGTTCTTTTAAAGTTCTTAAAATGAAAGAACAAGAAGAAGAAGAGATAGTCCATCATATGTATATTTAGAACTCATATATATTGCAATCTGATTTGTTGTTTTTATAACAAACACTTGCTACAATTTTCAATAATTCTCTTCGCAAATTGAGCTATCAATATGAAGAAAGGAATGTGCTCGCGTTCTACAATTTAAAAACAATGTACAATGCAACTGGGTTTCGAATTCGCATCAGCAGTGAAGTTTGAAATTCAGTTGCACGTAATTGTATGCGTAAACAAATAGAAAATTGCAAAAGAATTCCGCTCTGCTATATATATATATTTCTAGTTAATAAATATATGAAGTACACCCAACTGTTTTTCTAAACGATGAATGTGTGCATTAAATATCTACGTCAAAAAAATCGTGTAAAAATCGTGTACATGCGATATATATGGCAAACTTGGGGTTATGGTTCGCAATTTTAAAAAATCGTGTAAAATGAAAAAACTCAAAATATTTTTCCAAAAAGCCCGTGCAAAAGAAGTAACAACCAAAAACCATTCCTTTTTAATTATTAATCTTCGGTATATATCGGCAAGATATGTCTAGCTGGCGGATTTGATTCAAATGAAGAATTTCGATCGTTACTATAGGCCTCTGTTAGTTTCTGTTGTTGTTATAAAGTCTGTTGGTAGCGTACTTTTCTTTCTTTGCTTTCTAAAATGGCTCATATAATGCTTGATACCTAAGTTTCGGTAAGACACTGTCCAAATTAAAATTAAAAAATAAAAACATTTTTTTTTTTGAATTCGTGTAAAATAAGTGTATAAGTGCAACAGTTAATAGCTGAAATTTACATTCGACTATTGGTGTGTACATAAGTTTCTATAAGACAATGTCAACATTAATAATAATTCAAAAAAAAAAGAAATTGTTTTGGAAATCGTGTTAGAATAAGAAATTCGTGCAAAAAAAAAATATATTAGTGAACCGTGTTATTTCAAAACCGTGTAAACAAAGAGCGTGTAAAAGAGAGTTCGGTGTATAAAAATAATATAAATTTGCGATGCCTACTTTTGTGCGTTACAAATATTTGATTAGTTTCACGCCCGACAGTTTCACGTACATCCAAAAGGAGATATAAATAATTGCATATACAGCAAGGCACATGGATTATAATCTCACATCTAGCTGCAAAATATGAGTATACGTGCATTCACGTTCGCAACGGCCAGAAAGAAGCTTAATAGGCCCTATCAAGTGTAGGGCTCAAGTTCTTACTCATTATCAAATTCTGAATCGACCTAGACACTGATCGCCTGTTCGTTTACCTAAATTTTTGTAGCAAATGTGTTCCCGGTCATAAAAATTAAGCTATCACCTTGGAATTTGGCAAAATATAGGAAATTCGTGAACGCAGGCTGTGTATTGAGAACGGATCAAACGACATGTCCACAGTGCAACATATACTGAGAATACCTATGTTTTGAAAAAGAAAAAAAAGATAGTTTTAGGTAATTTTTCATAAATGACAATCGATAGAACGAGACAAGTTTTCACCTATGCTTTATGCATCGTGCGACGAGGCAAGGAGTCAAGGAGGGCGAGCTTACATCGAATTAGAAAATAATTCTCAGCCGATCGGTATAACAAAGTGTAGGTTTATCTTACGTTTCCCGGGAGTAGTTACTAGTAATGCTGTTACTGCTCCTATTGTTACTTCTATTACCAGTCACCTTAAGCGATGGGAATACAAAATTCGTTTTAACCCGACTATAATGTACTCACTTGCTTTTAATAGCTGTTCGCAGACAAGTTTATAAAAGTCAAGCTATGAAAGTTGTTATCTAATTATAGTTCGAATAATGGTTTGAAAAGTTTATGTTAATGTAATATAAACTACGAAAAAAATTTCATTTACGAATTTGATATCATCAGTCTGATGGTTAATAATATCAAGCAAATTTTAGTTGAGTGCGAAATTTTTAGTTCATTATGAGTACATAGCACCAATACACTATATACATGCGTGAATAAAATCAATTTTATTTAAATCGAAATTCGTGATTTTATGAATTTTTGCCCGAAATTTATCTCAACTCAAACCCACACCCCGGTTAACGAAACGCTTTGCGAAATAATTTTATGTTAATCCTAAAAATTATTGACTACATTTGGAAACCTGTGTGTTCTCTGTGTTTTTCGTTTTTTTGTTTTCTTTTTTTTTTTTGCATTTCTTTTCCTCCAAAGAATTTTGATGTGAAAAATTCGTTAACTCATAAAAATGTTTCTAATCTCGAGCACATAATAGACATTCCTCCGTTTATTTTCTTTATTAAATCCTTGCAGGTAGATATTGTAATGCCAAGCCAACGAGTTACGGTGTCATTAATCATTTGTTGAATGTTGAATGTTACAACAAATAATATCTTTTGCTATTTATTTTTCCTTTCTTCTTGAAACTGTAGCATATGAAAGATTATAAGACATGTTAATGTGTTTGTATGTACACATGGACAAGATACGCACGAAGCTTAGATGTTCTTCTTAATAAAAATGTTTCACATAAAGAGAACGCATTTATCTCAGACTTTCGTATATATTTAAGTCACGAAGAGTAAAAGTATAGCAGACTTATCGATCCATTTCTCCATCTCCTGATGGACAAAATAATATGAACACCTGACGTAGGCATAATGCGCATTTATTAATAAGGTCTGTGGGTCCAACATTTCCTTCCAATTGTAACTCTTCGCGGAATAGATTCGTACAGTGCCTGAATAATTTCAAACGGAACGTTGTCGCAGTCCTATGTTAAATACCAATGGTCGCCAATTATTTCAATCATCTTGACGATGGACATCTGCCCTACACTCTCTGCTCTAAAATTTCCCCGATCAATTATGTTGAGGTTTGACGATTATGCTGATTAGAGAAAATGTGTGATGATATTCCGTCGAACCTTTTTGGCTGCCCATATAAGTGCACATTATCGGAATATGGCGGTCTTTGACAGTAATATTCTAATCTTAAGCAAGAGTTTCATCGTTGAGGATCTCGCGATATTCATTCATAGTAGGAATCCGACCGGAGACGTAAGCTAAAGCATCAGTTGAATATTACGCTAGACGCAGACTCCCCCATGCTTGACTGTAGTAAACGGGCAGTTCGGATGGTAGGCCTGTACTGGCGCTCTCCATACATACCACGACCATACGAAACAATCATACGACATGCTTCCAATCATCAAGTGAGCAGGTTCTATGATCCTGGCGCCACTTCTTTCCCACATTTTTATTGGCTACTGTTGTAAAGGATTGCGCAGCTGCAGCATTTCCATGAATGGTAGTTTTTTGTCGAAATAGGATCACTCAAGTGATCGTTGACTTCTGCTTCCACCTGTGACGTAGTGGTTTTTGTTATCTGGCCAAAATATTTTTCCAATGCTCGTCGGTCTCTCTGTCAGCTAACTTTGAGTTTCACCCCAGCTGCTTTGTGCCGATGATATTTTACCGTGTTTTGTGTATGCACTCATTACCGCGGGTACTGTCACTCGTTAGACAGTTTAGCTGATTTGGTCACTGTCGTGCCCGCTAACAGAGCATCAACGATCTGCCCTCTTTCGATAGCGTACATTGGTCGCATTATTTAGAAGCAGAAGCAGAATTTTCAATATGCAACCAGGTTGTACTACATTGCCTAGTGTTCATATTATTTTGCCCGCCCTGTATATGCATGTACCAGCAATCACTTGAATGTATGAAAGCATTTTCTAAACGTAAGATTGTATATCCACTTACTTCAAGGGCTTGCATGTTTAAATTAAGCCTAGATACATGCACTGTACACTTGCATGAATAAAGATCTGAAGCTGAAGGGAGTAATCGATCCTCTTATAACTACGCCAAGATGGATAATTAGATTAGAAAGCAAAATCGAGAATTATAACAATTTTAATAAATTTTCATCAGTAAATCGATGACGTAAATTAGTATCAATCATAAATCGGAAATGTGGAAAATCTAGTTACTTTAAAAATAACTTTTAAAAAAAATTATTTAGTTTAGCAAATGTAAGGGAATTTTCTTTGCCTTGAGTAAATCTCGAATAATCAACAGCTTAAGCATAGGTGGTAAGTTTATTTTAAATATGGAACAAATCTATTTATTTATTTATTTATTTATTTATTTTTTTTTTTTTTTTTTTTTTTAAATTCGCTTGTGTGGCCGAGTAGGCAAGAGTCTCGACCAGCAACTCAATGGTCGTGGGTTCAAATCTCAAGTGCGCTAGAGTTTTTAATAAAACCGAAAGCCTTAGATGCTAGTGCTTTAAGACTTTAGTCTTAGAATTGACTCTCTGGCCACATTTATAATAACAACAATAGTAATAATAATAATAATAATAATGGATGGATGGAGATAATATTTGAGTTGTTCTTGTCTTTGTTTAATAATTAATGCAAACGAAATATTGTGCGATTTTATATAAACTTTTATTTATTTGATAAAAAATAAAAGTGAAACAAGTAAGCACACACACACATACGGCCCATCATTAAATACCCAAAACCCCTTCATATAATGGCTTTTCAAAAAAAGACTTTCGAAGTTGTCGAAAGTGTCGAAAGTGATTCGATCCGAAGCATTTTCAATAGCATTCCTAGCGATCGGTCAGACGGATAGACAAGCTTAAATCGTGATCAGTGATCAGCATAATAAAAGTTGAATTTATCTCAACTTCTGAATATTGCCTACATCCTGCATTCCTTTGTACCAAAAATGGTGGTGGTGGGGGTGGTGTAGGATATAGCTAAGAAAATGCTTTTGATGATGAAAATATAACATAGATATGTATCAAGAGCTTCAATAAAATTATATATATATTCGTGTTAATGAGTTTTCTTCTTACTTCATATAATTATTATCTGTTTTATATCGTATTGATGTCATGATGTCATTGTAGTGCTTTCTCACACACGGAAAATTATTTTACATTTAAAAAATCACTTGATCTTCCTCTTCATTGTAGTAAATCGAGTATTTTAAATTCATCAAGTCACTTACTTAAACGCTTAAGTGATTCACTGTTTCTCTATGTATGTTTTTCTTCCTCTTCCTCTTCTTTTCCTTTCAAAACCACCAAAAATGTGTGTGTTTCATTTTATATATAGTAAAAGTTTATTGTGTTTACGACAATTTCATACTATGATGTAATCATCATGAGTGAGTGATGTACAAGAAGTTAGTTTTCCAGATTTTCATTTCTTGTCATATGAAAATCGCAATCATTTGATGTAAAATGAAAATCCTGATAATAAATATTTGTTTCATTGCCGCGGAACGGGACCATTTTTGAGCCACGCTGAGGTCAACTTTATTTAAGCAGCGTACATACGTCACTATAAATTATAATACGCTTTTGGATGGTCACATTCTGCAGCAAGATGCTACATTTTGTGATCCTATAGATGCGATATCCGCTTCCTGAATATACGTATTGACTTGGTCTTTATGAAATTTGTGCAAGTCTTGAGTCAATTACACACATATTCCGCTTACAATATATAAATACAATACTATTAGCCGACGATAAGGTAGTGCCTTTTGGAAATAAAAAGGGAAAGCAAAATATCTTTCCAGATTATTTACAGCTAAATCTCTGCCTTCCTGGAATGTTCGATATTAGTTTGGCAGCGATCCAATCATTGATTGATTCTTGTTCGCACTTCTGCAGCATTTGGAAACCGCTTGTTAGCCGAGTCATGCTGCATCGATCTGAGGAAGGGGTAATCAGAAGGCGCTATGGCTAGTGAGTACGCTGGACGCGGCAGAACTTCCCAGTCGAGCTGCAATAGTGTATCCTTGACAAGGCTTGCATTGTGTGGTCGAGCGTTGTCAAGCAATAGCATGACTTGCAACATATACATATACAGTACATATACAGTAACAGTTGCATTCGGTTTTAACAGCTCGTAATACACTACACCTTGTTGATCATATAGAAATTGTTGTACGGAAGACAAGTTTCCATTAAACTTCAACCCTATTAAGCAAACTATTGTTACCTGTGATGTAACTCCGTTTGCAATATGTTCGTTTATAAGAGAGACTTTTCTACGAGCGAGAAGGCAAGTTCGCAATAAGTAGAACTGAAAGAAATTACTTTCAAAAACATATAAGAAAGTCTTAGCGATAATATTCGCTATAAGAGCTTTTATGGTTATATTTTTGCGGTATAGATCGACCATAGACTTTGCGGAAAAGTCTTGTAGAATTAGAGAGCTTTAGCGAATTTCATGTCCGCTCGTTTTAAGTGCGTTTTGTTCTCATCAAATGAAACCGCAAAGTTAGACGTCATTGTGGTTCAAAATAGAAAAGCGTGAATGCTCTACGCGTATTCGTGCTGCGTACAATCAATACAATCAATACAATACATGTGATTTAAATAGAAACTTTTTCACTGTTAATACAAATTTCATATGTGTTCTTCCGAAAATATTATACGAATATCTAAAAATAATGAAATCATAAAAGAAAATCAACTTTGCCGTAAACTATTGTTGAACGAAATTCAGAAAATTGTATAAATTATCTATCACGCCTCCATAATTACTTAAGAAATTTTTCTTAACATGTTAGAGAAATGTATTTTTTACGCAAATCGTTGTTGAGACAAAGCATTTCGCACGTAGACCTTACTTGCGGTAAGCGTTCATTCATACAAACAGCAAGCAAGCATTTTCTCAATGAATTCACAATAACACTAAACATTGGCCAGACCTTCGACAACCTTTTTCAACCTATTCACATAGATTTTCCTCACTTTCGAGGTATGGATTTTTTAATAGCTATCTATAATTCTTCGCAAACGTGTACATGGGTAGAGTTTCGATTGTTTATGAAATGCGATAGCATTCATCAGACCACATATCATGGCAAAGTGTTAATCCTAATCCTGGCGGGTAAAACAGTGAAAATGGGTGCTGGTCATGAAAACTTTACTTTTCAATTTACTCTTCAACTATAGCACACATAGTACCCCGGTAACCCTTAACATTGGCACCTAAAAGTCTATTCTAATCTAAAGTATTTATAAGATTACGATGAAAGTGAAAAATTATATTATGATTTACTTAATGATTGCTTGACATTTGAATGGGTTGGAACTATTTATACCCTACCTCATTTGTGGTCTATTAAGTTTGTGCGGACGTTTGTAACATCCAAAATTTCTTGAGATAAACCCATTTTTTATTACTTAAAACTTGTACGTTCGTCTCTTCCTTACAGCCCTTTCAAAAAATGGAGATCTAAAAATATATCTAGCCGGTCCAAGTTTGGTAAGGTTCATTATTATGTCAAATTATTGTTTTAAACAAATTTTCATAAAGAAACATTGAAATTTAGGCCTTTTCATCATATACAGTTTCAGTTTCCGTAGGAACTCTTATATGGCAAGTATTCCATTGTTCAGCGAGCCTTTCGATAGCCTTCGTCCTTGGGTCAAAATACGTGTATATAGCGAATTTGATCAAAATATCTTAAAAATTGCAATCTGTAAATTGAACACAAGGATACATGGACAGACATCAGACGGACGTAGGCCTAGACGGATAGACAAACTTAAAACTATTCAGAAACTGATTGTGCATTGCTCGGTATAAAAAACGTGGGCCTATCTCAAGTTCTTCTAGGTATTATAACCATCCGCACAAATTTAATGTACCCGGTATAACAAGTGGGGTAAAATAGACAACAAGCTAAGTCAACTTAAAGTTTTATGATAATCGAAAATACATATCCAGGTAATTAAGTATTTGTAGTGTGCTCTAAATGTTGCGCAAAAAAAATGACAAAAGAAATTTTGTGCAGGACATCATCATAACGAATAAATTTCTATATACCGGGTCATCCATTTTGGAAATTCGAATACAATACATCCATAGGTGTACAGTGTACAGAAATTATTAAAACTTATCACGAAAAAAATGAACCCACGCTTACGTTGTGTGCTTGTGAGATGAAATGACTTCGTAAATAAGGATTATTGCTCCCTTGGCTTAAAGGAAACTCATCTGATGTTCCATAACAGACAAATATAGCCTTGGGTGTGGTTTTGGACATAAGAATGACATGGCAGTCACCGTCAATACAGAACGCTACAAAAACATAATAATTGATTTTTTGTGGAACAAATTTGATGATTTCGACTTGGACGATATATGCCTTAAGCAATATGTTGCAGCATGCCATACATAACATAGCACCATCCATTTGCGCAGCGACCATGCGATTAAATTGCATTGATCTTTTTACTTTGAGGTTATGTTCGAATATTCGCTTAATCCAATAAAATGCGAATTCCCGACGAACTTATTCACTAAGATTATTTGTGCTATTGGAGCACAATTAAGGCGGAAATGTGCCAAAAATTGCCTTCCGGGATTGAGTTTTCGCAACAGTCGTGGGCCGGTCATTTACATGAAAACTTTTGTTAAACAAAAATGACGCGAACCAATATCTAAAATAAAACAAAATTCATGTGGATATCCCTTACTGTTTAAGTTTCATTATAAATAAAAATTAAAAAGGAATTATTTGACGATGACCCTGTATATACCTAAAAAGTAATGGGTATACGAGATTCAATCCAACTCACCTATGGTTTGCTTTAAATTGTGATGTCTGCTTTCGCAAATGATACGAACATTTCTTTTTCATGTCATGTCAAGAACTAATTTTTTCTTTATCCGCACTTTATATGCAACCAAACAAAAAAATATTGTAGTCGGGCGAGGTCGTTCACTAAATACCTTAGATTACTTCGCCTAATGCAAGTCTTTATACTTGATGTACCATTTAAACGCATCTACTTATGTAAACTGACATGTCGCAGATCCAGAGGAATTAATTTTCCTGTCAAAAATGTTATTAGTTCACCATATTCGCCATAAAAAGTTTCAAATTAGCCTGCGTTGTCATGTAAAGGCGTATTGGTCGTGAAAGCCTTTCCATAAGCTTGGATGCAAAAAATAAATCTACGCTGATCAAATTCGACGCAGTTAGTTTTTATGTTGAATTTCCAGTTAGGGATCAATTTGCGCCATGAAATAGTGAAAGTTAAACTTAGTTGCCATACGTTTTACAAAAATGATTGCATGAGAACGCTTTCAACAAATTAGGCCGCTCCGACTCAAATTTTACACATACATTGATTGAATGCCAAAATATTGTTATTCAGCGATTTTTGTAGCGAAATTCAGATATTAAGTGTTTGTCAAAATTATGATCACTTTTTCACCTGAAGAAGTCCTTTATTGTGGAAATAGTTTCCATCATTTTCTACAACATTTTCCGATATTTTTGGCAACATGACGATATCATGTCGAAAGGAGTTATATATTGGTTTGCCAGTGATTCACCCAACGATCTATTTTCGCACTTCCACAAATTTGCGAACCCGCGTGCCCACCAAGCCGTGCTGCACCGATCTGAACAAGTGGTAATAAGGAGGCGCAATGTCTGCTGAATACGCCGGGTATGCAAGAGTGTATTCTGGACAACTCTTGCAACTGGTGTCCAAAAAAGGACATTTTCAGTCAACTCGTGTCGTTACTTTTAAGCCGGTGAACCCAAAATCGACAATTGGGTTATAATGGAGCAGCATTATCATAGACCTCTGAACGTTTTTAGTGGCGCTTCGGCAGTAGATTTCTTCAAATAAACAACAAAGGTAATGTATTTGGAAGAAGAAGAATTTTGATGATGAAGATTTTCATGATTAGCATCGGCATACACTGGATAAGTCAATAATGTTAAAAGTGAAACTGTTGTTTCATATAGCGGAAGGTCAAAACCATCGAATTCATCCATTATGTACACTGGTATTTCCCATTACTTTACCATTTCTACGTATAGAAGTCGCTGATCAAAATTATTGCAAACACGTAATATAAACGAGAAAAGCATTACATGGGGGAGTTGTCCGATCGAATTCACTTTGAATGAATCGTATTCACCCCAAACGCATCTACTACACAAACATACGTACACAGACATCGGACAGTTGGACGGCTAAATAATTGGTTAAATCGATTCTTAAGCGATCGGCATAATGAAAAATCCATTTGGATGTTAACTACACCCGTATAAGTAAGTTTGCGCTCTTACCTTAAAAGTAGTTGGGTAGGGTATGAAAATGCTTCCGCATTAGCCGCACAGTGTTTTCAAAGTTACAAACCTAGTAGTCGTGTACATACCTATCAAGCATTTTTATACACATTTTTTGATTGCACGCACATTTTTCCTCTCATTTATCTAAGCAAAGTAAAATCATTCAATCAATCAGTTGTACATTTTTCACATACACTCTGTTACAAACTTCGAATCTATTATTAGACCAAAACATCGAAAGAAATGTTTTGGAGATTATTTGCCGACTTTAGCAAATCATTTTAATTAAATGCCGTTAGTGTGTCCCCTATAAGGAAACGTGTAAGTGTATTGGCTGCGTTTAGCACAAATATTCAACGACAGTATAAACCTTTGTAGAAAATACCGAATAGCGTAAGAAGAACGGCAACTTGTGACGCGACACGAATCTCGGATACTCAGCATCTCAAACGAATATCGAACAAGCTCTCAAAGGTTGTTGTTAACTTTGAGCGCCTCAGATGAACTGGTGGTTTCACTTTAAACTAAACTTTAAGTCAATCATTGGTTAAGTAAATATTACTAATAAACATCGTTTAAGAACCTTATTGGCAACTTATCGCAATTCACTTTTTAACTCATGATATGTGATATTTTTGACCAAAAATACTTACGGATCATCGGACAGAGGACGCGACGGAAAAACTTGATTAATATAACTTTGAAGCTTAATCTTTTTGTTTCGGCTAAATACTTTATGACGTAACTAGCGTAACTCTGGAGAATAGGAATGAATCATAGAAGCAAATCTTAGATACCTGGCGTAGTTAAGTCAACATGTAAGTGAAAATTTAAGTTGATTTTAGTTACACTTCGTCGTTTATTGCCGAGAGTATGTTTGATAAATTTTCTCGGTTTATATAAATGAGCCAAGAAAACAATATATCCCCAGTCTTTTCAATTCGAAAATACTAGCATCAGAAAACTAGACTGTAGCACAGACCCATAGTACATATGAGTAAATGGACTCAGGTGTTGCGTTAATAAAAATTTGCAATTACTTGTATGGATGAATGGTTCCGATCAACAACGCATTACAACAAAATCATTCTCTTCAATAAAAGATATATAGACGCGTAAGCGCGAAATTTTAATGCACCAAACGTAAATGCCCCTGTTTTCATATTCGCTACAGAGTACTAATTAAGTTTGTTTGAATGAAAATAGAAATCAGAAGACTTCAGAGACCGCATAAATTCTTGATCAAGCATAAATATGATATGCTATACGGACGATCCAGTCTCACCTTGACATCTATTTTTACTTAAACGTTATTCACAAATTTATTGAGAATCTATTAACGTCTTCTAAAGGACAGTTTGAAGTTTTAGTCATTCGTAGGCGGAGAAATTTAATCTGTTCGTAAAAAAATGTACTGCAAATAATTGGACGAAGAAGTAGTGGCAACTCATCATCGTCTTATCAAATTTACATATGGTACACATAATTCTCTTTTTACACGATAAATACGTTCCCAAAAAATACGTGTAAAACAAAATTCGTGTAAAAAGAGAATTTTTGTGTAAACAATATTAAAAAGTTCTTGTTAGAGTTCACTTAATTTACTTCGTGCTTACACATTTTAATTCGTTAAATATTTTATAAAAACTAACTTTTACTTTGGAAAAGAAAATCCCTGGAATATTAAAAATCGTGTTAAAACAAAATAATTCGTGTAAAAAAAGCAATTGTTTTCTTTCGAACTCGTGTTAAATCAAATTCGTGTAAAAAAAGAAGTTTTTTTTTCTTTTGAAGTCGTGTTAAATCAAATTCGTGTAAAAAGAGAATTTGGTTTCATGTTACAAACGTTTTGTAAAATTAGTTTACCTTCAGAAGCGAGTATGAATGTAAAATTGCAGATGTCCTTTCAATCTTTTCATTTCTATTTGGAAAGGAATGCTGAATTGTGTTTTGTATTGTGTCGAACGAAAAACAAATATTAACTAACAATACCCAGATTTCTCTGTTTTATTAGCATTTTATTTTATTTTATTTTATTTTATTTTATTATCGCTCTTCGAGATTGTTGTTGAATCAATTGATAAATTCCTCTTTGATGTTCTGTGTGAAAAATCACATCCTTAATATGAACCTTTAGTTGACGGAAAGCATGACAGTAATGTTTAAGGAAAATTCAATTGAATTTAATAGCAACTTCTCAATACATAAGCGCTGTATGTGAATGTGAATGTTTTTTAAAGGAAAAATTTTAAATTCTTCGCTATGCGTGTGCATGACGTTTGAATCGAAGAAAGATTTTATACTCGATAACGCTGTTCAAAGTAAACGGTTAGTTACTCTTTCAATTTTCATTTGTCTGATTAAAATCAATTGTATTTTGAATTGTTGTTCGAGATTATAAAGCAATTTTCAATGGACTCTTAACGGCATAAATAAAAAGAATTGAAAGAAATAGAAGCAGCATTGTAGATGTATAATAAAATGTTGAAATAATTTTATATTAAATTTTACTATCTCAATAACTTTTGAGAAATCGTTCATCGTGCACATAAATCATTTTCTTTTTTTTTTTTTTTTTTTTATAAAGGAGCTTAAATGGCATCGTAAAATATAATGTAAACTCTTATCGTTTCATTTTATTTTAGCTGTTTTTTTTTGTGTTTTTTTTTTTTGATTTGTTTTGTTTTTTTGTGCAAACTCAACATTTTTTTTTGTTTTGTTTGTTATCATTTCATTATAGCTTATTCTCTATAGAGTGGTGATTGGCTGGTCAAGTCGATAATATATAAATTTTTGTACACTGGCTAGACAAGTATGGTTTCAAGTACAATTTTCAGTTAGTTTGTATGCGCAAAGATGAGTGGTTAAGAACAAAACCGAAATATTTTTTATGGAAAATCAATGGAAATTGCGTTCAAACAAATATTTTGTTCATCTGTACCTATCTGCCGTCCACAGAACGATAATAGGAAAGTAAGAGACTCGTCTATTAACGAGATTTTTTATGCACATCATCATCATCATCATCATCATCATCATCATCATCATCATCATGAAAACAGATATACATTTTAGCATAATATATTATGATTATTATGAGTACTTGAAAGTTTCTTGGCCACTGCGAGTTTGACTGAAAGTGGGCCGCATCCAACTTCGAACTTAATCTACTCCAATTAACTAAGTGGGCATAGGCCAAGTGTTAACTTTCCATTTAAATTCTGCAAATTGCGAGCACTTTAATGGTATATGACAGTTGGAACGACAGACAGATAGATGCATAGGATCAAATTAATCCAGTATTTTAAGCTTTTCAGGGCGTTAAGAACACATATAGAACAAGAGGAGAGAAATTCAGCGTATTTCCGTCTTTCGGTGGGGAATATAAAAATAAAGCGAAATGCGTATGTGATGCGTTTTAAAAAAATTCCTTGCCAGGCGAATGAAATTTGCTTACTTATAATATCTGATGTCTTTGTGAGGGAGCACATAGTCTACTGTGTTTTGGCTCAATCTGATATCAAGGAAAATTTTTAAACGGATCGTTTCGAACCGTTTTTCTAAAGTAGTGTTCACGCAGTAGTCATACTTGGAAAAGATCAACATGGTTAACAGGATCTTAGTGATCATAGTGGTGAGAAGTATATACGTTTCATGCAACTGTGAATTTTATATATATGTTACGAAATCTATAATGCAGGCGTCTCTTTTTATGCCCTACGTCACTTGTGGCGTACCCCATATAAAGTTTTTCCGAGTATTTTCAAAAGCGAGAAGAACTTGAGATAAACTGAGGTTTTGTTATAGTATTTGGTCCAGAATTGATTTCTGAATGTAAGCTTCACTGTCCTCCTATCTATCTGATATTCCGAGTCAAAGAGGAAGCTTCAGAGACCCCATAGAGTACAGGTACTCTTGATCAGCATCAAATTTTAAATCGATTTGAGTGTGTGGGTCTGTCGGTCTGTCTGTCTATCTACGTAATATCTGTGATAAGCACTCTCTTGGTCGCAAAAGTGAAGCTGTCGGGTTCCTATTCTCCCGAAATATTAAAAGTTCTTGAGAACGGTCCGAATCGAGCGATGGACACGCCTGGAGTACAATTTACCTTGAAATCATCTTTAGTTTCAAAAATAAAAAAAAATTGGCTTTTTATTCGTCACTTATAAACCGCAACAGACACAACGATAAGTACTTACACATATATTTCCTAGATGATCCTACAGTATCTGTAGAAAAGTAAACAAAATGGCCGTAACTACCCAATATTACAGAATATTGAAATTAAATTTTTGGTAAAAAATCAAATTCAAAATTGATTTAAGCATGCCCATCTGTCTGTCGGTCTAATGTTTGTTGTAAACATTCTCCTGGCCGCAAACATGAAGCTATTGACTTCAAATTTCGTAGAGACATTGGAAGTCCTTGCAAACAGATTGATACTGAAAATGAACTAAATCGGTCGAAGGACACGCTTCGTGTACTACATAAACTGAAGATACCACTGCTTTTCAAAAGAAATAAAAAAATGGTCTTCTTCTTATTACTCATAAACTGTAGGAGATAAATGCACAAAAATTTGAATACATAGTCTATGGGCAATGCTATAGGACTCGTACGAATTGACCACGCCTACGCGTGGTATAGTGTACCAAAATTTTAACTTTTTTTTCAATATCTCTATAAGGCCCGGAAACGAGCTTCAGGAACTCCATAAAATATATAAATTCTTGGTCAGTTTCAAATTTGGAATGCAACTAAACATGTCCGCGTACTGTGCGATCTGTCGACCTGTCTGTCTGCGCAACTGTGTGGTATTTGTGGTAAACATTCTCCGATCAGCGAAAATGAATATATCGGCTATAAATTTGTAAAAAAATTTCAAAATACTCACCGTGGTTTTTGCTCGTTACTCATAAACTACAACGCAAACGTATTGACAAAATGAAAAAAAAGATCTTGTCTACAATTGTATCATCGATTTTCCCTTACATACGTTATAAATCAACTCTGTATTCATGTCCAAACTTATCCGCACTATTGGCATATACTGGAGCGTCTAGAAGCTGTTACATTGCTTTCTCTTATTGTGACCGCAACTCAAATTATACGAAATACAAAATATTTCGACTTTCCCCGTTGCCAACCATTATCTCTACAGTCACTAAGCTGCTTGAGGAGCTTACTCCTAGTGCAAAAGTTGTTACGGAAAGTAAGCAGGGGGTAAATAATTTTATACTTCATGACGAAAACAGACAGAGAAAATTATATAAGCCAAGTGGCAGGCCAGCTGGTGTATTACCTGAAGATAACGACTTTTTCTTTCAGAGTAATTACTATCTATACGGGTCTACTGAATGGCATAAGCGAAGTTAACATTGATCTCGGCTCTAGATACTAAATATCAACAGACAAAAGGTACTAAAGTTTTTCCTAGACTTTTTTTGAACCTTTTGCAAAGCATCGTGAGCGAACTTTTAACGTTAGTCTCTTTTATATCAATTAAGGGTGCGATGTAATTGTAGCAGAAACATTGAGAAGTTCCACAGTATACTTATGATAAGACCATTCATTACTATCATAACTTTTGTATATTTGTTTATATGCATGCATACGTACCTCTGTCTTTAGCCTTAAGGTTGCTGTGAAAAATATTGATTTTATATCATGAGCAGCTAACTTTATGTTATTGAAGTAAGTTGGACGACAGGTAAATATTTGTGATTTTCTTAATGATTAACTTATTAAATATTCATAAACTTTTCGAAGATAAACAGTGAACTTCTGCGTGTCCTCGATACAATCATTTTCTTATCCAGATCGAGGGTGTGGGCATTGAATTCGTCAAATATACGTAAAGCGCACGCACATCCACCAAATAAATATGTATATATATTTATACATTATGTATATATGGCTACATATACGAAATATGTTATACGCAACAAGCTCGCAATTAAATTTTAGGGAATTTTTTTTTTAACGAAATCAATTAAAAGTTTGTCTAAACTTAACATACAAATTTTATTTTGGGTTTTACGGAAAGTAATTTCGTTTCGAGTTTCCTTTATTGAATTATATATCTTCCATTTTGGGCCAATAGCTTTTGCCATCTGTCTCGCAGTAGCAGTCTTCTGCGCTCACTTTGACATCATCAGGTTCCACTGACCGTCCAGAATGTGGCATTTTTTCAACATCAAAATTGTCGGAATGAAGTTTTGCAAACTAGTTTTGGCACTGGCCTTGTGTCAATACCTCCTCTTTACACGCATCCAATAGTTCTTCTCGCGTGCACCACAGAAAAACTGTTGAGCCGAATCAGGCACTTTTCACAAGCAAGATTTTCTATATTAGCTGTCAAAATGTGTAATGACAATGGGGCTTAGTTGTAAAGTGGCAGGTGACAAGTGGGACAAGATGTCCCAAATGTCTGTGTTGACGAAAAGAAGAATAAAATGACTTTCCAAACAACTCGATAGTAATGCTTGCCATTGCTTTTTCACGATTCGCTTTTTTCGACTACCCGCCAATCATCCATATAACCGTTTTTACGAAAAGGTTTCATTTTCAATATTTCATTGTGACAATTGTTCAATAACTCTTCTAAATTTGGATAACGCAATTCTGGTAATCTATTTTTGACGAGTCCACTTCATATAAGGATTTCCATCCTAAATGAACCATGGCCAGTTTGGAACAGAGGCAAAAAGATCTAATTTTTAATATTTTCTCATCAAACCTAAACTGTTATAGGCGCGACAGCTTTTAGTTTATAATCTCTTGTGACGATAAGAGATAAAATAAAAATAATAAAATTTTGAATAAGCAAATTAAATTTCATAAGGACTTTCGTGAAAAGTATGTATGTCTTTACATGAAACAAGAGATAATTTTTGATGTATTCTTACGAAAATGAATGAGCCAGTGTTAAGCGAACTGATGTAGGTTGTTTAATGGGGGGTCTTGCCCCCCCCCCCATAATATTATGACTTATGTTAGTTGTTTTCGAATTTCATTTATTAGGGGCTTCCATGTATTTTGATCATCATGGCGATAGTGTCAAAAGAACGGTATTGATTTGGCAGCCATCGAATTATCGACACATTTCGAAACCGCGTGCCAGCCAAGCCAAGCTGAATCGATGTGAACAAGTGGTAATCAGAAGGCACTATACCTTGTGAAGCATTCGAGCTGCAATAGTGTGTATTTGACAACTCTTGCAACGTATGGCTAACCGTTGTCATGCAAGAGAATGACTTTGCGTTTGTTAAACCCTTATTGCTGGTTTTTTTGTACAACAAAACAACGTTCAATTTGTTCAATTATCATCGGTAGACATCGGCAGTAATAGTTTCGTTCGGTTTTAGCAGCTCGTAATATATTGCATCCTACTGATCTCACCAAGACTTTATAATCATGAATATTCCGTTTCGGTGTCGATACAAATAGTTCTGCTAACTAACCCATGACTACTTGTACTTGAGTTTGTCTACTTTCCAGCGCCAGTCACTATACGCCAAAGAAAACTCTTTCTCTTTTGCCTGGCAAGCAATAAAAATGCGATGTTGAAACGATTCGATATAAAGTTTTCGACAGCCATGTCCCCTCCTTCAGGTTTTAGATTCGTCAACTGCTAAGCTGTTCGACACTTCGAGCTGGATTTTCGTCCAATACATCGTAAAGTGTTGAAAGCAAAACCGACAAACCGATCGCTGATGGAGCAGCATCAACCTAATTTTCTATTTCTTCAAATCAAATAACAAAAGCAATGAATGTCGAAAACGCAATTTTGAGTTGAGTGCTCCATGAACAGCCCATACAGACGTTCAATAACTCAATAATACTAAATGGAAAAACCATTGTTTCATCTAGAGAAAGGTCAATATCATCGAACTTAATCGTTGTGCACATTGAGGCTTTGCATTACTTTATCGTTTCCAGCAATAGATTGCGCTGATCAAAATACATGCAATAACCTATGAGATTAAAACAGTGTAATATTTGGCTGGACGCGAAGGAACAGACACGCAATCGAACTAACCCAAATTAGTTTTACTAATAATATTAGAAAAGGGTTGGGAGCTATTGATAAAGTCATATAAATAGTTTTGCTTCCAAAGAGGTTCATATTATATTAAGAAAAGCCAAATATTTAAGTTTTATTTAAAATCTCTTGTTAAAATATCTTCTTAAAGCATAATAATATTCAAGCAAACTGCAAGATTTATATCGAATATTAGTAAGAGAGAGAGAGAGAGAGAGAGAGAAGGAGATGAAAAGATGTTTAATGTAAAGCAGTGTTAACTAATAAAAGCAAAGTTTCTTACAAAGTTTAAAAGGCTTTTCCATGCAGTAATTCATAACTAAGGAATGGTTAGTTAGCAAATACTTCTTGAAAACTTCTACACTAACGGAATTTAACAATTGCTTAACAATACGAGAAGGATTCATATGAGATCTCCTTAAACTCTTTAAACTTTTAGAAACACTGTTTTTAAAGGTATAATAAGTTTGTGCGAATGTATGCTGCGCCCTAAGAGTGCTGAGATAGATACATCTTTTATTCTACAAATCGATTCAGAATCTAAACATGTCTGTCCGTCTATCTGGCTGATATCTATCAATGTGATATTTTGTTTTGCAGACAGGTCGCAAGTTGGATGACAGTTTCTGAGCCGACGCAACTGAAAACAGGTTGGATCGGAAAATCCCACATATATTGATAAGAGTTTACGTGAAAACTACTCGATTTTCAAAGAAACTAAGTACAAAAAAACGGTGAAATCGAATAGAAAGAAATTCATGACACATTACCTGCCTGATGTAGCGGGCGATTGCCTAAAAGATTAACAACAACTAGAGGTGCTTGTAACTTGCTTGTAAAAGGCCATTATTTGCGGAAGGCATAGTCTGTCGAGCCACAAGAGAGTTGATATAACCAGAAGAAGGATTAATTTTCTGCGAATAATTTGTAAATGAATCTTCGTGGAGACTTCTAAATAAAACATATGTTATTCTAAAAACCTACCAACCAACTCAGTGCTACGAACTTAATCATAAAAGAAGTCGGATGAATATATAAAATCACAAAGCACGATTTGAAAATCGATGAAGAAAAGTGCTTTAACTTAGTCTAACATAGGTATATATGAGAAATTTTAATGAGATGGGACAACCGTTTAAGCTCGTCTTGCATACAAATAAATAATAAGCCTTCATATGATAGGTAATAAGATGTAACTTTTAGTATTTTACAACAAAAAATGATGAAAAACAATGATCTAATAAAATGTTAAATGTCGTTAAATGTTTCATTTTCGTCCTCATGCCAGTGAAGATATAAATAATTAATGAAATCAATGAGTTTTATTAATATAATGCAATAAATAAACAGATCTCGTATATCATTTCTTAGTATTTCTCGTTAGACGGTAACAGTTGCTTTTGTCGTAACACGTACCGTATGTATGTTTGTCGGTTTTTAATTACTCCCGCAAGTATTTCAACTCAGATCGATATGGTTTGCACTTGTGTAAACAGTGTGACAAGAAAACATAACAATTATGTTTACGCTTGGACCGCTTCGCCTTAGTTTAGTTCGATTCGAAATCGATTATAGTCATCGTGCGAAAAAAGGAGACGTGCTATTAATTGCATCCATATACGCATTAAATACGTTTAACACGCTCTTGTAATGTATAGAAAAACTATGCACACACACACACACATTACCTGCATAGCATTAAATAATCGGCTCAATCTCATCTCTTTCGGTGGATCTTTAAGGCCCCTGACCAAAGGAAAAAATTAATTAAATTGTGGCATTTTCACAATCGAATAAACCTCACAATCCACTTATTATTATTATCGTATTAATTAATGTTTTCCTTCGATTTAACGGCTCATTTTCACCAGGTAAATAAATATTCTAACCACAATAAGGATTTTTATTATATATAACTTTACCTATCGACCTATTACGTATTGTCGTCCGTCTGATGGGACGGTCAATGCCGGCGGTGATCTAATGAGGTAGACTTAACGGCCTCCTCCTCCCTTGCAGATGTTATCGGATTTTCTTACGGTCGATGATGCAAACAATTCAATCCGGGAGAATGAGGACGTGCATTCTTCCTCTACTCTATACTTCGGTTCGAATACGATTTACCCTACCAATCAATTAGTTAATCACATAACCATTTCGTCGGCAACCTACTCTACTACTAGAAAGTGATTAAACAAATAATGAAAAAATGACATACATATAGAGATAACTTAAAACTACATATAGGACCGAAACAAGTCCAGAGGTCTTGGTCGGATTACTTTTCGAATATTACCTAGCTGTGGTGTACTAAGATAACATGCGCTGTTCTGTATATGAGTCGAGACGTTGCGTAATAATGTAAAAATTTCAAAAGCAAATGGAATCACTAAAGTGGGAGATAACTAGAAAGAAAGCTAAACTAAGGAACATCCACTAAGGAAGAAATAAAGAAGATATCGGCCGGCGATGTTTTTCATAACATTAATCTGCGGCAAGGGATCATTTTGATTTGTTGATTTTCAAAAGGGGAGTATAGCGTTAGATCAACTTGCAACTTGCAACTTGCCACTTGCAACTTGTAACTTGTCCCTCGCGCTGATTACACATTGGTGAGAAAGTGAAAGAAGCCCATTGTTTCTTAGTATCATCGCGTCAACGTAAAATCTTATTTTCTAAATTTTGTTTTTTCGAGCATTTAAATGCGATTGTCATTGTGTGGGTTTGCTTGAACTCTTTTTTAACTCGCAAAGTTCTAATGTTTGCATTGTCGTGAAAAATCGTTGCTTCGTATCAGCTTAGGCTTGTACATCCATCAATTGCATAGAATTCATGAATAATATGCATACATACATATTATGCATACAAAATTATTCTAATTTAGAGTCGAACAGAGTAAGACCTTTCCAAGAAGACATTCGTGAACGACTGCGTTTTCGTAAGCGAATTGTTCATTGCAGCAGACGAAGCGTGCTATGTGGAATGATCGACATTGTGTGACTATAGATTGCATTTCATGTTTGTTGTTTCAAATGTTTTAAGTAGATTATGTTGCGTTAATGGAATAAAATGTTTACGTTTTCCCAGTTTATTGAATTTCTCAGCAACAGACATCCAAATACGATAAACAGTTTAAAAATAATATTTAAAGATTTTCTAACATTTTTTGTACCCACTAGGACGGGAAGGAGGGCATTATGATATTTTAGCATAATGTTTTGTAACATTAAAAAATCAAACTTCAGAGGCGGTGATCGGCCTGACATTCTGCATCGATTAAGTCATGTCTGTCCGTCTGCGTGTCCGTGTGGCGTTTATTGTTAACACATTCCTGGTCACAAAAATGAAGATCTCAACTTCATATTAGGGGCAAACATTAGAAATTTTTGCACACAGATTGGTATTGAAAATGGGCTAAATTGGTCGGAGCAGACGCGCGCAGTAGAGCGTAAACTGAACGCAATTCCGTTTTTTCAAAAAAAATTTACGGGTTTTTGCTCGTGACTCGGAAACTATGAAATAATGCTGAAATTTTCCCCATTGACTCTACGGAAAGCTATATCACTTATGTCAGAAAATGGACAAAATCGGTCATACCACACACAAAGTTCTAAGTGATTAAATTTCCTATCTTCACTTTTTTTTTAGGTTTTATGCTTATTATCAATCATAAGGTGAACGAGACAGAATGTTTAAAATACGATATATTATCTGCCTGAAGATCCGTTGATTCTAAGATACTATGGTGAAAACCAAGATGGGGTGATTTCATTTTACTAAACAATACCATCTATATGGGTAACATATGGGTAAGGGGACTTGGAGAGGTTGAATGCGATAACCTAAATGTGTTAATTTTACATTAGTACTTATGGTGGACGTCGCAGGACGACAAGGGTTAATTTTTCTTAACAATACCTTTCAGTCAACTAAAAAGCAAAAGATAAATTTTATCTCATTCACTTTTTTACAACGATCTATAGATAAAAATTAATTTTTTTTTTTTCAATTATGTTTTTCAAAAATGTTCTCTATCACAACACAATCAAAATTTTTTTATTTTATACCCACAACTGTAAGGTGGGGGTATACTAAACTGACTACATTTGATTTCTGTGACTTTTTTTTTATCTTTTATGCTTGTTTATCAAAAAAAAAAGGTAAAGTATTTTGTACACTCCTTAAATGAAGAGACAATATCTGCCTAAAAATGGGTTCACTTTTAAAACGAATACGATGGACAACGCGATTAATTTTTTTTTTTGTTAAGAATACCAGCGATATGGGTATCAAATAAAAGGACTTGGCGAGCAGAATGCGAAAAGCGTAGCGGTGGGTATGCAAGATTCGGCCTCCGCCGGATATAACTTTCTTACTGGTTTATTCTAAATGCAGAAAGTAACAGTTTTGTACCCTCGTGTCAATTTCAACTGATTTAAAGAGCGTTAGTAAAACTCCCATTGAGGTAATGTTGTTAGGCACAAATTGTGTCGTCTTTAAGTAGTAGAACGCCAACGAAGGATATGAACAATTGACATTTTCTCATAATCTACAGTACGCACGGGGCGATGATATTAGCATCTTATGGCATTTATGAAATTAAATTTCAATTAAAAATTATCTAAGGAACCGTATGCGGCAATAATTCTTTTTTAATGTAAGCTTGGGATTAAATACTTCATTAGCTTTTTAACAAAGAGCGACTCATTATGTTATTCGTTGCATTCACAATCACATTCACATAATTAACGGCACATAAGACAATCATTCTCGCCGCAAACCGAATTTTGTGCACTCATTATCTCAGCTGAATAAATACAAATCGCTTAATCAATTTATTATCCGTGACAATCCTTGTCAGCAAATCGATTCCGATAGGTATCAAGGTACAAGGAAAATAATATTTTTGAAAAATATTATGTCATAGCAGAGAGTACCTACCTATAAATAGGATATACACTTTTTCGAGTACATTTTCTTTTCTTTTCTCTTTTACGAGAATTTTAGTGGTCCCGTTCCGCCTATTTTGAATCTTGATCCGTTACATCAATCTAATAATATATGCACAAAGTTTTTAGGCAGTTTTTCCTTAATATTTAAGGTTTTGCGAATTCTAGCACATGATTGACATAGGTACGGACGAGCAATTTTCCCATTTTAAGTGGCTACAAAAGGTATGACCAAATTTACATACTGTCATATTCCATCACAATCATAGTGACTAGAAGAAGAAGAAGAAGACCAACAATAAGATGCTTTTCCCGTCTGTTACACGTACATGAATCGTTGCGAGCACTTTTCTCTCAAATCAACAAAACATAACAGTAAAGGCTAAAATGTAATGTGGTTGAAACACGTTTACGGATGCTGGCGTCAATTTGTAGTAAGACTATTTTAAAATTTTCTCTGAAATTACCGGACTATATAGCTGCTACAAACTGTTCGAATTTAGACACCATTATAATATCTACTGCTTTTAAAACTAGAGAACGTAGAGAACTTAATGCTAAACTCATCCTCCAGCCAGTCAAGCGGGCATAACATTTTAACTTACCAAAATTGCCACAACGACGACAAAGTGACCAGGAGGTAGGGAGATGAATGTTTACATTAATCACAAACATCATCATCCTGGCTAAAGAGAAAACGTGGTTAAATTAACACAGTCGCTGTCAGTGTACGTTATGTATGCAACACGCACGATGCCGCTGAGCATATTGCTTCTGCATGCATTAGTTGAGCTGCTACCGGATGTAACTTAAGTCGACCACATTCTATCCACCTTATGCGAGATAATTTAATAAGACTAACGCTTAGAAACAAGTAAAAATGAAAAAGTAGTGCAATTATCGTGAGAAAATACGATAAATTGAAACAACAACAAAAGACGTTGAGTACCTTAAATGTCAAGGGGAAACGGTTGTGCGAACGCAAGCAAAAATTTTCATTTAATTTATCATAATAGTTAAGCATTATTTGATATAACTATGATCGAAAGATTTTCAATATTGTTTTAAGACTTTTTATGGTGAAGAAGCTGTTCATAGGCGCTCGATAAGTCTCACATTGATTTTTGGCTGCTGGACAGCGGGAGTTTGTATTCAAATATGTTGCATGTATAATGCAATCGCTTGCAATGCTTTAAAATGATAAAAACTATAAGTTAGCTTTACGACACGATATCGGTGTTGAAAATGGGCCAAATCGGTTAAAGGCCACGCCTACAAAACTATACAAAATCGGAACATGTCCGTTTTTCAAAAGAAATAAAAAATTGGTTTTGTACAAAGTGTAATGCACAAAGTTTTGAACGCATATTCTGTGACTATGTAGTACCTCTACAAATATGTAAAAAAATGACCACGCCTACCCAAAATGTAATTTTTTTTTTTTCAATATCTTTATAACGACCACGAGCAGGCTTTAAAATATCACATAAAATATACAAATTCTTGAGCTCAAGCTTAAACCCGGAAGGCACCTAAGCGTTCATCTGTCCATCTGCTCAACCGTGTAGTATCTGCTGTAAGTGTTATCCCGTTCGCAGAAGAATCTGGAAGGGATTTAAATTTTTCCAAGGACACGCCTATGCAACAAAAACTTTTATTTTGAAAATAAAAAAAATCAGGCACGCCCACCCAATGACATGAAGTATTACGAATTAATTTTTTCCCTTTTTCATTTTTTTTTTAGGGTAACGCTAGTGTAGTATAGCAAATTCGCTTATAGCCGAATGTAATGTTTTCAAGAAACTCAGTCTTATCCGAATATTTTGTACACTTTTAACATAGTATTTTCAATGTCAAGTTCTTTACGTCTCGTTCTTTTATGTTGGACACGATACTCTCTACATAGATGATATTAAGTGGACGGTTGGATGTTATACTTTAGGTATCGTATGGGTTATGTGCGAGCAGTGCTGTGAATGGCATGCTAGATTATAATTAAAGTATGCGGTGCCGATGCTTACGCAGTATTTATGCTTTATAAGATGTATATTCTTTGTTCTTAGTTTTGCAAAATACTTATTTAAAAAACAACAAAAACAATTAAGTGGAAGTGGATCGAAAGACTCATTCAAAATAGAACCGTATTTTCACTTTTTCTTTTCTTGTCTTTCGTATTACTTTACTCAGGAGAGTGGATTAAAAGTTCTTCCGATATTTTTAATGCATGCCTTTACCGTCTTACCTACCGGGTTTATTTACTGGCTTTGATTGACACCCACGGGAATTTTGGAGCTCTATACGAGCTCATTGCAAGTTTTTTTCTTCTCCAAGTGTTCTTAATTAATGCTTTTTTTGTACTTTAACGTCAAGTGCAAGGCAAGTGTTGCTTTATTAAAGCAAAAAGGTGAGCAATATTTACAGTTGCCTTTCAAAAGTATTTTACATTTTGTTAATGTTCCTGTCTTCACTTTCAAAATTAACTTTTACGTTCGTATGTGTCCATATTTCAGTAGCAGTAGTAATTTACATGCTTTTGCATTTGATTAAGTATATGCACGGAGAGCACTCGCACACAGGGCTTTTTATACCCTATACCATATGTGATACACGACTCAGTCAGTTTGCGCGAAAGTACATAACACCCAGAAGGAATTAAGATAAACCCATTTTTTATTATACCAATCGTCTTAGGACGATTATTTTTTGAATCAGCTTAAGCCTGTCCGTCCGTCTGATGTCTTTCTTGACCCTACAGATCGCAATTTTTGAGATATTTTGATGAAATTTGGTACACTGACATGTTTGGTTCCGACGACGAACCCTTTTGAAAAATGGTTTCGATCGGTCCAGTTTTTCGACCACTCCTCAAATAAATGGCAATTTTTAAAATTTCTTGAGAAAATTCATTACCGTAACAGTATTTTGTGGTTCTAAATTAGTGTGAAAAATTTGGTTCGGCTGCGAAAATTTTTCCGACCCCCTCTCATATAAACGTGCCTACGAAAATTGAATTTTAACAGGTATAATTTTCAATTTTTCATGGTAAAATTTCATGGTTCATAATAGTAAACTGACAAAGAAGAATGAGAAAAAATATTTGAACCACGTGACTCTATTTCTTGTATTTTTTGGAATAAAGATTCTCAGAAAGTGTAAACCTTTTTGGTGCAAAGAAGCCTAATTGTGAATGTTGTGTGATGAAAATTTGTTTATGATAGTAATTTGACGTAAACTTGAAGTGATCCAAATTTGAATCACTTGGATCTATTTCTTGGACCTCACTTCATATAAAATAAAGTAAGCCAATTAGAAAAACGTACTACTTTTAATGTCTTATGACGAAAATTAGTTCGTAGTAGCAATTTAGCAAAACAATTAACGGTAGAGAATTTGGATCACATACATCTATTTTTTAGAGCCCAACAACGTAGGCATTGACATGAAAACTAAGTCCTTATATGAAAAGAAAGTGTAATTTCTAGATTTCTATGATGGAAACTGAAAAACAATACCACTTTTGGGAAGTAAATTAAGCTTGTTAACTCCGGATCACGTCATGTGATGTTTGTGGCATTCGCCAATATTCTGGCTTTCATGAAAACTATGCCTTTAGATGAAAATAATGTGTAATATTTGGTGTATTGTTGCCAAAACGAGTGTACTCTACTGTACTAGGCAAAGTGGTGTGGGTTATCTAATGGTCCAGTTTGCCCGACCATTATGTTCTTCCTTGTTGTTTCAAGTGATTATATGTTTGTATGCGTATATATGCGCTTTGAAAGAATCACGGACACTCATTATTTATGTCTAAAATATATATGAACTAAAGAGCAGTACTTTTTTTTTAAGCAAATAATGCGTAGGAACTGAACAAAGAATAGCGAGGTAATGAGTAGCCTATAAGCAGATAATTAATTTACAAATAAGACAAAAAAGTGCACCTATCTTGTTATGTGTCCATATCCTTTGCCAAGACAACAAGGCTTTCTCAGCCCAACCCCACTCACTCGTTCTGAAATTGTTTGCATATCAGATGACAGATGACTGCCGGGACTTGACATTCTTCAGTTCCACTACTCGCCTCTGAAGCAATCTACAAGTAGTGGTCTTTCCCATCATGCCTGATGTTTTTCGCTTTTAAAACAAACATACACAACCACTGCTCCATCTTTACATCCCCCTTTACCCACTACCTTTCTTGACCGCCTGATATGTTCGTACGCGAACATATAGTGGACTAATGGCCTAAGTGGCTGGTCAAGACACAAAATTTATATTATACCCGGACAAAATTAGTATTTTTTTTTTTTTTTTTTTTAACACACATATAAAGTAACAGCCATCAAATAAAGTAGCGGTATGAGTAAGCGCACATATAGAAAAAAAAGTGAAGACTACTTTTTTACTGTTAGTTAAGCTCATTTTTAATAGTTAAGCGCGTTTTTCAGTTATGTGTGACTGACAATTTAGCAACATTACAGACGTGATTTCAACCAGAGGCAATTAAATAACAACATACTTTAAGTGATTTTTCAAAACAAAAGAGATGGTAAGTAAAATCACTTGGACCTTTGTGGTGTTTCTACTATCAACAGCGGTAGCAGCGCTGTTAGTAAGCAGCCGTTTAATTGCGTGCTCCTTCATTCGCAACAACTCCATTATCAAACGTTTACAAAGCAAAAACATATAAAATGCTGTTCACTTTTTCAGTGGACATGTTATACATATCAAGAGTAAATCTGTCTAAATTTTTTAAAACGTTTTTTTCTTTTTCGCTTAATGGATGGACTTTCGACTTTTAGATTAGGTGGGGAAAAATTCACTAACAGTAAACACTTTTTACGTTGAAATCTCAGCGCTTTCCATAAGGACATAGTGAGCGACTGACATAGCTGTGTATAATTTCAATGACGGCCTAACTAATATTCTACGAATAATGGAAATATTGTCAATAAACATTGGCATCGAATTACGCAATTTATGTTTCGAAACCGATGCTAAGCGGCGGCGGCGGCAATTTTTTTATAGCAAGAACAATTAAATTTTTGCTTTTTAGACGATTTCTTCATTTTACATTCAAAGGAAATAAAAATCATCAAATGGGAGATGTTCGTGACACTACCCTCCACTTGATCTTCCTCCGGGAAAAGGTCATTTTCAAAAGTTACCAGTCCGCTTATATATTTGCTATTTGCTAACCATAGCGCTTACACGAAATGTTAAGTCGTACCTACGATTATATTTAAGTAAAAACACAAACACGAACGATAATTGCACATATATGTGCGCATGGGGGACTTTCTTGCAAAAAAAAGGAAAGTAACTACGATCCTTTCCGTACAATTTCTTACAATTACGTATGTTTAAGATATCTATGTTTATACGAATTACCAAACGATGCGGGATATACTCGTTTTGTCAAAATGTTTGCATCGCCTAGACAGAAGCTCTAGAGACCCGACAAGTTGTATGTATGCTTGATTAGTAATTAATTCTGAGTTTATTTAAGCTTATCCGTCCATCCGTCTGTGTTATATCTGTTGGACCACATTTTTCTAGCCGCTAAAAAGTTGACGTATCGACTTCAATTGGTATTGAGAATGGGCCAAATCGATCGGAGGACACGCCCACCACTACGTAACCACCACGGTTTTTCACTATATAAGAAATTAGTATTTCACCAATCACTCATAAACCACAGCAGATAAATCTGCAACGATTTGGACGGATATTCTGTGGGCGATGCTTTTAGTAGCCCTACAAAATTGGAAAATATCGACCTCTCCTACTCAATTTTATCGTGTAACATAATATCGTTTCTTTTCACAAAAACCTTTATAACGCATCGAAACAAGCTTCAAAAAACTCGCACAGTATGTAAATTCTTTGTCAATTTCAAATTCGGAATGCAGCTAAGCGTGTCCATCTGCCCAAGTGTGTAGTGTCTGTGGTGAACATTCTTCCGTCAGCGAAAATGAAGGTATCGCCTACAAGCCTACAAGAGAATTTGAAAGTTACCCAAACTTTTTAAGGAACACGCCTACAACGCCCACACGTCTATGTAACGAAGATTGTGAACAGCTTTGCCTTCCGTGTTTTTTGCTTGTTGTACACAAAGGACAAAACACACACACGCCGCTTTTGTTCTGAAAATAGAAAATATCAACCGCGTCTTTTCCACGATTTTTTTACCGATAACGGTGATGAGTACAAAAGATTCGGTCACGGCCAAGTATAGTTTTCTTACACGTTTTAATTTAATTAGAGAGCCGTACCCAAAATAGTCATACTAAGGACAAAGAATAAATAAATTAAATATTAAACATTCCTCCGTAGGACCGACGTACATAATTTGAATTACTTTTTATATTTCCAACTCCTGTATCCTCTCTTGCGCTTAATCTCCTATCTATTCCCCATCCACTTCCTCTTAGGTTTTGTTTTGCAAAATTTTCTACAAAGTCTCTCCAAATCTCCCCAAAAAGACAAGATTTGGAATGTAAGCCGGTGCACAATGAAACACATAATTAATGCTTCGATATGCGCCGATGCATTTAAAAATCACATAAAAATTACAAGGACACCTCTTCACGTAATGAATTTGTTCATTCATTCTCGCAACCAAAGATCAAAAATTGAACCTTGTCTTCATATAAATTCATGCTTTTCGCGATAGCTCTTATATTGGAGAATTGGCTCAAGAAGGGAGCGTAATAAGTGTACGTTTCCCTTGTCGTCATAAAGACGATTCTTTTTCACAGCACAAGCCTTTTATATAGTGGGATCTACTTACATGAACCTACACTTATTAATTACTCATTCTCAGCATTATTGATTGATTGATTGATTGATTCTCAATATGACACTTTATTAGCCTTACGTAATAAGGAATTTCGGTTGATTAAATCACAAAGAAGTTTTGTCACATTCTTTACTTTATTCGTAGTCTGTGATATGTGCTCGCCATAGTTAAATGTCGAACTTAGGATAATGCGTAGAGATTTGAAGTTAAAAGGGCAATCCAAAATCCAAACCCAGGTCGCAATTTTTACACAGATGCATAGATACATCTGCCAAGTAGATTGACTGCCTGCAATTTTGCAAAACTAAGGGCTATTGTCGTATCTAATGGCGAAAGATTTTCTTTGCAGTTCCCTAATAGTATCATTCGAATAAATCCCGTGACTGCGTATAGCGGTGTCAATCACAAGAATTGATGATTTGCAGCTACTGGGCACAATTCAAGGAAATCGAATACATAAATATTTCATAATTAAGGGGAAAGGCTAGAGCCCTGTGGACTTCTTAAATGCCAAAAGAGAGAGAGAGAGAGAGAGATAGAGAGAGAGAGAGAGAGAGAGAGAGAGACGCACTTTTTTAAAAATAATCGCAATAACCGAAAATATTATTTCCGCAGAAGCTTGTAATTTTATCTTTGATGACTTTTTACAAAAGTATGCTTAATAATGACAGTAAATTGATTGGTCTTCAATGAAGAGAGCGAATGAAGGGTATGTGCCCGTATTGGACTTATTTATTGCGTTAACTCATCGATCGCGTAATTTGTCGAAAAAAATAATTCAAATCAGGTTTATTGTTGTTGGACTGAGCAAATCGAATTGAGTTTTAGTTTCGAATTCAATTTTCTTGTTTGCATGCCTCGCATCTTCTTTGCATGCCTTCATCCTGTTTGCATCCCTCGCATCTTGTTTGCATGCCTCGCATCTTGTTTGCATGCCTCGCATCTTAATCGATCCCGCTTTTATTCCATCATCAAAGAAGAATTGACTCAAGGGAAAGATCTGGCGCCGTCGTCCATCGTACCATGTCGGGCAATATAGGAGGATTAAAATTGTTTTACCGCAATCACCTTATGGGAAATATTAATTTTGAAATGAATGGATGAAACTATCCGACACCGTCCGGCTAAAGTTCCTTTGCGCCGCAATTGAACCTTTAATGAATTGATACCCGCTGAAGGTGTAATGATCTGATCTGATAGCTAAAATGAATGCGAAATATGCAAAAATTTTGCACATTCACCTCCAAGATAAAGGGTAATCCCGCATAAGGTATCTTTGTTGAGTAATTCTTGTAAAACGCTTTGTCGAATTACTCAGAAAAAAGCTTGAATATACCTTCAGTTTTGTGCGTAAGAAAAAAATATAGATTAAGGGGTGCGAAGGTAATGCGAACAAGCACCGAAGTTGCGTGATTTTTGCAGTTAACTTTATCATAGTCAAATGGAGAGGAGAAACTTGAAGGCCACGCCATCTTTCTAGTTTCTGAAGTTTTGAAGACGCACTTCTAGTTTCAAAAGAGACGCACGCAGGCTTTCCAATGATTATTTCGATGGCTTCAAACTGTTCGACATATCTGATGCACCACTTTGGCGGTAGGCATTTCGCTAATTGTTAGTCAGTGTTATTTCTACGAAGTCGTGTGAATGATCCAACGGACCAGACGTATACCGACTCAAAATTGTATACTGATCTTATCTATATAAAATTTGTGTGATCTGTCACTCTTTCTTTTGGGTATGACAAGCAAGCTGACAAAATTAACACACCACCTCAACTTTTAAGTGATCAATATCGAAACGCATTTGTAAAAATAAACACAAGTAGCATTTTACAAAAAAAAAAAATAAACAAAGAAGAAGTGAAAACAAATAATGTGAACAATAAGAGAAATATTTTTTTATTTTTTTTTCAAGTTTAAGTGAAATTTTAATAGCTATGGTCAGGAATGACCGAATATTAAATAAATCGCGCTCCAGTTAAAGTGACGTTAGGTTATTGGTTCGCAGAACGGCGAAAAATTATATTTTTTATTAGTTTGTTTTCGAAAGCCTGTCGGCGGTAAACCAGTGCGAACATTAAATTGTGTAAAAAGAATTATCATAAAAACCGAACATAGCAGTATAACGAGTATATATAACAGAAGTTACACTTAAACGGATATAATTATTATCCGCTAACCGATAAGGAACATTGATTGGTATTTAGTGTGAAAGTGAGTAAATGTCAAACTACATAGGCTTTGTTGGATCAACATTCATTTCATTATTCCTTTTTGGTCATTCATACTCATATGCATTGACTGTTATGTCCATTATCAGACCGACCGTTTCCTTCTTATAGACTCCCCCGCATTACTTGGTGAGTTAAGCTTTAATGTCCCTAACCGCTTCTCCACCCACTTTATCATTATTAAGCTTAGGCAATGTAAACACAATTATGAGCTGCTTAGCCCGCTTAGAGTTGTTTGCAGGAAACTAAATGATGTCTAACACTCTCCTCACTCTCCTCAGTATCGGATTCTTCGAAGTCTATTACAGCAACTTTGCTTAATATGCGCAACTTGCCTATGTCGTGCTTAAACTAAACTGCATTCTTAAAATCTCTCTCTCTCTTTTTTTATTTCGAAAACTACAACAAAATGCAATGCTAGCAAAATTTTAAAACGATTTTTGCAGTTTATGGGCGTAGACTTTTCGTAAATAACAGTAATTTCAAATTTCGGTGCCTTATCGCGAGATTAACATTGAACGTCCATCCTTCCTTGTTGAGATTTTTCGCACTTTTCACCTTAGATGGGACGTAGTTTTGACCATTTAAAATTCTTTTGAACTTCTGTTGTGGGGATATTCTATAGAACTAGCACTAATGAAGCGTACAGCAAATATGACATTACGTTTTCAACGCTAACGCATGCCAGATAAACTCATACCCGAATGCGGAAATTAATTTAACTTTCTATATATACACACAATACACACAAACACATATTTGTGTCAATTCAAAAAATTGCGGTTTAAAAAGTCGAATGGTACGTCAATAACTTGTCATTTTTTCGAAGAAATTTCGTCTTCAATTCAGTAAAACTTACCATCGAAAAGCCAATGAATTTATGGAAAAGGGTTTTATCTACTTATCAAACTGAATGTAACCTTAATTAAATTAAATACTTATTATGCAGAATAACGCTGTGACGGAATGGGAGCAAGAGTTTTTAATTTTTAATCCGAGTACTCATTTTCTTATATGCCTTATCCTGGCCTTACTCCAAACTGACGCCTGTGTCATTTTTCATTTTCAGTTCAATATCGAGTCGAAATTATCTCGACAATCTCTCTTCTCTTTTGAAGCGATGTTCTTTCGACATCGGGTTTTTCTAATTTTGCCAGATAGACAGAAGCCAGATAGACGGAAGTAAATTTGCGAAGAAATCTGCGAAGAATTGAAACGAAATAGGAAAACGTGATTTATCGCGATGCAAAAATCCGAGAGCCTCGTCTTGTTCTCTCATTGAATTAAACTTTTCGTTTATTAATAAACGAGCATTTAATTGATAAATGCTGACTGCAATGATTTTCGTTTTTTTCAAAATATTCACAAAATTCATAGACGAGGTACTCATGCTGATGCCGGTATATCTCTCGTTTCTAGAAAATAACAAACACAAAATGAAGCGATATTATGTAACATCGTCTGTCATGAGTGTGTACGCAAATTCATGATTTATGTATGTATGTCTTATATCTGAAATTTTGTATTTTGATAGAAAATAAATTAGAGTAAAATGACATTTTCAACGAACAATGATGCAACGGCAACGGCATGCAACGGTTTTGCTTAGCTTGCGGAGAAAATCGCAAACATATGCTCAAACATCACTGATGCAGTGAGTGCAACAAATTTTCCGTTGTATCCTATTCGCGGTATTTAATTAAAGTGCTATCGAGATAACTGGCTTTTAAGGATTTTTTTGTCACTTCGAATGCTTGTTCACTTGTGTGCGTTATGTTGATTAATAAATACAGTGATAAGGGAAATCCTTTGGTTTTTTGCTTAATTTTTTAATTTACATAAAGACGGTACACTGCATTTACGATATTAGCTGAAAGGGAGTGCAAGAAGAGGTAACACAAGTATTTCGAAAAAGTATACGAAGAACTAAAAAGAGTGTCTTATAGTGGGCAGAAGAATCACCAAGTGAAAGACGATTTATTGCATTACGCGGTCGAAAGAGTTGAAACTGGTTCGGATTGGTCTACTCCTCATATAACGCTATATTTTCAAAACCCATTGCATGGAAAAAAATTGCAATTTTCAAAAGTTCGGGACAAAATTCGCTAAGCAATAGCACTTCGACGTTCAAAATTGCCATGAAAAGTTTAGTTCGGCTGGAGCAATCGTTTGAATCCCCTCTTATATAACAGTCCCTACGAAATAATAAAATGGTGTTATTTTCAATATTTCATGGTAAAAATTGGTTCACAATAGTAGATTAACAAAGAAATCGTCGAATTTGGACCTCGTAGGTCTATTTTTTAAATATCACCGCACGTTCCCGGAAAATCTAAACCCTCTGATAACTTAATTGGACCATAGTTGAACCGCATGAGTTCATTTCTTGAACCACACTCTATGTCAAATTTTTTACGAACAGTCAGGCCTTCGGAAAAAGGATTAATTTTCAAAATTTTGTACGGTCCATAGTAGCAATTGAGGAAAAAAATCAAAAGTAGGAAATTTGGATCACATGGGGCTATTTTTCACACTCCATGGCATGAAAAGTAAGCCCTTATATGAAGAGAAAATCTATTTTCTAGCCTTTTATGGCGAAAAGTGAAAAATCATAAAATTTTTGGAAAGTAAATTAAATTTTCTAACTTTGAGTCACGCCCTGCGATGTTCATCGATGACATCCTCTAATAAGCGTGCTTTCATGAAAGACATATCTTTGCACTAAAATAATGTGCAACTTTTGGAGTATTGTCGCAAAAACAAATGAACGACTGTACTAGGGGAACAAGCCTAGGGTAGTGAATGGTCGGCCTCGGTTTAGTAGCTCCAATTAACTGCGATGACCATTAAAATAGCGTTTATTGTCTGCAATCTCTCTAATATTGGCGAATCTGAGCATATAAAAAGCAGGAAGGCGAATAGACATACACACAAACAGGGTATACATTTCGTTGATCTGCATGAAATTTGTGACGTTTTTGGCGTCTGGATGTTACAAATAAAAAGTCGAGATTGACATAACCTTCAATAATGAGGGTACAAAGGGTTGAGTCCAAAGATAATCAAAGTAATTTTATCTACCGCCTTGTAACAGCTAAGCAACTTAATGAAGCCTTTCTTTCTCTCTTTGTTTATGTTGTTTTATATATATATTGATATATATAAAATAAACCTTTGTTCCTGTTTGTGTTTGTGTGCGTGTGTATGGACGAACAAAGGTTTATTATACCCGACACTCATCGAAGGATAAGAGATATTTCCATTTTGTCAGAACGCTTGCAACACCCAAAGGGAAGCTTCAGAGACCCCCAAAGGGTATATAAAGCATAAAGTATATATATTCTTGATCAGCATCAAATACTGGATAAATTTAATAATGTCCGTCTGCCCATCTGACTGCCTGTTATAAACATTCTCCTGAACGAACAAATGAAACTATCGACAACCAATTACGTAGATATAATGAAAGTTCTTCCACGCAGATTGGTAGTGAAAATGGGCCAAATCAGTCGAAGGACACGCCTACAACACTACATAAACTGAGCACATCTTTCTTTTTCAAAAGGAATAAAAAATTGATGTTTTGCTCATTACTCTAAAACTATAGCCGATAAATTTACAAAAATTTGAACCAACATTCTATAGGCGATGTTGTGGCATCTGCGCAAAAATGAAAAACTTGATCATGCTTACCCAATATTTTAGGGAATCAAAATTTAATTTTTTATAACGCACAGACCTTAGAAGGTGTATAAATAGTTTGCCAGTTTCAAATTCGAAATGCACATAAGCATGTCCGTCCGCGCAACTGTGTAGTATTTGTAGTAGGCATTTTCACTCAGAAAAAGTGAAGATCTCGTCTACGAATTAGCAAAGGAATTTCAAAATGACTCAAAGCTATGAAAGGGCACGCCTCCAACGCCCGCACGCCTATACAATAAAACTTACGAACGAACTTTGCTTTTTGTGTTTTTTGCTTGTTACTCATAAACTGCAACACATACATCATATAAATTTCCATTTTTATTCTGAAAATAGAAAAGATCAGCCACGCCCACCCAGTATTATAGATTATGAAAATTATGAAAATGAGTATGAAAGAACTTTTTCCCTTCTTGCAATCTCTTTTACGATAACAGTGGTGGGTATAAACAATTCGGTCACGAGCGATTTTAATTTTCTTACTTGTTTTTTAATTTAATTCAATTACGTTTCCTTTTCTTGTGGAAGCTTTCCATACCTCTGTACAAACGAGAAAAAAAAGGTAACATAATTACCCCATTATCTTTGATCCTTATTAAGCTTTAAGGCTTTTGCTATAAAAGTAACCTAATACTTTTTATTATTAATTATTTATTAGCGTATACACTACCCACGTAAATCGTCAAAAACAGTTTAATTAATTAAAAGCCATTTTTTTCACTTGTATGCATTACTTTTTCATTTTCTCATCGATAAAACACATTTCCTTTATTTCAACTCAATGATTATATATATAATGATCATATATATAACAATGATTATATATATAACTATAACTAGTTATGTGGCACAGTGGTATTATGGAGAGAAAGAAGAAAGATGAAGCGGCAAAGAGGTAGCAGAAAAAATAAAGGCATGTTTTATTTCTGTATTGCATAAAATGAACGCCAAAAAGAGTTCCATTCGAAGAAAGAGAAACACTTAAGAAAACTACTGTTTAGTTAAAGCCAGCCAATGCAACCTATCAGCTTAAATATAATCCCCAAATAACAGAACCTCATGTCATGTCGAACAGCTTTTTGCCAAATATCATCATGTAAGTCCGCCTAAAGAAGACACTTTTATCATGCATTGTTAGCAAACGTAACGTTTCTTGCCGTGATCGTTATCTGCCGAAGTTTGCAGGTTATTTAGGGAATTTATTTAAATGTGCATTGAAGTTTTCTAGTTTTGGTTCCTGATCAGGTTAACGTCTTAGCTAAAGTAAGTTCATTATAACCATTTCCGACCACTGGCAGATCAGTTAGAATTGAAACAACATTATATCAATCAGATTTTAGATTTCACTACGCGACATCAACTAAGAATATTAAAGTCATGCAATGTCCCAAAGATTAGATACCTTGTAGCCACTTCTTCAAGGATACCTGTTCATTTATGTTCGCGATAAATTACCACAAATTTAGATCTTGTTTTCTCTTAGAGGCACACTTTTTATAGCACTCCTTAAATGGATGAGAACACAAAACGTCAACTCTTTTTAAAATTAATACCATTGTCAAATATTTTATTACTAAAGGTTGGTTTACTTCGCATGAGTGCCCTTATACGAGACGAGACCATACACGATCTAAATTTTATATTAATCTACTTCATTATATATCGCTCGATTTTGCCAAATATAAGTCCACCTTTCATAAGCAGAGAAGGGGCTGAAAATATCGGCCCATCTAATCCAGATTTTTCACACCCATTTAATAAGCTGACACGCTATTAGTCAACGAATTTTCTCGCAAAATTATAAAAATTACAATCATTTTTAACACAAAAAAAAGACAACTTTTTTTTTCAAGAAAAAAAAAAATTATTTTTTGGAAAAACCCGCTAGATGTGAGGAATGGTTGTTCGAAAAATTACCCAACTCGGTACATTTTCAATAGAATTCGTTGCGGGATCAGCGTACAAAATACTTAACTCAGTATAATAACAGTCGATCTTACTTTAGTTCTTCCACATATTACGCACACCCGCACTATCTTAATATACCCTATAACATAAGTGGTGTAGGGTATAAATAAGATAACAGATCGTAAAATATTTAGACAATTTAGCCATAACCGCCTCATCGCTGAGGAACAAAAGCTTACCACCCATCCCATAAATTCCGGTCATACAATTTCAAACCCTTAACCCCCTAACCTAAAAACCTAAAAACTAAAACTTTCGAAAAATTTCTACTTAATGGGAAAAAGTAGGACTTGCAGCACATAGTGATTTATGTTTTTTACTTGACCTAAAAATATATCCCAGGAGCATCTTAAAGATCTGATCCCAATCGCCCAAATCGCTTTAAATTCCAAGAATGCTTGCAAAGAGAACCTTCTTACTTCTTATAAATTCGTCCGGTGTACTTTCGCAGATATAGATATAGAGATATGTATATATATATATATAGAATAATGTATGTATGTTTGTAATCCATTAAAGAAATTTATGAAATTTAATATTCTCTTAGAAAGTGATATGCTTTTTTATACCATATATTGATTTGTTTATAAATGGTACCTCGCACGTTTCGGCATTTATTACATTTTGTCACTCACTTACACTTGGTTTGTTCAACAAAATGAAAATTCTAATCCGTGCATTTATTTTGCTTATAGACGTGAATTGCATATAATATTAAATCATGATTTTTCTATTTTCCTCTCTGGATATGTATATCCATTTTCTCCCTTTATATGCTTACATGTATGTGTACCAAATTTAATATTGTGTTTGTTTAAAACACGACGCTCCACTCTATCTTTTCTAGAATTATTATGTTACACCTGTGTGCGTTTTCTTCATTATAATGTGTTTTCTTCCTTTGCGAGAAATTGTAGAAATTTTGTAATAACATAAAATCTATGCAATACCGTACAACTTTTCTTATAATAACACAAGTAAGAATTCCATATATATATAACACAAGTAAGAATTCTATATATATATATATATATATATATATATATATATTTATATATATTTATATATATGTCGGGCAAACCCAACCATTCGTTACCCTACACCATTTCGCCCAACTCTCTCTCACTCTATTTCTTAATAGTCCGTCAAAAATTAATATTATTTTTATGTAAATGCATGATATTATGTAATGATAGCCCCCATATTGGAGGATACTCAAACGTCAACGAGGTCTAAATTTAGCAAACTTAACTTACTTGTCGAAGATTTTCTTATTTTCCACTTGCTTCCGTCATAACAAACCACAATGTAGACTTTGTCGCCATACAAGGGTTTACTTTCATAAGGGGGATATGACGCGGTCTAAACTTAGACCTATATGATCTAAATTACCAATGATTTATTTATTAAGACAAGTAAAATATTTAAAAAATATAAAAATTTTTGGTATAAGAAGCCTTAGGCATTCGAATCTTTATATTAACTGGGATCCAGAAAATAGATCTGCGTGGCCCAAGTTCGGTTAGGTTAATTATTATGCCAAATTATTATTATGAGCGAACTTTCATCAAGCAGTGTTGAAAACTAAGCATTTTTGCCAAATAAAAATTAAATTTTCGTAAAAACGATCATATGGTAAGGCATTCAAAAAATTGTCCCATCCGAGTCAAAGTATTTACTCGAATGTAATACGAAATAGTGTTATTAAGTAATTTTTGTTACAAAAATCTAAAAATTACATTACTTTTTTTTTTGTAAAGACTTACGAAAATAAGGCTTCGTCATATGGGGAGTGATCGAAAAAATGTTCTGTGACTCGTACCATTTATAGTAGCGTTCGTTCCGGAGGTCGAAACTCGTCAGCATACCAGATTTCATCCAAATATCTCGAAAATTGCGACCGGTAGGTTGAACAAAAAAATACATGAACAGGCATAAGACAGACAGACAAGCTTAACAAGCGATAATAAAAGTATAATATAAGGTGGGGCTCTCAACTCAACTCCTTCTAGACGTTACAAACATCCGCATAAACTTAATATACCAGGTGCCACAAGTGACAGAGGGTATAAATATTAGAAATGAAATTAGAAGAGAAAACTTATAATCGCGTTGAGCTGAACCTTTAGATACCCATCATCTTGAACCAATGCGCAAATATTTACTCATCTTGGAAAAAATTTTTTGTTACCCACAAACCTTAGACTAACCTAATAGAATTAATCGGCAATTTGATGTTTTAAAGGTCTGTTTATCAATTCATCGATCGAGAACAATTTTTGGACAGGGCTTTTAGTTTATTTTAAACAACAGTCGCATATATCAAGTTTCAGATAAGTAACTACCTCTTATAAGTTGTATTGCGGATGCTCGGACCCTCAATTAACAATTTATATGCTTTCTATTTAAATTTTTTCAACCGTCAGCTGCCAAGCCAATGACCGATGGTAGAACAGACGGACACGCTGAGAATCTTACTCTTGACAATATTTCATGCTCTCCAGTGCATTACCAATGAAAGGACAAATCTAATACGGCCCCCATTATTTGGCGGTGAGTATAAAAAGTAGGCTAAGAACATGTACATACATGTACATGCACATTTGAAGGTGCTCCTCATATGAAATGTTTTTAAATGTTGTCTTAATTATGATTGTCTTACATAGATATTCGTAATATCTTTAATGCAAATTTACCCAAAAGAACTTTTCCTCTTTGCGAAAATTTAGTTTAGATAGCATTTCGTAATGTTTTAGTAAATGAGAAATTCTTAGTTGTAATTATTGCTGAATTATTGCTGAACACACACACATCATATTTATGTTATTACAACAATAATGTAAAATAATAATAATGATTGCAAAATAATTTAATTTTTAATTGTTTCTATGTTACGCAGTGATATTTAAAGTAAAGACAAATAATTGATATAACATTTTATTTACGTCACAAAAATTCGGCAAAATATATCTCAAAAAAAAAAAAAAAAAAAAAAAAAAAAATGTTTCGTTCAGAATGAGGGGCATTGATTGCAATCGTATTGCAAATGAGAAAACACAAAAATGCGATATGTTAAGCAAGCAGGATATAAATCGGGACATAGTTATAATACTGCTATACTAAAAGATCTCGAGGTGATTCATCCAACTTACGATGAAGAAGACTTTAGAATTTTGCTTATGATAGCTTTTTTTAAAGCTTTTGTTATGGCTGTCAGATCTTCGGAATAAGTGTCAGTATGTCAAGTTTGATAATTCTTCTTCTGCAATACCTTGGATCAATCTTGTTCCGTGCGTGCAGTCATAAATTGATTACTCCTCTCCTTCTGCAAACATTCCCTTATATGCTAAAATATGTTTGTAATGACCACTGGAGTCTGTTTCATTTGACATTATTTCTCAATCTAGGACGGTAATGGCAAACACTGTGATTAAATTTGTCAGAGTTGTTTCTACCTGTACTATTTTGGCCTTGTGGCTAACTAACTAACTAACCATAAGAAAACACAATTTGTTTTCTTGTCACATTTTTTGTTTCGAAACTATTTCTTTGTAATTACATGTAGAACCATGAAAACTATTCCGAAAAATAATGCTTGTGATGATTTGTGGCAACTCTATGGTTTTGTTCAAAATACGGCTATATCTATATATAAGTTAGTTCTAAGTAAAATGCATTTGTAAAATATAGAAAAATCCTGCCATGCCCTCCCAATGGTAGGAAGTGTGAAAATTTAGTTTTTTGCTTATTTTTTAGAATGTAGAAGATTCGATTACGAACGAATATAATTTTCTTATTTGGAGTGTGGGCATTGTAGGCGTGCCCTTTAACTGATTTGAGTCATTTTCGAATTCTTTTGTGAATTTTTAGGCGACATCATGCGAACGGGATAATACTTACCACAGATACTACACGATTAAGTAGATGGGCAGATGAACAGACGAACATGCTTAGGTCGCTTCCGAATTTGAAGCTGGCCAAGAATTTATTTATTAAGTAGAGTTATTTTTTTTATCAAACATTTATTGTGTTTTCATTGAACAATAAAATTATATTAATTCAACAGTCGATTGCGAGGTATTCGACCTTTTTGCTGTACATCTTGTGGATTGGCGTAGATTTTGCTCCAATATTGCCATTAAAAGGTTGCCCTCAAAGTCGCTAGGGCGTCCCGTCTTTTAAGATTGTATCCACAAAACGGAATTTTACAAACCAATTTCTAACTGTCTTAGCGGCATTGCCTTGTTTAAATTCCCAAAGCATTAAATGTCGTATGTGCATGTTTTGACTCTCCATTTCAGAGGTTAGGAAAAACAGTTAAACCTAACATGCACCAAATAAAACAGTTGACAAAAGCCTAACTCAATTCTCATCTATATACTCGTTTGTTTCGGTGACTTATAGCGGGTAAATACGACCTGACCTGGTATAAAGGAATTGAAAAAACATTACATTTTTATCATTCTTGGCCAGCTTCGAACTCGGAAGACACCTAAGCATGTCCGTCTGTCCATCTGTCCATATACTCAACTGTGTAGTATCTGTGGTAAATATTATCCCGTTCACATAAATGAAGATGTCACTTAAAACTATTCAAAAGAACTTGGAAATTGGCCCAAATCAAAGGGCATAATATAACACGCCTACAACGTCCACCATCCCTTAGCGACGAAAGCTTTCATTCTGAAAACAGAAAACACTCAGCCACCACTCAAACAAAGAGTCCCCACCCTATACTATCGAGTATGAAAATTTAGTTCTTTGCCATTTTTTTTAGTCTTTGTTAGGACAAGGGTAATGGGTATAAATAATTAGGCCACGACAGGATATAATTTTCTTACTTTTTTCTTTTTTTTTTTTAATTACAAATATTACGTTTAATTACATGTGTTACACGAACACAAGCACTAATGGAATAGTATGAATGAAAGGAACGCAGACTGTAGGCACAATGAACCTTAGCTTTGATTGCTTTTTTAACCGCAAGAATTAAATACGTACTGATTTCTTTCAATGCATTCAACTTCAATTCGTAATTCAATTCTTCAGTTCAATTTTAACGGAAGGCGTCAGAGTTGCCCAGTTCAAGGGAATGGTAACGACAATGAAATAATTGGAAAATATCATAACTTTATTACCCTGTTAATCTGAAATGAATTCCATTAGTGCATTGCGTCAACTCTAATCATTGTAAAAGGTGACTTAAGAAACGACGGTAACTTTTTATTTTTTCCGACAAACAAAACAATTGTATTTTCGTGGAAATCGATTTCAAAATATATAAATATATATAAAAACGGCATTAAAATGTCATGTTTCGGCTGCAGTCGTAAATATGGTCTCTTCTGTCGAGAGGTAAGAAAAAAAAAAAATATTCCTTAAATCTGGAAAAGTGCATTTTGAACTTTTCTTACACCTAGTATGGCTGCCCCAATTGCGGTTACTCCTACTGTAGAAAGTGCCTTAAAAGACCAGTGGCAGTGCCGCGTCATAACAACAAAACGATGAATGTGTGCTTGATATGCTTTGATAAATTATCCAAAATGCAGGCATCGGAAAAAGTGATCGATGTCGAAGCATTACCTGGTACACTGGTATCGATCTCAGGCAAAGCTGAAGGCAACGAAAATACGTTAAATGCTGATATCAATGCATTATTAGAATTGGAGCCATCCGCTGTTTTAATTGGTGATGTTCTTGAACCACTTTCGGCAAGCAAAGCAAAAGCCACCACTGATCATTCAGATATAAATGAAAATTTGGATAGTCAGATAACGAAACGCCTAAAAAATTTAAAATCAACCGATCAACCTATCACAGATGATGAGTTGCGTACCCGTTTAGCTAATTTAAATGGTATACCTCAGAAGGATTATTCAAAGAAGGATTTGCTGTTAAACACTGATCAGCGCACTGATCAAGAGAAGATGAATGATTTATTGAAAGAATTTATGAGTGAAGTGGAACTGAGCGAACGTTTGGAAACAGAACGCGGCGAAGCTGTTAGTGATATAGAAAAGCGTTTACGAGCTTTAAGAGATACCCCAGTAGACGATCGCCCCTCTAAAAATTCAGCAACTTCACCTGAAAGCAATACGCCAAGCGATAATGAACAAGATGAGGAAACAATGCTGAAAATTATTATAGAAAAGGTAATAAATAAAAACAGTTTTTAAATTAGTTTTTAGCTTCAATTGTTGTTTCTCTAGTATTTGGCCGAATCGCACTTACCTGCCGTATCGTCTGACTTAGAAGCCGAACTAAATGCTGAAATACCCAATCCTCCCAAGGATAGCGTAGACACTGAAGAACTGCCTTGGTGTAATATCTGCAATGAAGACGCTGTATATCGTTGCAAAGATTGTGATAATGAATTATTTTGCGCTCATTGCTTCCGCGACTGCCACGAGGACGACGAAGAATACCGAAATCATGTCAAAGAAAATTTCAGTGCTCCTCCTAAATTTAAAGAAAACCACTTTTAGTTGCTGTTATTTCATTTCATTTTTTTTTTTTTCTATCGTTAGATATTTTTTTATATAGTTTTAAGGCATACTTTAACAAAATCTTAAACTATGTAAACGAACAAAGAGTTGGGCTTATGCAATATAGTAGTAAAAAAAATATATTTAAAAATTGAAAAACCATATAAAACAGATATTAACATTAGGTTTGAAAAACAAATCTAATATTGGACTTTGTTTTCAACCTTAGTATATGTATATACTAAACACTTTCTCTTAACTCTCCCTTTTCTATTCCAACTCGCGTTTGCATGATTATTATTTGTGTAGTCGCGCTTTAGTCTTATATTTTAGATACTTAATCTCTACGCTCTGTTTCACGATATATAAGATTTCTATCAAAATTGGTCATTGAGTTAGGAGGTTTCTGAATTGTTAACTTTCCCTCTTTCTCACCTACATATATGCTAAGCTTGCGTTATTGTATTGCACAAAGGCAATTGTACATCTTATAGCGCATTCACTAGACACGTAGTTTTTCCAAAAACTTTGGAACCAAATGTTGTGCTGAGTAACGTTCAAAGGTGAAGTATTCAAAAAATTTTTCACGTTGTTTACGGAATAGCAATGGATTACGGCACCAATTATAAAGCATTTTTATTAGTTGATTTGACGTATTGTAGAGATTTTCTTTAGGGTACAATTCAGGATAAACCAACTTATTGGGAGCTATGGGCATACAGCCACAGTAAGTAGCTTCCAGCCTACAAGAGAAAGGAAAACATGAGGCTGCAAAAAGTAGTGATTCAGGTTACATACATAGCAACTCCATAGAATTCATGACCCGCTGTTGATATAACCACATCACCATCCAATAGAGTTTTAATGTATTTGTCACGCGGCAAAAAGCCAAAATTCACCAGTTTCGCACCCAGTTTCTCTTGTAAACCCTCAAAAGATTCGGGTGACGTTTGATATGTTTCCCCACATATAGTTACTTTAAAATCCACTTGACGTTTATTTAACTCTAATAAAACTTCAACCAAAAGATTTGGATTCTTGTCATGTTCCCAGCGATGAGGCCAAATTAAATGCAAGCAATCATTCGGATCTTCATTAGTTAATAAAGACATTTGCACATCACCGCCGATCATAAGGCGCTTGTTAGGGAAGGCATGAAATTTGATAGGAAAATACAATACTTCACATTTTTTTTCAATTTTTTCACGCAAGTGTTTCAACTTCAGATCCGGTTGTACATTTAGAAAAGGTGTAATATTATCCAAAAAGGAAGTACGATTGAAATTGGAATTAAAAATTACATAATCAGCAGCCAGACTACAATAAACAACAGCAGAAACTAATTCATATACAATACGTTGTTAGAGCAGCAAGGTGTTAATTAAAAAAAATTTACCAAGTGAGTATTTGATTTAGACCATACTGACAATCTCTCTCCTTTACCTCGCGTACTGGATATATTAGCTGATTTTCATGGAAATAAACAATCTTTTTACAATTGCCTAGATCTGGACGCACGCCTATTAACTCAGCCAAATTCAAAACAGAACTGGTGAATACCACCTTATATTCATGATTTTGCGGTATGATTTGGGAAAAATATAAAGCACCAGTACGAGCGCGCCAATGCCATTTCTTACCTGGAAGACTAAACACCTCATAATCGCCCGCATTTAAGCCTTGAAAAAATAAGATAAATTTATAAAGAAAAAAAAAGCCTATATATCCTAAACAGTCTCGGGTACTTACATTCAATTAATGTGTCAACTAATTGTTTATGGCTACCACCATAGAATGGTTCAATAAGTAAAATTGAGGGTTTGGACATATTTTTTAGCAAAAAATTAAGCCTTCTCTTACAAAAAAATAAAAAAATAAAAAAATTAATAAGATTTCATTCTTTTCTACACTTGCTAGATATTTGCCTGTTATCCTAACAGAGTTGCCAAGGGTATGCTATTTGTTATTTTGGAAATTTTATAATAGAAATTCTTCCAATTTATTACAAAGTTTTAATCGAAATATATCTTTAGATCATTACGGTTTTATAGTCGATTCTTTTCAGTATTAATCAGATCGAAATCTTTTTACAGTGATATCAATGAAGTCATTTAAAAAGTAACTGTTGGATTTAATGGTACGGAAGAAAACAGCTGTCCATATGAACGTAGCAGGGAAGAAACCTAATAAGATTTTTGCACTCATTTATAAAGTTAGCTAAACTGACAATTAACCATTTAATACTTATTAGTTGTCATTGAGTAAGAGAAAACGTACTTTAGTAGTTGCTGTGTTTATTATGCAAATACGCCATTTCTTAGAATTGCGTTTACTTTTCTTTATTCTGTTGCTACCAGATTATTTCAACTGTGAACAATAACCTTAAAATTTCGCATAACAAGGGATAAATATTATAAAAAGTAAAATTGTTTATAAGAAAAATTAATTTTAATTTAAATATATATTTAAAGATGTCCATAATAACAGTAAAAACCGTAGAGGACTATGAAAAACTAATTGGGTAAATAAATTTCTTAGAAATGTTTTTAACTTTTACTTAACTATCCTGAATTTAGAACGAATGAAGTTGCTGTGTTATTATTTTCGGCCGATTGGGCTGACCAATGCAAGCAAGTTGAAGATGTTATGGAAGATTTAGGTAAATTGCATGGAGATAAACTGCGATTTGCTAAAATAATTGCTGAAGACTTCCCCGAAATATCTATGAAACATCAGGCAAGTGAAATACATAATTGCAATAACCTTTCCAAAAGTAATAATTTTATTACAAACTTCAGATTGACGCCGTTCCTACGGTGATATTTTTTAACAAAGGCACCGCAGTGGATCGTGTAGATGGTGTAAATATTGCTGCATTAACTGCAAAATGTAAAAACCTTGGAGCCACAGTCACAAGTGACATACCTTTGGAAGAACGGTTAAAAACTTTAATAAATAAGGCGCCATTAATGATCTTTATGAAAGGTGCTCGAGATGCGCCACGTTGCGGCTTTTCTAAACAACTGATAGCTATTGTAACCGAAATCGGGTGATTTCTTTAAGTCTATTCTACCAAATGAGAGTTATTAATTAATCTTATTACAGGTTGCCGTATGAAACATTTGATATTTTAACAGATGAAGAAGTGCGCCAAGGCCTGAAAACATATTCGGACTGGCCAACTTACCCGCAGGTTTACGTGAAGGGCGAATTGGTCGGAGGATTAGATATCATCAAAGAACTTCAAGCTAACAATGAATTAGAAAAGACTTTAAGGGGTGAATAGATTTAATAAACGAACAAACAAGACTATTTTCACTCACAAAAAATCTCAAGTTTTTATTTTTTATTACAATAAAAATTGTGTTATTAAAATAAGAATTGTGGTTGTGTTCTCAATACATGACATCTAATCGCAGAACTTGTCTCTGAGGAGGACTTTTTTCTTCTTAAAGTAAATTAGAAAAAATCTACACCGTACACGAGAGGGTATTGTTCGTAAATAGTTCGCATTGCCTAGGCCAAAATATTTTGTTATTATAAACACTAGGTAGTGTGGCCATGTTTAAAAGAAGCACCCAGCCTACAAAGCCACCTATGTAGCAACAAATTAACAAAATTCGTTTCCACAGCTGCTGCTGCCATAATTCTTGAAGATCGGGTAAGCCCATGTGGTTACAAAATGCGTGCACTAAAAACGGAGCTATGAAATGGCCGGTACGGGCAAACAAATAAGCCGAATAGAAACCAAATAAGGTGGTATATGCCAGCTGGGATACTGTTTAGAAATACCATGAAAATGAATTTAAACCATCAAGTACAATAAACCAAGATAAACTCACGAGATATAATTAAGGCCGCAGTAAAGTCCATACCCATAGTTAAACGTTCTATTATATGATGCACGTGGGCTACACCGAAGAATAACGGTGTAATAAACACTGAAGCTAAAGGAGAAAAACTTTGCAATATCAAGGGCATCATACAAGCGCGAAAAACAAATTCTTCACTTAAAGGGGCCATGACATGATTACGAATCCATAGGATGTTTTTAAATGAACTTTTCCAAAACTCGAAGTCTGCAATAAAATTTTAAAAATTTTGAACATAAAAATAATTCATTACGAACGTACCAAAGAACATTTTTTGTGATTCGCTTTGTAATTCAACACATAAAGGGCCCAAAAAAAGCAGCATTGTTAATAGATATGGTATCAAGATGGCCATCAAAAGCCCGTGCCATCGTAGACCAAGCAGTTCATTAAATTCTACCTTTTCCATTAGTTCAGTAGAGGAAAAGCTATATAAAAAGACAGGCGCCACTAACATGACTACGGAAACGCTAAGGAAACGTCTCTTTACTGTGGCGGGATGATCTCGATTATGTTTATTATTCCATATGTACAATGATGACACATATAATATCGACATGGCCAAACAGCAGCTTATGGTGATAATTTTTGATACACGCGGCACGGTTTCAATAACACTTATTTCGAACATTTTGTCGGTATTGTTCGTTTCATTCATATTTTACTTGTTAAATACTTCAGTCACCATCGATAGAAATAAACTACTTAATTATAATAGTATTTTAAATTTTGAGAATTAATTAATAAAATGCTTCAGCGGTACACAACCAAGAAAATAAATCTTCTTTTAGCTATATTTGGGACCTCAAACATTTTGGCCCTGGAGATTCTAGCTCTTTCATATATTGCAACGAAAAATACATTATTTCACTACAAATTCTACCTGAAAAGTAAGAAAAATATTGCTCGCAAAATTATAATGAATTTCATTCATTACAATATTTTATCTGATTACGATTCTTATAATGCTATCTGCATTATCCTATGAAAAAAATACCATACGCAAAAATGTTTTTATATTATCAAATATGCTTATTATCTGAAATGAAATGAAATGCGGCAAGAAATGGGAATTAAATGGGAAAAGAAAGTCGTGCAAGTGTTTGCACATATTTTGTAAACAGATATATTTTTATTTCTTCATTTGAATTTTCATAAATTAATAACATAACATACTCCTTGTGGAATTTTCTCGATTGTTATTAAGTTATTCAATTGGCTCGTGCTATACAATCAAATTCGTGCACTATAAATTTTAGATTTCACTTTTACAACAATGTTGTTACGACAGAGTTGCATAGTACTGTTTGAAGAAGAAGAGTTAAAAAAATTGATAAAAGAGATAGGATATTAAATATACGTCGTAATGAATGTAGAAAGAAGAAAGAGTATAATATATAAATATATATATATATAATAAAATATATGCAAACTCGTTTTTTCTTTCCTACACACGTCTAAATTAACAGGAAAAACAATCCATGTTGATTACGGATATTCTGTTTATTTTCATCTCAAGTGTTTAACGTGCTCATACGCTGTACGGTTTGCGCCTTATTTGTAGCATTTATCTTTAATCGTTTTAAAGAACCAACAGCATTACCATATGTTAGACAAAAAAAACCGGCTGCTATTGATATCGTCTTCATTTTTCTGATAACAACTTTTCTTCTTTTTTTTTTTTCTTCGAAACTAAAAGAGTTCAAAGTTCTCTTTACATTTAAATTAATTAATAAACTTAACGTTGTTTCTGTTGTTTCTGTTTAATAGATAAAACAAAACATTCAATTATATTTTTGGAAGCCGGAAATTTGAAAATCAAGCATGTTAAGTATACGTCAAAATTTATTCAAAAAGGTTAAAGTTGCTTTCACATTAGCATCTTCTATATTAATCTTAAATTTGGATCCATTCTTTAGGTTAACAGTTTGCAGCAAATTCGTAATTTAAATCTATTAGAATTTCAAAGCAAAGATTTATTGCAAAAATACAATGTGGCCATTCAGCAATTCCAAATATTGGATAGTTCAACCAATGATAAGACTGTTCTGGAGAAATTTGGTAAATTAGATAATTTTTCTCCTTTTTGCCTATAAGTCATAATAACCAAATTTGTAAAGATTGTCCCGAATATGTTGTAAAGGCCCAAATTCTAGCAGGTGGTCGTGGGAAGGGCGTGTTCGATAACGGCTTTAAAGGCGGAGTGCATATAACTACCAGGTATTTGCAATTATGGAACGAAGCGCAACACTTTTATTCATATTTTTATCATTTCAGTAAAGAAGAAGTGCTGAGTTTAAGTAAAAAAATGATTGGGAACCGTTTAATCACAAAACAGACGCCCAAATCGGGAATTACAGTGAAAAAAGTAATGGTAGCACGCAGCGTAAATATTGTGCGTGAAACTTATTTATGTATATTACTTGATCGTGAACATAACGGCCCAGTGTTGATAGCTTCCCCTGCTGGTGGAGTTGATATAGAGACCGTCGCCGAAGAAACTCCTGAGAAAATTAAAACTGTACCGCTTAATATTGATCAGCCCATACCAGAGCAAACTCTTATGGAAATAGCAAAATTCCTGGGCTTTAAAGAAGCTGCGATAAAAACCTGTGCTGCGGAAATTCAAAAATTATATACATTGTTCAAGGCCGTCGATGCAGTGCAGATTGAAATTAATCCGCTTGCCGAAACTGATAAAGGAGAAGTTATATCGGTAGATGCTAAACTTAACTTTGATGACAATGCCGAGTTTCGACAAAAGGATATTTTTAGCATGGATATTAGTGAAGAAGAATCCGATCATCGGGAAGTTGAAGCCACCAAATATAATCTTAACTATGTTGGCATGGATGGTAATATTGGCTGCTTGGTTAATGGAGCTGGTCTCGCTATGGCTACAATGGACATCATAAAATTAAATGGTGGAGATCCAGCCAACTTCCTTGATGTAGGAGGAGGGGTTAAAGAAGAGCAAGTGTTAAAAGCTTTTCAGATTTTAACATCTGACCCTAAAGTGAAAAGCATACTGGTGAATGTTTTTGGTGGCATAGTAAACTGTGCTACCATTGCTAATGGTGTGGTAACAGCTTCAAAAGTTTTGAATCTCAATGTTCCTTTAGTAGTTCGCCTTGAAGGTACAAATGTAACAGAGGCCCGCAAGATACTGAAAGATTCTGGATTGGCAATACAGACAGCAAGCGACTTAGACGATGCCGCTCAAAAAGCCGTTAATGCCTTGCAGTGATCCGATTATAAGAGAATTCAAGGACTTTCGCTCTGCATGAATTTTCCCTTGCACAAATTTCGCATTTGTTTTGCGTTATTTTAAAATCTCTACCATAAGCATTAGTTAGACAATTAAGATGACATTTAAAACGTATTCTACTCATATTTTGTTAGCAGAGAAGCCGCAGAAAAGTGTTCTTTACTATTGTAATTTATTACCTGGAATTGATTTTTTAGGAAATAAAAAAAACTTATCATGGAAGTATTTTATTTCCGGATTTTTATTTATTTCTGCAATAGGCTTTGCGATGGAAACTGCCGGAGTTACAATCAGTGCGACAAACGACACAAACGTGGAATATGTACACAAGAAATGATAATTTTATTTTGGAAATATCGAGCTCCTCAGGAGACTGTTAACTAAAAAAACAAGTATTGCTATTAGCCTGAGAGCAAATAAAAAAGAACAGCCCAATATCTCTGTAGTCGAAAAGATCAAATTGTTCTCTATTCAATAATTCTTTGCAAAGCAAACAAAAAGTGTAGGAATAATATTAGTTCCAAAGATACAAATACCGGCAACTATGTGGTTTTACAATCAAGGTGAAAATTTGAGATAGATTTGCTTGATCGAATGGCTGGCAAATAGGGAGGGGATGAAGCGCGATCACACATTATAGCTACTTCATAATATTTTAGGCTTGACAGCGATTAATGCTTGGATGAAAAAAATAAGCCGTAAATACAATTTTCTTTTCAATTGATCCAAGAATATAAAAACGATATTGTGAACTGTTCCTCAGATAAATCTAGAAAAGCAATTCGTTGCTCTTTGCACGGCTTCGCAAGTTGATCGAGCCGAAATAAAAAAAAGCGCCGAAAAAAAAAGTAAAATCGAAACTGCGGCTTGTTTCTCAGGTAAACCTGGAAAAGCAATAGGTTGCTGCTGTTGTTGTTTGGATGGCATAGAAATTATAATAGATCAAGTAAAGGGTTCGTAGTCGTTTAAAGACATTTCTCTTATATCTTAACTGAATTTTATAAAACCTCCTCCTATTTTATGATGAAATAAAAACTAAATAAAATAAATTTTCTGCATTTGGATTGTTTGGTTGTTCATGTTTTGAGCAAGCATTTTTTGTAAGCGTTTTGCATGAAGAGTATATGCTACATTTTGTCTCCATAATCCACTTTTGCAGTTCACCGTTCTCTTTAAAATTTACATATCCCGGTGAACCTGGTGGACAATAAGGTAAAATAAAATTGTACGGTTTTAACTATTAAAACTTTCCCAGAAATAATTAAAATTGTCTTTCGCTTCAAAAAAATCATTTTTTAAAGAAATTTTTCGCTTTATTAATGTTTATGTAACCAACACCTAATCACACAATCGGTTTTTCAAACCATACGATTTTGTTGCAATAATGCAAGGTGAAGTTTTTGATTTTTAAATGTAGTACATTAGCATCTTATACATTATTGGACCTTCGATGTACTTTTCAGTTAATGGAATTATCATACTTTAGTTTGTGATGCATGTGCATTTATGCAAAATGTAATTATTATAGATTGTTGAAAGTGTTCTGCGCTCTAGTCCAAACTTGAGACGGATATTAAACATATTGAACGCGCAAAGATATTTTTAGTACTCAATAACCGTCATTATAAAATAAAGCAATGCCGCGCTTATGCTTCGCGGGAACTATTTTGTGATTTTGTATTAGCATTAAGTTTTTTCTGGAGATGAAACTGTAAACATTTATTACTTTCTTTTGACTCATAATTATACGTATTGTCATTTCGGAGTCACTATAGCTATTTTTTATGTTAGTATAAGGCGTACTGTGCTTTACGCGTATAAAGAATTCAATTTCTTACTTTTGTGGAAGATATTGAACCGATAATAGGAATTTGCAAAAAAAAGGTGCAAAAGATAATAAATGTAATCTCTTTTATTATTAGTTAATAAACGCGATGGGTTTATTTATTTGATTAATGACATTTATTGGAAATAACTAAACGTCTACTCGCTATATTTACTAGTTGCTTTTGATTAGGCTTATGATTCTTAATTAATTAATTATCTCAGTTCCACATTGACGGCTGAGTTCCACATTGGCGGCTGTGAGTTGCACAAAAGTGGCTGAGTTCCACATTGGCGGCTGTGAGTTTCACAAAAGCGGCTGAGTTCCGCATTGGCGGCTGCGAGTTCCGCAAAAGCGGCTGAGTTCCACATTGGCGGCTGTGAGTTGCACATATCTTGGTTTAGTGTATTGTCTCGAAAATGAATGAACAAGTGCATTGGGCGAAGTGGTGGCTTTATACGACTTGGCTTAAGAGTAAATTGTTAGGTATACATACGTATACTGATTTGAAATGGCGTGCGTAAATGCTAAGGCGAATCTCATATTGGCTTCAGATGTGTGTTAGTGTCTAAGATTCGTACAAGAGACAAATCGAAATTTGATTATCGTATCTTGAAAAAATTAACCGGTAGAGTATTGCGTTAAGTTTTTCTATTCAGCCAATGGATACTAAAAATATCCTGCTTATACGATACGTTGCGATAGCAAGAAGTGATTTATCTTAATCTCACAATTCTAAAGGAACTACAGAGGCGCCCTCTTGTGAAGCTTTCAGGTAGGAGACTTTACACTACATTCGTTTATAAAATTATTTTTTATGTTTATAGTAAATTAATAGAAAGCACATGACTGTTCTAATGCACCGATAAGAGTGCAGTACGATAAATGGCTAAGAAATTTTCCATAACATGAGATAGTGCAAGTTTAGGGACTTTTGGTGTTTCTGTGATCAATAACAGTCATAGCGCCATTTAACTGTTCGCTACTTCATGTGCGTGGCCGAAAATTCTGATAAACTTTTCCTGATGTCACCTCACACTGCGTCAAACGTTTGCCATGCAAAAGCATATAGGTTTTGGTATTATTAAGCGAATACGGGGCGTGGCTTAAAATTTCAAATAATTCAATTTGCTAGCACTTAGCAATACTGCAAACGAGCCTTGTTTGGACTTCCGTAGTGATATGAAAAATAAATTTGGCTCCATCCACGAGGAAAGTTGCCTAACCTTGGTCTACGCATAGGCGGATATGTACGAAAAAAAAAACCAATGATTAGATAGCAAATATAATCAGTTTTCGTTTCATTGTTTATTTCATATTTTTATGTTCGCCAAATGCCTCAGTAAATTTCGTTGAAAATATTCTATAGGAATACAAAGAAAAAAAAAAAAACTTTATATTTTGTTAACATGTTTTATGCAATTCTCCCCATCTCTCTTAAGTTATTGGGTAAGGACGCATTATTTATTTATTTTACACATGACTGCTTTCTCAAAGTCGGTTTCCGACTTATGGATCATAAGTTTTTTGAAATGAAATATTGCACGGCACCTTAGAAAAAATGATTACATAATGGTACAAATGATAATATTACTGCAATATATATATATATATATATGAATATACGTTTAAAAGATTACAAATGTCTCCGTAAGTGTAACTTATGTAATTTTGAATTGTTGTGAGGCGGGGCTCAAGGCAATTTTTTGCGACCTCATCCGACCTTTATAACCGTTCTGTTGGAAAAGTGAAGACTGGCAGAAAAACTGTCGATCGACATTTCGGATAATTTAAAATGTCCGATCCCTTGCTCTTCTTAATCAGTGCTTAATTAAATGAAGAGTATTAAATAAAGCGCTTGGAGAGCAGAACTTAAGAAATCAAACGTGGCGATCGTCGCGATATATTGGATTTTTGTTGAATTTTTCTGTAATAATCCTATCGGTATAGGGCTTGGAGAGTAGAAAGCGAATTGAAATAAACTAAAAAGCATTAAATTAATTGCATAAAAAATACTTTTTAAGCAAGTTTCTACTCAAGTGAAGTAAAAGTCCTAGTCACCTTTATATGGCTATATACATAAAAGCTTCGGACAGTTAGAATAAATCGGTTATTCAGATATTAAAATCTAAAGTGCAACATTTTTGAAAAGTGTCGTTTGCCTACTCGTTTAAGTCGTTAGGTTTCGCTTCAGCAAGATTCCATTTCGAACGTTGAGAAGATCAGGTCCTCTGACATTTCAAATATTAAATATTTTTTATTTTACCCGAAGATTTGAATCTCTTTGGGCCAAACTGCCTCTTTTGATGTGCATAATATTTTTGTTGGTATACGATTTTCATTTATTTAGGGAGTAGACAGACCATTGTGAGTTTTTCAAAAAATCGTTTTGTCTTGGTTTGCTTAACAAATGCTTTGGACCTTCTAGAATATGGGGAAAAGAATTCATTACTCGATTGAAATATTTTCCTTAAAATTTAGTGATTTGTCTGGAAGAGACCATCGGCGTAAAGCTTAATGTGTAATAAAAAAAAAAAAAAAAAAATTATAAATACTAAAATATATAAATATAAATATATATATAAATAATAAATATGTCAAATTAAATGCATACAATAATAAAATGACTTAAGTTTATATATAAACAAGGTGTGACTTGAATATGTCTGCCTGCTCGCCTATGTAATGTCTGTGATGAACATGCACATGATCACAAACATAAAGATGTGGGCTTTAAATTGGGCAAAAATATTTCAAGAGCTCGGACGGTCACAATAAGAATGAGCTGAATGAGCTGAATGAGCTGAAACTGAGGGCACCCGTCGTGTATTGTATGCATGGTTGCGCAATTTCACGCCTATGCTATCGATGATCCCATAAAAAAAAAAGTGGAAAGCATGGCCGAGTAAATTTTCCACCCTTTCTTGCTCTTATGAATAAAAGAGAGAAAAACGACAAATTTTCTCTTTGGTTCCCTATAAGATTAATGATGACACTTATAGTAAGCCCTGTATCCAAGCGTATTCGACGCAAATAAACGTGAATGATTACACATCTTGGTACAGCTTTATACTTGGTTTAGATGTAGATATAAATTTTGTTTGTTTTACAAAAGAAATGTCCGAACCCGCATATATCATGCGAGGGATTTCTTAGAAGATCGATGATCTCTTGTGCAATCATCATTGACTAAATGCAGAAACGCCTCACTTGAGATGAAACTAACCTCGTCAACACTCAATCACATTTTCTTTTGGATGTCAAAGGCAATATAAATTGAGAGAGAGAGAGAGAGAGAGAGAGAGAGAGAGATAGATTTTATCTGAGTTGCGACAGCCGATGCAGAGTTCATTGCTAATTAGCTAGTCTGGCTCAAAACATTAATATGGAGTCTGAGTTTTCTTGTTTTGACTTGTGACGTAAAGAGTAAGCTTCTCATGATCATGACATTTACGCCATCGCGAGCGAACCGGTGCCCAATTATCGCAAGTAATGGCCTCTGCGTTAAAAAAATTGTTTTATGCAACTCGAAAATATCAATTGGAAACTGTTATGCGTTGACAAGGATTGGATAACGTCGAGCATTAAAAAACAATGTTAACAAAAGCCTACATACAATAAACAATTGTCCAGAACTGTGGAAAAGACTAAAATGTTAGTAGCTAGACATAGCTCCGTAGCTGCTAAAATTTACTCACTTTACCTACTTGTGTTATTAGCATCCGTTTTATAACATGAACGGCATAAACTGTTATGTTTAACATAAAAGTCAATTAGCATCCGTTTTATAACATGAACAACATAAACTGTTATGTTTAACATAAAAGTCAATTAGCANCCGTTTTATAACATGAACAACATAAACTGTTATGTTTAACATAAAAGTCAATTCAGCATATTCTAGTAGTCGCCTCTTCTCTCCTCGGTTGTTTTGCTGAATTCTGAGCATAACTCTCTCGGTTTCCTTTGTTATCTCTCCCGGTCTCTCCTTCTCTCTCTCTCTCTCTCTCTCTCTCTGTGCGTGTGTGTGTTTTTCCATCTCTCTCTCTCTCTCTAATTTTTCTCTTTGTGATGAAAGCCAGAACTAGTCGAAAATGTTTTGCATGGAATATAAAACACCAGCGTATGCATCAGGCATTTACAGGCGTAAGTAAGCGCTACTTCGGTAATATTCATAATTGTTATCATACATCTTTTCTTTCATTATTGATACATTATGGAAGTTTAACAAGTGAGGCACTTGAGCAAATAATAGTTAAAGGTACAGGTGTTTGCGTATGTATTCTTATAAGCATTCACATGTGCACACACACTCAATATACACAATTGTATTTATCTGTGTTTATGCATCTAAACGAAAACTAATTTATTGATGTTATTGATGAAAAGCAAACCAAAGAATAAACAAACTATATATATATATATATATATATATATATATATATATATATATATATATNGATTCATTTTTGAAGCTTATTTTAATGCTCTTATTTGCGTAATATATATATATGTGTATATATATATATATATATATATATATATATATATATATATATATATATATATATATATATATATATATATATATATATATGAATATATATGCAAATCGAATTTGGACTGAGACTGGAAATTTTGCCCAAATATTTAGTCATATGAACATTATACAGCAGCAGTATGGATTATATATATAGCCATACATCAGATTTGTGGTATCAACTCAGTTTTTATGATAGGAGACAATTATAGCAAACTAAAACAAAGGAAAAAAAAAAAAACGAAAATTAAACAAAGGCAGCATCACCCACCAGGTGTGAACTTAATAAGTTTTTTGGGTTAATTAAGAAACCTATAGGGGTAAGAAAATTAAATAACACGAAATAATTCAGACAAATTCACAAATAGAACTCATTGACTGACAGTTATTGGCTGCTGATTGGGTGTTGAAATGCGTGCACATGCCTACATACGTCAATCTTATATACAGCGTATTCGCAAAGTTGCGTTTATTGGCATGTGTTGATGGACTATGATTGTGATGATGTTTTCGCTCATATCTACCTAGCGGGGAAAGCAACTGCAAGCAGATCTCAAAACGGTATTTCGGTATTTTGTTGTTACTGCAACAGTTTTATTAGCTTGACTTTCAAGGCCAGAAGGGACGAATATATGTTAGAGGAAGAAGAGGAAGAGATAGAGAGAGAGAGAGCGAGAGAGAAAGAGAAAGAGAAAGTATAAAAAAGAACACGTACATGAAAGAAACCTTTAATTACAATCGTGTAGTGTGTTGAATATATGTAACAATTATTTCACTGATCTTTGTTTTCCGATTTGTGTTTTTTTCTACTTTTCATTTTCTCCTTTTAGCTAGGCATCGTAGATTATTAATCTTTGATGGCTTGCCTGCCCTCCGTCTAGTTTATTTAAGAGAAAAACTAAGCGACTTTCGCCTGCCGTCACATCCTTAATGTCAATAATTCACCTTTACTCACATCTGTTTAACTACTACACTACTACTACAATTGCGCAAAAATAAAGGTTCATTGTTTGTGTATTGACGTTGTAAAGGCGCAACAAAATGTGTCTGTGTGCGTGTGTGTGTAGATGTTATATCAATGTAAGCTTGTACGTTAGGCTTTTTGTTTACATGCAACGCATTTGCGATGATGATGATAATCATCTTTGCCTACATACATATGTGTGTGTGCATGTAAGTTGTTGCTGCATAGAAGAAGAGATGTTAGTGAAGAGGTATGCGTTACAAAAGAGGAGGTTGTTCGTTTTGTTCGTGCGCTCGCAATGCAAGTAATGTAAAAGTTTTACTTTTCCTTATTATTGTTGTTTTTAAAACAGTTTCTCACATGCTGCACTGCCTCAATGGCGGCAGCATTACATCAAGTGTTAGATCGTTTACATTGCACGTGTAAAGGCAAACATCTATGTGCTTCTTATGTGTGTGGCTGCGTGTACGTGTGCGTGGATATGTGTGTGCTTGCACACTGATTTTTTTAAATGTCTTTAGCTTACATTTCCTTCCATCTCCCCATACTGTAGGAAATGTAGTGAACATCAACAACGCTTGTTTTTCAAAAATATAAACCTGTAAAAAGAGTGTGAATTGTAAGCATTGCCTTTACCGTTTCATCTGTTTGTTTGGGTTTGTATCTTTATTTTCCATCTATTTATACTTCTAACATATGTATGTATGTATTTACGTATCCGTAAATGGGTGAAATATGCACGACGGGCCTCTCAAACAAATCTCTTGCTTTAATATTAAAAAGGATTACGTTTTTTTTTTTTTTTTTTTTTTTTGTTTCTTTTCATTCACATGATGCATGTGGCCTGCTCTTTTTAAATGTTTAAGCGCATTTGTATTTTTTTACATTAAATTGGCTATAAGGGAAATTAAATTTTTTCAAGGAATAAAACTTTTTACGCTTGAATTTATTCTCATCCTCTTTTCACGTCCCTCATTGAACGATGAAATCATGTGAATCAGGTTCTTCACTTCCATTTGTGATACCCGCAGAAAGTAGTCACCATAAATTCTGCAAATTTTTTAATAGGTGCTCGCATGTATTTTGATTGTTTTTTTTTTTCACTTGAAAAAGTCATTTATTGAGAAAAGTTGGTGCACTGTATGTTAATGAAAATATTTTCCATCATTATCTACAACCCTTTCCCATCTCTCTGGCAACATGCAGCATGATACCAATTGAGTTGGCAGCGATTTAATCTTCCGCCCATTTTCGCATATCTTCAGCATTTCGAAACCCCGTGCCAGCCAGGCCATGCTGCATCGATCGGAACGAGACGTAATCAGAAGGCGCTATGTTTGCTGAGTACGCGGAGCTTACAGCGGTAGAGCTTCCCATTCGAGTTGCAACATTGTCTCCTTGAAAACTCTTGTCACGTGTAGTTGTCATGCAAGAGAATGACTTTGCGTCTGTTAACCGCTATTGCTGGTCTTTTTTGCAGCAAAACATCGCTCAATTTGTTCAATTATCGTCGATAGACGCCTGCAGTAATGGTTTCATTCGTTTTTAGCAGCTCCTCATACACTACATCTTGCTGAATCCGCCATACGCACAGCAAACCTTCATGGCCACGAATTTTCCGGTTCGATGCCGACGTAGACGGCTGTCGTAGTAGATCTACTTTTCATCGCCGGTCTCAATATGCCATAGAAAACTCTTCTTTTTCGCCTCGCAAACAATTCGTGTGGGCATTCTCCCGCCTTTTAAATATTTCCCATCGCATGTAAACGTCTAGAAACAGTTGATTCATCAACGACTAAGGTGTTCGATGGTTTTTTGAGAAATCGAGTTGGGTTTTCGTCCCATGCAATTCGTTGGTCGTCCGTTGGCCGTTCTTTGTCGTTGATATCAAAAGCACCTCTTTAAACGGTTGAAACCAAAACAGACAATTGGGATATGGTGGAGTAGCATCACCATTGGCTCCTACAAGTGGTTGATGGGCTTCGCTAGCAGATTTCTATGAATCAAACACCTAAAGTAGTGAATGCTGAAAATGTAATTTTGCGCGTTCCATGATTAGCGTCTGTGTACGCTGAATAACTCAATTATACTAATTGGAAATGTATGTAGACAAAGGTCAAAATCATCGAATTTAAGCGATGTGTAGATTGATACTTCGCATTACTTCGCATTATTTTCATAAATCGATGTCGCTGATCAAAATACGTGCAAGATTGTACATTGATTTACTTTTTCCCGCCTGTCTGTCTCTTCTGTAATCTTTTGTTGGTCAACTTACGATCGTAAAAACGTGCAACTTGACACTGTTACTTGGTGCCCACAATCTACCTCACAGCGATCAAAAAGCTAGTCAAGAACAAATCTATACAAGAACTCTTAGTGGTAGAACTTGCGCCTACCGCCTGCGAACACGGTCGCAGTAAGTAAAATGTTTTAACTTGTAACCTACCGTATAGCACATCCATTAAGGAGCGTGACTATCAACTATAGCATAACCGGGATCATTTCCCAATCCGTTGTACTATACTTTAATTTCGATTTATGCCTGGTCCTAGCTATAGTGATTTGATAGGGGCGGAATACTTACCGATGACTCCCTATCTGTCTCTTCCCACTTCTTGCTGACGATTGCGCACACGCATACTGACCGCCCCCTGAATGATTAATCATATAAAGAAAAGCAAGCGAAGACATTATAGAGGGCCAGGGTCCACCATTACCGTATTACCAAATTACCAAATACCATTACCAATAATGTACAGTTTTTCTTATAACGGCTTTTCAAATTAAGTGTTATAAGGGAAGTGATCAAAACGGTGGTCCGATTGGAGCCATTTTCAATAGCGTTCGTCCTTGAGTCAAAGTACGTCGATGTGCCAAATTTCATCAAAATATTTTAAAAATGGCAATCTGAAGGTGGGACAAAAAATGACAAGATATGTGGACGCACCGACAAGCTTACATTGATGCAGAAAGTGTTTTTGAATCGATCGGTATAATAGTAGGTGGGTCTATCTCAAGATATACCGCCGTATTCCGCCAAGCGGAGTAGAGTATAATATTTACCGCAACTATTTCTAGGCCAGCGAGAAGTCCTGTACAAAAATGATTCCACTGGACGAAATTACAAGGATTAAATGAACAGAGTACTTTACGGTTTTTATGCATTGGTTTAAGATGTTGCTTGTCACTGATTTTTCACAACAGGAACATAACTTTATTACTAAGCCATTTTGTTTTTGTTTTGAACAAAAATAAATAAATAAATAAAATAAAATAAATAAATAAACAAGTAAAAAATACTGAACCCTTGTAATACCATCAAACTGATATGCTAGTGAAGCTTCAAAGTCTTTATATGATGTTCTTAAGTTTAAAAATTAATCAATCAAGTTCGTCTACCTGTTCGATGTTCCTCAGAATTTTTGTGGAACATGGAGTTTGGTTTTAAATATTTTCCTTGTTTTTCCAACTTCCATTTCAACTTCCACCGCATGAATTAATTTCCATTGCTTTTATATCCAAGAGAGGTATAACCAACAAATTTGTCATACGCTTATGATGCATAGAAATATTCATCGGAGACTGCATAAGATGCACCGATCGTTCATTAGCATAAACCGTGAAAGTCGTTTACTGCAAATTACTGCAAACTTTTTACAGCCTGACTCAGAAATTGAAAAATTACCTAAACATATTTTAGTTAGCGGAAGAATGATAATTTTCTCTCCGTTCCAAAATTTGCAATTTAAAGACTTTTCTTAACTTGTCCCGCATTACAAATGAGGTTCAAAAGTGATATAAGCCCTTTCGCCTATAATTGCTGACTTTTGCAGATAACGGTAAATACGTAAATAGGTTTTTTTTTGGTTTGCTCACTTATCTAAGAAGTGATGCCAAGTTATGCAAAAATATCATCTGTTGAATATAAGACATGACGTCATCTATGACATATGAATATTTATTTCATCTACCAAATCGGTTAGTTAGACTTTCTGCTCATTTTTTTTTTTTTTTTCTATTTTTAATGTCAAAGCGCTTGATTGCCTCCCAACTATGTATGCATGCAAAAAAAAATTTCTCAAATGAGAAGCATTCATAACAGTGCAGGATAAAATTTTCATGAAACGTTGATTAATAATTAATTTAATTTAGACTTCTTTTCATACCCTAATGTTAGATTGTAATAAAATTTTAGTTAAAACCGTTTCTAATAAAGCAATTAAAAGTTAAATACATATGAAATTCGAATCCCATTGCTGCACACTACACACACTATGTAAACAAACTGCGATTTCGTCACTTCTCTCTAGTTTTCGTTTTATGGGTTTAATCGACTTAGCAAATGAGGCAGGCATTCATTTACCGAATTATATGCGACTAGAAAATATTGTATGTGTATTAATAATAAATACATATATGTACCACGTTTTTGCATCAAAAGCAATTCTTAGTTCGATTGGATCGATGACGGTTGGACTGAAACCAAAATGGCACTAAAGCTTCGGCAATAATAGGTTGTGTCCTACGGTATGAAAAACCTTAGACAAAGCATTCGTTACGGGGGTGATCAATTCCCGTTAGGACGAATGCTCTCAATAGCTTTAAGGATTGCCGTGTTATAGCTATGTCCAGCTTTGTAATCAGACTGATTATCACAAAGTAATATTTTTGTGTTAAATGTAACCTGATGCGTTATTAATGCTTCGAAGACTTTCGTTAAAGCACGAAGAATATCAATAGCACGACAATCTACAGGAAAAACAGAAAATGATGTTTTTTCCCAATGTATACTGGATTTGTTCTTTCGTTCATTTCCAAGTAGATTTTTAAGAATCTTTCTCTGCTTTTGGAATTCTTATCCTTGCAGCTGGATATATGCATTTTCTTGATGGATGGATGAGTATGAAAATGGCTTGTGGCTGATCCACAATCATGTTCAGGCACTGATTTAAAACTCACTTAAACATAACAATTATGAAATGACATTTTATAAATTAATAAATCAATGAATTAATTAATTAATTGTAATGTAATTTTCATGTATTGGTTTGTGGGGTTGGCTGCGAGGATACCGTAGAATAAATAATAAGTGCTTGCATGTATTTTGATCAGAGACACCGATTCATGAAAGTAATGAAGTAATGCGAAGTATCCAGGTACACAAAGGTTAAATACATGAAATGATAGTTTTAGTATTAGTATTAAGTTATTCAGCGTGGACAGACGCTGGTCATGCATTTTCAATATTCATTGCTTTTGTTGTTTGATTTGAAGAAATCGGCTGATTTTGATATCAATAACAAAGAGCGGTCTGGAGGACCAAAAAAAGTTCGAGGACAACGAATTGCAAGACATATTGTACGAAAACCCAACTCAAACTCCGCTGTAAGAGCTTTCGAACAACTCTAGTAGTAGAACAGTCAACTGTTTCTAGAGGTTTAGATGCGATGCGAAATGCCCGAAAGGAGTGAAAGTGTCTATCAATACAAATTCAAAATCGCGATTTCATTGCTAGGCAGGCAAGAAAGAAGGGTTTTCTGTGGCGTACTGAGATCGGCGATGAAAAGTGTATCTACTATGACAATTCCAAGCACAAAAGGCCGTAGACTAGTCCAGAGCGAGCTAACCACAACGACACCGAAGCGGAATATTTGTGACCATAAAATTTTGTTGTGCATATATATGTAGTGGGAGGAGCAGGATGTGATATATTACGAGCTGCTAAAACCTCTTACTGTCAAGATCGCGATGGGAAATTTTCAAGTTAAAGATAAAGTTTATGAAAACAAAAATTTTATCTCAAATTTATTAGTCTTGTTAGGTGCAGTTTACAAATTGTCCAAATCGCCTCGTCTCGCTAGGTCATTAAACATTTAATAAAAAGTGTAATAAGTTTTTAATCCTATATCGAAGTAATTAGTAATTATTTTGTGTAATTCGTAATTAAATCCTTTCAGATCATGTATACAAAAATGAAAATTTGAATGATGGAATGAGTCACGATATATATATATATATATATATATGTGATCGATCGATCGATCGATTCTAAGAGTGACGATTTTCTTTGATTTCTTTTTTACTCGTTATACTTGAGAATTTGAATAAAAAAAAAAAAAAAACAACAAAATACATTGAATGTTGTAAAGAGATGATTAAACCATCTGGCAATCTCGTATTGCATGCAAGGGTACAATTAATCAATTGGACGGAGTACGGAGTATGGCAAAATGACTCACTCACTTCAATTTACAATTGGTGAGCATAATCGCTTATAGAAATTCAATCATAACACTTTTCTAAATTAAATGAAACCGATTTTATCGTATTCTCATTATTATTCAATGCCATCAAATATTTATATATGTGTATGTGTATATATATATATGTATATATATATATATATATGCATTTTTTAAATAAATATGCTGACAAAACGCATAAAATTCGAAAGTACATATAATGTGAACACGGATCGCATACTTACATGCATATATTATATCTCCACAACCCTATGAAAATGTGCTACCGCTATGGTGTCGTTAAAAAAAAAAAAAACGACAAGGCTGGCTGATTGCACACACATGCACACACATAAGTGGAAATGTTCGTATGCACACATATTATAAAATGCCAAGTTTTATGTTGCTACATGCGTTCATATAATACATACATACATACATACATACATACATACATACATAGATATATACATACATACATATATACATACATACATACATACATACATACATAGATATATACATACATACATACATACATACATACATACATACATACATAGATATATACATATATACATATATACATACATACATAACACAACATCTCTGTGCAGTTGGGATGGGATAGTGATGCGCTCATTATAACTTTTATTTTTTTATTTTATTTATTTATTTATTTTTTTTTTTTCTTTTTTAATATTTTCCCATAGCGACTGGTGCCGCTTAAACTAGGTTAGTTATCTAAGCACAACCATGTAACCAAACATCCTAACCAGGCAACAACGAATGGATGGCATCATGGCTGCCGTCAGAGGCTGCATTTTGTCAAAACGATTTCTACATATATCGTAAACTGTTGAAGGCAATTCTTGTCCTCTTCCACTCTCCACTTTCCTGATTTTTCCGCCCGCTTTTCTCTTCTTCTCTTCTCTCCCCTTCCCATCCCCTCCTCCGTTTTATATATACTCTTTTGGAATGGCTGCCAATACGTTTTGGTCACAAAGACAACATTCATTTGTTGTGGCATATCGGGGCATATATTCATGTTTGCATGTGTGTGTGTGTGTGTGTGTGTGTGTGTGTGTGTGTGTGTATGCCAGGGACGATAATATAAGAATTTGTCATACCAAAGCATTTGCGAAACCTGAATATTTCAAATCATGAAAGAAATTCAATTTGAAAACTTTTGTTATTACAATTATATGTGTGTATGTGTGTATATGTGTGTGTGTGTGTGTTTGTGAATAGAAACACTTTCTGTCCTCTCACTCTCCACCGCCAAACACACACGCCGACACACACCCATTTACATATGCATTTTGATTCATTTCTCCCTCTCTCTCTCTCTCTCTCTCTCTCTTTCTCTCTCTCTCGCTCTCTCTCCAGAGGACTTATTGAAATATTAAACATTAATTAAACAATTTAAAAGGATTTTTAAATGATTTCAAGAAAAAGTTTTCTTTTGATCTGAGCAACCCATCCAATGGCTCGTAACGGATGCTTATAAGTCCTAAAAACCTCTAAGCCACCAAAACATTAGCTACAGTAATTTATCTTACAAAATGACTTAAAAATTCGATGAAATCTGATATGTTAAGCTTAGTGTTATTCATTCGTTTCCCCTGCAATGGATAAGAATTATCTCAAATAATATTTCGTGCATGAATATTCATGTCATGTTCATGTACACGTATGTTGTTTCATATACCAACGTTTGGTTTAGAACGCGGCTATTCAAACGGTGGCCCGCGAGCATTCATTCTTCCCTCTTATCTCTTGCTTTTCTATTATAAGAGCAAGTTGTAAGAGCAATCATAACACTCGCCTTTGAAGGCATTTCGATTATATCCACCCATCACCGTAAGCCACCAAAAAAAAAACCCAATTTTATAAAAGTCCTTAAACCAATTAAGAATCTGAACATTTAAATGGCCTTGATATATATCTACATCAAATTTTAGATTGTTATATAGGTAGGTTGACAGTTACAATGAATTGGCAAACACGTTCTCCAATTCAACTACAAATATACACCTAATGCTCTTTTTACACGATAGATACGTTCCCAAAAAATACGTGTAAAAAAATTCGTGTAAAAAAAGAATTAAATGTAAACAATATTAAAAAGTTCTTGTTAGAGTTCACTTAATTTATTTCGTACTTACACATTTTAATTGATTAAATATTTTATAAAAAATAACTTCTACTTTGGAGAAGAAAATTCCTGGAATATTAAAAATCGTGTTAAAACACAATAATTCGTGTAAAAAAAGAATTTTTTTTCTTTTGAACTCGTGTTAAATCAAATTCGTGTAAAAAAAAAATCGTGTAAAAAGAGAATTGCGTGTAGTTAACAAGTTTTGCGTGTGGAAATTTTTTCAAGTTAAGTGAAGTTACGAAGGCCTTTGCGCGAAGTCTATTCGTTTGTTTTTTTTTTTTTTATTTTTATCTCTAGCCCATCAGCCATATTTCATACAAAAATTTGTTACTAAACTGTGCGGTGCCTGTTAAATTAAAAGGTTGGCCAATCATGGTCTAGATTGTCCTTTGCCTTTTTGTACATGCACATGCATACAAGTTTTTCAGTTATTCATGCATACATTTTAATGGCATTTTTACCATCATTTTTATGCAACTGTAATAAATCATACCAAGACATCAGGCATTTTGTCATACGTAAATAAGAAGTAGCCAACGTTATTCATAAAATAATAAAAATTAAAATAAAAACAAAAACAAAAGCAAAAGCAAAAAAAAAAAAAAAAATGCAACACAAAGCGATGATTATGTATACAAAAATAGTTGACGAATATATTAAAAATCATTTTATCAAATTTGCTTACATTTTACTATGAAAAATTATGTTTTATTTCACAAAACTATTAAGTCTTTGTATGTGTTTTGATCATTTTTTTAACTTCAAAAACTCATTTATTGCGAAAAATCGGTACAAAATATTTCTCATCATTTTTTTCAATTTCTTTCTTTCATCATCTCTCTGCCAACACGGCGATATCGTCGTCGACACAATTTCGCATTTCGTTCGCATTTCAAAACAAGAGGTAATCAGAAGGCGGTATATCTGCTGAGCACGCTCGATGCGGCAGAACTTCCAATTCGGGTTGCAGCAGTGCATCCTTCACAACTCATCCAAGGGGAGATTGAGTCTTGCTGTTAACACATATTGCTGCTCTTGTTTGCAACAATCCATTGTCCAGTTTATCCAATTGACTGCGGTAGACGTCCGCGGTAACAGTTCCATTCGGTTTTAGCAGCTCGTAATACATCACACCTTGCTCCTTCCGCCATATATATGCACAACAACAAGCTTTATGGCCACGAATATTCCGCTCCTGGATTAACCTACGGCCTTTTGCGCTTGGAGTTGTCGTAGTAGATCCACCTTTCATCGCCACTCAAAGAAAACTCTTCTTTTTTGCCCGGCAAACAATTCGTGTGGGCATTTTCCGTCTAAGGTGTTCGACGGTTTTTTGAGAAATTCAGTTCGGCTTTCGTCCCATGCAATTCGTTGGTCCTCCGTTGGCCGTTCTTTGGCATTGATATCGAAAGCACCCCTTTAAACGGTTGAAACCAAAACTGACAATTGGGATATGATGGAGTAGCATCACCATTGATTCCTACAAGTATTTGACGGGCTTCGGTAGCAGATTTCTTCGAATCAAACAACAAAAGTAATGAATGCTGAAAATGTAATTTTGCGCGTTCCATGATTAGCGTCTGTGCGCACAAACGAGATGTATTCAGCAAGATGTAGTGTATGACGAGCTGCTAAAACCGAATGAAACTGTTACTGCAGGCGTCTATCGACGATAATTGAACAAACTGAACAATATATTGTGGCAAACAAGACCAGCAATAGCGGCTAACAGACGCAAAGTCATTCTCTTGCATGGCAAGAGTTTTCAAGGAGACAATGTTGGAATTCAAATGGGAAGTTCTGCCCCAGCACCCAGCGTACTCAACAAACATACGCCTTCTGATTACGTCTTGTCTGGCACAGGGTTTCGAAATGCTGAAGATATGTGAAAATGGGCCGAAGGTTGAATCACTGCCAAATCGATGTCGTTCTTTCGACACGGTATCGCCATGTGCCCAGAGAGATGGGAAAAAGTTGTAGAAAATGATGAAAAATACTATAGCGATTTTTCGCAATAAATGAATTTTTCCCAAGTGAAAAAAATGATCAAAATTCATGCAAGCATATAATATTTATGCACTTTCTGATCTATTGCTAAAACGACGGTGACGGATGCTTGTAGATAATTTCAACAAATTAACAAACATAAAATAACGCTCTTGTGTTATTTATTTTTGAAAAAGAGGGGATTTGAGTAAAAGAAAATAATTAAGAAACTTATCCTTATATTTGGGGGAAAATCTGCTTTAGTCAAATGTATGTAAAAAAATGCGTATTAATTGAAGTTGGGTCCTATGATCTATCTATCCATAATAGCGACTGTAAATGTTGCCATAGCTTGTAGAATTGACAGCTTCTTCAAGAGTAGTAAAATGGAGACAACGAATGTATCAATAGACGGAAGCAATTAAAAAAAAAAACTATTGTAATAAAGTGGAATGTGGACTTTGATGATGTCCTTAAATGTTACAAGTGGAGAGGCAAGTCCAGGATGTATGCAATTTTTCTTTTCTTTCCTTTTTTCTCACTCCAAGAACGCGAAACGTCTTAAAATAAGCTTTTAGGTCGCAATATAAGAGTGCTATATACATTCTTTTCATTAGTTTGTTTATTTATTTATTCTTTTTTTTTTTTTTGGTGATAGACTTATGTAACTGATTTCTAAACTGACATAAAATTTTACACTACTGTAAGCAAAGAGAAGATGTTAGCCGAATGATTCTCACAGCTTTAAAATATTCCAGTCGGAGTGATTAATTAAGGGGAATAAGGATAAGAGATTTAAGCAAATCTTTCTTGCTCTACCATCTTATACAGAGATAGTGGGTTTACGTTATTCTCTCTAATGAAAACTGGGATTTGATACCATACACTATTTCCGGCATAGCGTATATTAAGCGTATGCGGACAGAGGGACTCCAGATAGATTCAAATTTTATTACACCGATCGATTCAGAATCATTTCTGGCATGTCTGTCCGGCTGTCTGTCGCTTTGCGATAGTATTTGGACATCTCATAAATTGGTATGGGAAATTTTGTTTGGTTGGGGCAATTTTTTGAACCCTCGCTCATAGAACCGCTCCTTCGAAAACTGAATCTTTTGTATAGTAAAACGCAAATTGAATCTCGTTGAATGTGCATGAGTGAATAACGGTATTAGGTGAAATAGTGGAGGGTGGGGTATCTAATAGTGGGCCTTGCCCGACTATAATGTTCTTACGTGTTTCAATTCAATTGTTTGCTTATTTTTCTTGTTAATCGTTAGTCGTTTCGCCAAACAAACAATTCTCAGGAAAGAAAAAAAAAAATGCATAATTTACTTAAATGGAATAAATTGAAGAGTGCTTGCTTATAAATAGAGTTTTAACGAGTAAGAAAATATGTATTCCTCTTAAAGCGAATCTTTGATGCCTGATGTACTTTAAGTTTGCAAAATGTGTATAGTATATATAGGGTGGGCATTAGATTTGGTCGACTGGCAGCATAATATACGCGGCAAATATTTATAAGCGATTTTAGATAACAGATAACTCATAGAGAGTGCATGCGTTCTATGAATGTGTCTTTGAGCGGATTTCTTTAACTTGTTCTACGTTATTCGACTAATATTTGTTTGCATATTTTGTAATAATGTGTAGTGCACTTTTGTTGTCTATCGAATAGGAATGGCCAGGATGAAATTAGGCCCCTCTTCAAATTTCGTATCCGGCCATCAACTGAAACTGTATACGCCGTGCCCTGCAAACATGATCTTTCCAGTAATAGGGGCAAAGGATTGAATTAATTTAAAGTCCTGTGTACACAAAACACTAGGACTTGGCGGAATCTGTGAATCGTACTCGGATGTGTTACAAACGTAAAGACAAGTTTAATAGGTCCCCCCATCATATTGATCATATTTATAAAAATTTACACTATGGTTGGGTGTATTTGTTTTTAATTTCCTTGATAGCTTTTCACTGTAGTTGACTGTTATTATTATTATTATTTTTATTATTATTGTTATTGGTTGCCGCTCTTATTGTTGTTGACGACGATGAATTTTCAATACAATCACGTTCAGTTTTTTTTTTTTTTTGTTTTGATCTCCTTCTTATAAAAGCAATCAAGTCCAATCAATTGAAACAATCAGTTATGGAATTGTGTTGCTTTTTTTTTTATTTTTAAATACAAAACCATAAGCAACGGTATGCTAAATTTATTATTTAACAAGCAACGGCGAACGAAGCGAGAAAAGAAATGAAAAAGAAGCGAAAATACTGAAATCTCATTTAACGTTCAATAATTATGGCTTTTAAGAAAATATTCCCCAAAAAAAAAAAAAAAAAAAAAAAAAAAAAAAAAAACGAGAACGTAACCTTTTAATATTTGAATGAAAAAATACTTCATTTATCTAAGACTTCGGAAAATTTTCACATTTCATTATCAAGTGATGAGAACAATTACGTTGTGTACGTCTTAAAAATGCATGAAATTGATATTTCAAACAGCCGTTATGCCGTTATGTGGTGAATATTTTTTAGGCTAATGAAATAAGATCTTAGAGTAAAGGAAAAATATTGGGCATTAGTACATAGGTAGGTTATCGGCTTTATTTCAGAAAAGAAAATTGAACTTTGTATCTAATAATTTTAATTAAGTAATCCATTGAATTCTTAAACCTGGTAAAAACCACCTCTCCTATTGCCTACCCTGTGGCACGACCGTTTAGGTGTACTTTCACAGGGAGGGTAGCCGTTTAGGCACTAGTTAAGATCCTACGCTGACGCTTTCATATCTTTGGTTTCTCACCATGTTGCCTATTCACCCAGAGCCGTAAATTGGGTATGAGCCGGTGCGTCCATTTACCCTTACTCGCTCTGCTCCAGCGCTTCTGCCATTCTTCCAGTAGTCGCTGTTTTGCACGCTGCTTAGCCGCTTCAGCCGACAATCTATGAAATTCGGCCCTATACATACCTTCTTTAGCTCGCAATTCGATTTGTATCATGCCAGCGATAACCAAAGCCGCCTCTTCCGACACCGTTCGATATGCGGCGCACACCCTTAGAGCGCATAGCCTATATGCTGAATGGATGTCTCTCGTGTATTAATGCATTGAATTCTGTGTGTTAATGTGTGCGTGTGCGTCCGTGTGTATGCTATGTATGTAAGGGAGAGGGAGAGAGAAAGATAGTGCGTTCTGTAAATGATTTCAAGGTGTGTCCAAAGGATTAGTTGTTCTGCATGCGATTCTTCTAATACAGGAAGAATCCCAAAGAATATTTGATTCTTCTAAATAATCAATTACTTAGGGGATGTCCGCTGTTCGAGTAACAAGGTGTCGGCCAAAAAGAAAAAGATAAGAAGTGGCCGTGACCTTGGGGATCTATGTGCCCAATCGGTAAGTGCTATACCTTTACCGACTGAACACTCACTACAGTTCACTACGGTCTAAGTAAACACTAACACACTGGGATTTGAAGCCGCGAATACACACCGTCGCACATACTAGTCGCGATCCTTACCTACTTGGATACTCTCCCGGAGAGTCTTAAAAAATATATGCTTTATTGTAAGAATTCGCCCACAATTGCAAATTGAAGAAGAAGAAGACTTCTTTCTTCTTTAGAATGCATTGTTGTGTTGCAAGTGTGTGGCCAAAGTGAACTTTCGCATATGCTTTGATCTTGAGTTTCTCAATAGTTATAGGTACGTATGATAGAGAAGCTAGGCGAGGGTTAAGAGAGGAGTAGGTAGTGCTGATGACAGTATCCGCAGATTTGCTTCCATAATTCTCTCTATAACTGCCCTTCTAATGTTCTTTTTTGAAGGTCCAACTTAACGATGACGATATCATCAATGATTAGAGATGCAGAGGCAGCAAAGCGCCACTTAATCGGCTTGCTCATTTCCCAACAAAGAAGAAGACGAATTGATATGATGAGGTGGCCACCGCATAGTGTGATGGCATTCCTTAATTTGTTAATGATCCTCCATCCCGAAGTCGTAGTATTCCGGAAAGCTGTTAACATAGACAGACAGACAGACTATCAGGGAGCATAACAGTTTTGAAATTGTTCTGTTTTGAGCAAAGTTAAATTGGCTTGAAGTGTATTCAGTGCATAAGGAACTGTAGTTGAAAGTTCGAATAAAACCTTTTTTTAAGATTTTTAACTTGATTTTATTGCGAATTTATTTGCATTTGAATAAAGTTTATTTTAGTTTATTTTCACTTGTTTTCTTTTACAATTTTCATTTTCTAATATTATTTAGAAAAATTATTTCGTATACACGCGTACAACGCCAACTAAATTGAACGGAATCATTGTCATTGTATGTATGGAAAGTCATGTCGATATTTTATTTATCTTTTCAAATAAAATTCAAAATTGTTATGAGCAAAAGACACCACAAAAACCCATACACATATACATGCATGCGTTGCAATGTACATGAAGTGAATGCAACAAATTCATGCAAGTACTTTCATTGTTCAACGTGCGTACATGTTCAATAGTTGGTTGCATGATTGGCTATAAGCCAATAACATCAAATTCAAATACGATGCGTTTTAATCTAAAAAAATTGCTTTTTCGGTTTGTGTTTTCTAGTTTCATGCATATATTCGATATATGTTTGACCCCTCAGCTATTCCGAAATGTTGCAGTTGACAATGCCCCGGTTGATGGTTGATGGCATAGAATGCAATGAGGGAAAAGCAGAAATTTGATATAAAAGAATGCATTCACAGATCTCTCCAACGACGACAATAACAGATGGATGGAAATGGAAAACTAAATAACTGTGAGAAAACCATAGGTTCCTCTTAATTGTGACTTTGATTGAGTCTTGATTGATTAATACCGAAAGACCTCAAGCAGTTATGTACAAAGCGCAATTCTTTTTAATATTTGTGGATGAGTTAATTGACCGAACTTTTGCTTTGAAATTTTATATGATCATGAGCTCAACTGAGTTGAGGTCTCTTCGTTCGATTTTCACCCTATGGTTGGTTTTTTTCTTCTCTTCTTTGGGGGGGGTAACGACGAACGTAATTTCTTTGAAACCATTCCATGGTTCGCCTTAAAAAACATTCGGAATTTGTTCAAATGATTTCTATCAAGTCTATATTGGATCTTGATAGTTATACGTCTTTGCAATCATCTCGGTAAAAAAATACGATTTTAACCTAAAAGTTTCGGCATAATTTAATTGTAGGCCGCAGTGAAGGTTGTTTTTTACATAATAAGAGTTATTTACGCTATTTTGCTAAGGTTTGAAAAAGTAAAATGAACTGAACAATTGATCGCATTTAAGGCGTGCAGGTAAGTCCTAGGCTCAACCTAAAACGGAACGATTTGCAAAACTTGAAAACTAATGCGTGACACGTTGCACCTTGTTGCTGACTTCGTATGTTGGCTATGTCCGGCTCCATCAATTTGCGCACAAAAAAATATAAACCAAGAACTGATGCTGAGAATAACCTGCGGTTCATCACCGGGTAAGCGGGTAACTAACTGCAATATTTCCTTTACTTTCCTTCTGTTTTATTGTCACAGAAATTTCAAAATTCAAAATGTTTGAATTAATTGATTGGTTGAATTGGAAAGAAAGTAATTTGATGACACATAACCTCAAAACAACCTCAACTCGAACCGTCAACATGATTAATATGGAATTCTTCCAAATTTAAGCGTCTCATGTTATTGCCTCACTTACCTTTGTATGCGCCGGTGTCTGCCGGCTCTGTTTAGACAAATAGTCCATGTAAAATAGTCGAACAAGTTTGCAATCAAGACAAAGCACTTAAGACGAAGACTATTTGTTTAATGGTTTTAATGGACTATAGTCGTTTTACTGGCGTAAAATTAGCCCACTGTTCGTAGTCCAAATTTTTATCTTTGCTAAAAGATGGTCTATCTTCACACTTGGTTCACGTTCTCTGCTAAGATAATTGATAACTGAATTGCCTTGAAGGATTAACAAAATGTTGAAAAAAATTAAACATAAATACCTGATGTTATAAAAAATTTAAAAAAGTTATTTTTTGCTGCTATTCACCATCGAGTGTATGCACACTATTGGGGAAAAGTTACAATATACAAAGTGTGTTATAAAAAATTGTAACGAATTTATTTAAATTGAAATTTTTTCAAAAAGTTTCTAAAGGACGCTGTGAAATGCATGCATTTCCGTGGTCTTTTCTAAATTTATTAATACGAGGGAGTCGAGGGAGTAAGGCCTTGTGCTTCTCTTCTTCGACTTTTTAACGAATAACGAATATTTCCTTAGATGAAACTTTTCACATTTTTATATCTATTTCCGAGGCATGAGGAGCATATTCATTTTGTCAAAACGTTTGCATGGCCGGACGGAAGGTACGGACAGAAGCTCCGCAAAGTATATGCATTCTTGATCAGCATCAAATTCTAAATCGATTTAAGCATGTCCGTCTGTGTATTGTCTGTTGGAAGCTTCCTGCACTCAAGTTTGTATCAAAAACGGCGCAAATCGTTCGAAGATCCCACCCACACACGCACAACGTGAACTGAGAACACTTCGGTTCTTCAAAAGAAATACAAAATTATGTTTTTTCTCATCACTCAAAAAACTATAGCAGATAGATGCATAAAAATTTGAAAGGGTGTTCTATGGACGAGTACTGTAGTACCTTTAGAAAAACAGACCACACCTATCCAATCTAATACATACATATAGATATATATATAAATAAGTATTAAAATTAAAAAATATTAGGAATCAAGACATTATTAGGAATTAAAACAGAATAAGTCTTTAATTGCGATTACAAAACCAAAAAAAAATCAGTTACTCAACTATTCACTCTCGCATGCACAGTTACGGTACAAACAGCTACATTGAACGAGAACCGTAAGTTGACCCCAGGTAATGATGCTGATTTTGTAAGAAAGCGAAATAAAGAAAAACGAAAAAGGAAAGTGAAATATAAGGAAAAGGAGGATATATGTTACTCGAAGTAATATCACTGCGTAGCAACTAGAAATAAGCTAGGAATTCTTTTGGGTTGGAAGAAGATAGGAAGAAACATGATCCTTTAGCCATCGGTACAGCTACTTAATACTTATATTGCTTCAGTGTCAATAATTTCATTTATTTTACGTAAGTACTTTTTTTCAATTAAAAGCGCGCTTGATTTTCTATAAAAAGCACACAGAGATTTTTTTTACTTATGCTCGACATAAATCGTTGTCCAAACTATTTTACCACAACTCGAACATTCTTTATCTTTCAAAGTGCTTCTAAGAGTTTTTAATCAGTATCCATAAGCGCTTTAAAATTTAATTTTCTGGCGTAGAAGAGAACTTTCACTTTTTATACTCTACTCCACTTATAGTACAAGATATATTAAGTTTATGCGAATGTAGGTAACATATAAGAGGGCTTATAATAGAACCATCAAATCATTATTATATCGATCAAATCAGAATCATTTTCTAGATTCACCTAAGCTTGTTAACTGTCTGTCTGTCTGTCTGTCTGTCTGTCTATCTGTCTGTCGGCCTAATGTCTGCCCATGCAGACCCATGCGTTCGACATATGGAGGACGCATTTTTTCAAATTTACTTAAATGACACTTGATAACATTGAAGTACTTTAGCCCAAGGACGAATCCTGTTGAAAATGGTTAAGGTCGAAGCACTTTTTGAACCATTGGTCCCATAACGCTTTATTTTGACAACTTGTTATATGAAAAAGAATTGAAATTTAAATAACGATATTTCGTTATTCTAAATTAATGTGGAAAATTTGAATTGGGCGTGGCGATTTTCTGAATGCTTTCTTATTTAATAAATTCTACGAAAACTGGATCTTCATATGGTAAAAAGGCATAATTTTCACTATTTCACGACAACAATTGATTCATAAGAGATATATGACATAGAAATTAATCTTATCGCGTTTTGACTATGTGGGCCTATCTTCTCGATTCTCGACCTCGTATAAGGGTTCCAATGAAAAATAAGCCTTTATATCGGAAAAATAAAAAACACAAAGTGGTTCGTACGAACAGTTTGATATAAAACCTAACTTTATCGATTTTTTTCGACACCACACAGCATACAAGTATTGTCATGAAAAATAAGTCCTTAGATGCCAAAAAATGTAATTTTTAAAATTTTATGATGAAGTTTTGTTCAGGATAGTAGTTTGATACAAAAATGGACCGTACGAAATTTAGATCACATAGATCTATTTTTTGAACCCCCCCTATAGTTATAGGTTCGTTCCCATGACAAGTCAACACTTAGACGCCAAGTCTACTGGCGAAAAATAATAAAATCTTTAAGAGGTAACTTGAGTTCGCTAAATTTGGATTTGGACGTCTGTTGACGTGATGGCTTTCATGAAATGCATGCATTTACGGCCTTGCATAACTATAACATTTTTACTTCAACTTTCAGGAACGTGCTTATATGAAGGCGTAATGATTTCCATCATCACACTTATGAACATCACGTGTGCAGGGCTTAAACATAATAATCGTGGGAATTAAAGCTGAAAATATTGCGATTAATGAATATGCGTTCACACTCGCGGGATGTGCATAAATCGGTACGTGGCATACCTACGTTTATTAGATGATGGCTGAGGGAGGTCTATTCCGTGTCAGTCCAGTCACTGGGTGTACGTGGCTCCTACGCAGTTCCAGTAGTCTATTTGCTTACACTTGTACCTGTTGTGTACCACAGTCCATTGTCGAAAATTTTGGACATAATCGCCTCACCCATAAATATCTGATTGGGAGAGTTGCCAAGCATGATCTAGAGTCTTCTAGCCGCGCATGCCAGTTGTATCACAGTCGTTTTGATCCCCATTTTTGCCTGTCACGTACAGAAATCATATTCGATGCATGTTTTTTCTATCGCTCGGTCAGCAATGAACACAAAGGTGTTATATAATTTTATATAGTAATTTCAGGATGGGATGGTTATCGAAAATTCGCATCAAGGCGAACATAATTCTTTCAACTGTTTCTTATTAGTCGCTCTCTCTTTGCAATCGTCTCATATTCGCGTTTCGTGTAAGCTTACATATGCCAATTATGTCTGCACAAGAGTAATTGATGATTGATGCAAAATTTCCAAGTTACATGAAATGTCTGATTGAACAAAAGGAAGTTTATTTGAAAATACAAAAAGGATTTAAGATTTAATTACAAGATGATGGGAAATATTCGCTTCGCTTTATTTCATTTTCTCGTGCATTTTCTTACTCCCTTTTCGTTCTTATTGATTATTACAATCACACATACTATTTGGATAATCATAAAATCATCTTTAAAAATCCTTTTTCCCAAAATAAATACGAATCACGGAGCAGTATGAATAAGAGAAAAAAAAAAAAAAAAAAAAAAAGTAAAAAAGCGTAAGAAGAGAAAACACAGAAACCAGGCTGTAACAGTTCGGCGCCGCATTATTTGTGTGCTTGTTCTGGTTTATAGCTGAGGTTGATTGAGGTTCACCAAGTACTTTTGCTGTTGTTTTCTTGTTTCATTTTTTATTACATACTTGACCGCATATTTACTGCACTACATTTATTCACTTATATATGTATATATGTATATATGGGTATATGTATATATAGATTCACTTTCTTTTACAATTATTTATTGTTTATGACATGAAAAATACAAGAAGAACGTATGAACAACATAATGCAAAAGACCGCGAGTACACTACACTGTACAAATTGAAAGCATTCACAATTCATTATTTTGTTTGTAAATGCAAGAAACACTTACACGAACCCTCTTAAGAAGTGGAAATTTTTCATTTTAACAAAGTCTGCCACATCATGGGCAAATATTGCTATTAATTTCTAATATAAGGTTCAAAATATGGCGATAAAAAAAAAAAGCTAAATCGATTCGTAGATCTATGTACGGATAATTACAAGCAATGTCTGTCTGTCTGTATTGAGAATAGGAAGCGAGTCGTGTTTCTTTTCTTTTTTCTGTTTTCTTTGCAAAAATATAAAATTTCCCGAATATCGTTGGGGATGAAAGTGAAGCGGTGCTTCATTCTGTCAACTGTCAATAAAATAATTTCAAGTACCTATGCATCGGTTAATGAGAAATTTGTTTCCTGCAGAACAATTCTTATAACAATAACGAATGTTTCGTTTCCTTTAAATCACTTTTCAAAGTTAAAAAAGTATTTTAGAAGAAGAAGATTTTCACTTAAAGAAATTTGAATTTATTCGCCTTGTATTATAAGGAATCTAATTAGCGAGTATCGAAAAGTCGTCTTAGGATCGATCAGCTTATGGATATATTTGTTTAGTTAGATGTTATCGCACGAAACGTAGCTATTGCAGCCGTAGTAGCAATAGCAGGCTCATGACTGCGATGTCAGATAATAAGCTATACCCAGGCATCGTATACGTTATTTTTGTGACTTTGCTCACACAACATATTTAATATGTTACATGTGTTTACTTTTATTTATACGTACGTATCCATATAACATATATATACATATATATATATATATATATATAAGTTAGCAGAAACAAAACAGGGTAAAACATAAGAAGCCACTTATCTACCGATTATAATAAATAAATAAACTTTTGCTTTTAAAAACATAATTTCCAAATGTGTGCAAAAACACGCTGTTCTTATTGAATTGAAGATATTTGTTAAAGAAGAAGTAAATTTTCTGTCAGCTTACACCGAATCTCGAAACCTTGTTTGCTTGTTAACTTGTTGTTAACACAACAACAATTGCCCACCAATATGAGAAATTACTTACGAAATCCAGTTCTCTCCCACACTAACTAATTTACTATATTGTTACGAAACTTACATCAGACAATCGGATATGCGATGAGTTTCGGCATGAGAGTTATTTGTTTCTGTAGAAAATGCCAAAAAAAAAAAAAGGTTAATACATAAAGATTTTCGATGCCTTCGATCCGTATTATATGCAGCTGAGAATTGACAAAACGTTCATGGTAACAAATAAAAGTGAAGATGATATACGATAGATACGTTCCCAAAAAATGCGTGTAAAAAAAATTCGTGTAAAAAGAGAATTAGGTGTAAACAATTTTAAAAAGTTCTTGTTAGAGTTCACTTAATTTATTTCGTGCTTACACATTTTAATTCATTAAATATTTTATAAAAAATAACTCGCTCTTTGCTCTGTGAGATTCAAGAAAAATTCCTCGAATATCAAAAATCGTGTTAAAACAAAATGATTCGTGTAAAAAAAGAAATTTTTTTTCTTTTGAACTCGTGTTAAATCAAATTCGTATAAAAAAATCGTGTAAAAAGAGAATTGGGTGCAATGAGTGCACAATATATTCACTACTTCGAAGTTTCTTAAAGTCAGTGAAGCACTCAGACAAGCATGATTCCATTTCAAAGCTTAATTGCTTAGACGCAGGAGAAGGATTTAGAAGGAGCTTTAGTATTCCAGAACAAAATACCATAATTATTATTAATTATATTTGTTTGGTCCAATAACACGGGAACATAAATAAATCACAATTTTGTGACACTTATGTCGATCAAATTTCCACGCATTGTACGAAATATGTCTTCCGTTTTTGTTTTTAGTTACAAGTAATTAAGAGACCTTCATATGTGTCTTCCGTATAGAATGTAAAAGAATGAAACTTAAATTCACAAAAAAACGTAAAGTATTCCCACATGAGTGCCGCAGTGCATGCAATGAACTTAAACGCCATCTCACTTAGTACGCATTGAATGCGGCATTCGCTTTAATTTTCTAAAGCTACGTACACATTTATATTTATATTTTCATTACATTGAGGATGATGAAATGATGAAATGATGAAATTTATCGATCCCCTATGCTTTTGAGACTTTAACGATTACAGATTAACTTTCAATGACTCACGTGAAAAGTAATTGACATCAAATATTTGATTCGATATGTTTTGCATATGTGAAGAGTGCGTGTTCATGTTCGTGATGTGAAAATATAAAAATTTTGAAAATTGAACATTGCTTCATCAACCATTTAACCATGGAGTTAGTTGTGTACGCTTAACAATGTTTGCAGATAAATTGAATTCTTAGTGAGAATCCTTGTTGAGTGACGATTTGTTTGCGTGGGCTAAAGGCCTGAATAGTAAACCAATGATTTACAATAAAGTGAGAAAATTCTTAGCATCGGATACACTACGCAATGCTTCCCTAGTTAAATGCAAACAGGCAGTGACGAAAAGCATAGCCGCTATATGCGAGCTCGAACGTTGATGATGACCCGATCAGTCGACGACATATCTTTTTGAGGAGCTCAGCATTTATGCCATAAGTTATTGATGAAATTTTGCGAACAAATTGTAATCTCGCCACACGTGGCATAACTTTAACACGTAACGCTTCACAGATCATCATCATTATCATCATCATCATCATCATATGAGATCCGCCTTTGTGAAATCATTGTCACCGCTGAGGTGTACATTTGGCCTCATAATTTCGTTGATGAAAACAATTGCCTCATATGGTCTAGTCAGCAGTCCGAATATACCTATAAAAATTGATTGCATAGGTTAACAAATTATATACATGGAGGCAATTTGAGGAACTGATTATATCCGATATGACTTAAACTAAAATGACGTCATAACATTTTTGATGGTTGAGAGCTTATTTACGTTCGTAATGTTCGTTCGTGTAAAAAAGCACGAATTGTGAGATAACAAAAAAAAAAATCGGGTCACCCCATCCCAAATACTTGCATAGAAACAAAGAATCTGAAAAATGTAACTCAACGTTATTGGGTTTTCTCAATAAGTCTGCATTTGTGTAGTAGATAGTAGATCAAGACAGATATTCGTGGCGTTTTTCCACCCAAATTCAAATATATTTTCTTAAATTTTGAAGGGAACTTTCTTACGCAAAATCTCTGTCATGATGATCAATCACCTTTTGCGATATTTCACATAAAAATATTACGCTTTCACCCCGCTAGAACCCCTTGGATTTTTGAGTGAACAACTGAAACCAAAGTGGTTTTCAACAAACTCTTTTTAAAGTCAGGCTTTCTGTCCTAAATGAGTTCCGCGAGAAGCGAAACAAAGTGGTCAGCGAGAGATCCGTGCTATATGATGAATGCATAAAAAAAGGGCGAGTGACGGAAGGGAGGAAAAAAAGGAATTTTCGACTTCGAACGAATTTTGTTGAAGTTTTTAATAAATTCTGATCATTATATTGCATGTTTTAACGATTACGGATATCCGTACATAGGATGTTAGATCAGATTACATTTCTATACCCATCACCGAAAGATGAAGGATCGATCAATATGTCAAAAAGTTTTCAACGCCCAGAAGAAAACTTCAGGGCCCCCTAAAACTATATTTATTCTTAATCAGCAGCAAATTGATGAATCGATTTAAGTACGTCCATTTGTCCGTACGTACAATTTGTTCAATGTGTTCAAATGCAGCACGGCGTAGTGGTTAAGTCGCCGGATCGATATCCGGTAGGCTTGGATTCGATTGTCGGAGTGACATGTACTTTGCCACCTGGGTTCCGCTTTCGGTCTTTCTACATTTGTTTCTCTATTGTGGTTCAAGTCGGATGGCAATAAGATAAACTTGATAAAATTTCGTTTCGTTGAGAAAGAAAGAAAAAAGTATTTTTTGTTTCTCTAATTGAAGAAAGAAAATTCAGTTTTATATATGGATCAGTTAACCTATACCCAAGTATGTAATCATTCACATTTATTTACATCAAATGTGCTTAAATATAAAACTTAATATAAAAATCATCGCAAAATTTATGGAAATCCGAAAAATAAATTTATCTTTCTCCGTCTATTTTATTCTCTTAAGAGCTAGAGAGATAACTCTTAATAGCAACGAGCAACGAAAAGTTGTTCTTGGATGTGTACGTGTTCAGAATTTAATACACAGATAGTTGAAAACAATCAAAGCAATGCCAGCCCTTTTTGATGGTGATTGGGTGAAGTAGTAGCTTAAAAAACAGCTATCCCGGCGAACTATTGAAGGAAATTAATTATATTTAAAGCAACTAAGAAAATTATATTTAGTTTAGCCGTCAAGAGCGAAAAACGAAATTTTTGGCTTTTGAAATCGAAGCTGTGTCCACGGTCTATGTTGTCGTTTGTGCGCGTTCCTGCGCGCAAAAACTTGCAATGCTTTTATCAGATTTATAAGCGATATGACAAAAAGGAGAAGACGAAAATATAGAACAAACACTATTTTCACACAATTTGATGCTCGTCAAGAATGTATGCACATTTGTGAGACCTTGCAGATACCTCCTGAATGTTGTCAAACGTTTTGAGAAAATAAATATGATGTCTGTCCTTCGGTCATAGGTATAAAACGACAATTCGCGCTTTTGAGTCAAGTAAAAAAAGACGTAGTGACATTTGTTAATTTAGTCGCGACTAAAAGCGGTTTGAAAATCAAACAAAATTCTTTAAAAACTTATCACCATTGTTCCTTCCACCTTCAGGTAAGGCGATAAAGCTTGAAGCTGAAAATGTTTTGTCAAGACGCAAATAGTTTGCTCGATATCAACAAAACTACGATATCTAGATAGACTAAATTTTGATATGCGAATCATTGCTAAAGCAAAACGAAATTGACACATTTGCAAAAGAATAGATAATGGGGGGATAAACTGTGACTCACATAAGACGATCATGTGTGCAGAGAATTGTAGTATGAAATGTTGTTGAATTGACCCAAATTGACCTGTCGTGAAAGATAAACCCGTTTGTGCGGGATGGGATGGAAAACAAAATATACATCGTGAGCGGCTCCAATTTATTCAGACAGATTGATTTCATCCTCCACAGTCAACGATTACCGCCATCAAAGAGCTCAAAGTGTCCTCAATCGAAAAGACGTGATCTTCCATCGCAACACTGCCAGACCCCGTAAATCTGTAATGACGCAGCAAAAATTGAGAGAGATCGGCTGGGCTGAGTTTTGATGCGCTCAGCGTACAGTCCATACGTCGCACTGTCCGATTTCTATTTATTTGCAAATGTATTTGGATTCCAATGAAAAAAACACCACGGACTTTGTGGTCGATCTATTATTCACTAAGATATCAGATCAACGGGGACCACATCTAAATTCCATATTCTTTATGAACCACACAAAGTCTTAGCTACACCTAAAGAGATAAATTTTTCCATTGTTCATATGTTTATATACAAATATTAATATTAGCGGCTTGCAGTAATTTTGAGTAGCGACTTCTCCAGTTGAAAATGATACAATAATGCGAAATACCAGGGTGCATAACGCTTGAATTTGATGATTTTCACCTTTCTCTACATAAAACAACGATTTTCCACTTAGTATTATTGAGTTATTCAGTGTTTAGATGCTAACAGTGGAACGTTCAAGACTGCGTCTTCGGCATTCATTAGTTTTTTTGTTTAATTTGAAGAAATCTGCTGCCGAAGCCCATCAAACACTTGTAGAAGTTAATGGCGATGCTACTCCATCGTATTCCAATTGTCGGTTTTGGTTTCAACGATTTAAAAGCAGTGATTTTGAAGTCGGCCTAGAGTACCAAAAAACTTCGAGGGCAATGACTTGCAAGACTTATTGTAGGAAAACCCACCTCAAACTGCTGATAAACTTTCGAGCAGCTTCGTAGTTTATGAATTAACTGTTTCTAGACGTTTAAATGCGATGAGAAATATCCAAAAGTGTGCTAAATATTGCTTTTGATAAAGAAAACGAACGATTTTAGGAAATTTATACTTACTGTTGTCAGCACCCACAAGTACTACAGGAACCATGACTACCAATGCGAATTGACTGAAAATATCATTTTGAACCGTTTCAACATCGCGGTTTCGTTGCTTGCCAGGCAAAAAAAAAGAGCAGTTTCCTGTGGCATATTGTGACTGGTGATGAAAAGTGACTCTACTACGACAATCCCAAGCGCAAAAAGTCATGGCTTAGTCCAGGAGAGCTAATCCACAATCGACACTAAAGCGCAATATTCAATAGGAACAAAATTGTGCTGGATTGTTGTTGTGTGCGATGGGATCAGTAAGGTGCTGTGTACTACGAGCTACTGAAACTGTGTGAAACTGGTACTCCAGTCTGCCTACCAACGCCAAATGACGAAAATTGTAAGATGTATGTACTCGTGCCGTTTTCGCCACTTTGGCCACTATTCGACAAGAGTTGTCAAGGATATACTATTGCTGCTCGAATAGCAAGCTCTGCCACGCTCAGTGTACTCGTCAGACATTATGACGCCTGAATAATACTTGTTCAGATCGATGCACCATGGCATAGCTGGCACGCAACTTCGCAAACTTGAGGAAGAAGTGCGAAAATGGATCGATGATTGGATCGCTGCCAAATCAATATCGTTGTATCGAGTTATAGGAAACGATGAAAAATATTTGAAAAATTTTTTTTCAATAAATGCCTTTTTCAAGTGAAAAAATGATCGGAATTAATGCAAGCACCCATTGTATGAGCTCACGCAACCTACTACAAAAACAACTTACATATGCACGGATAAAAAAAAAAAAAATTTATTATAAAAGCATTTATTATGCGAACACTATGGCGAATGTTAAAAATTTTCAAATTTTTCCAACCGAAAGGCGAACACATACAATCATTTAATCATTTTGTCAACTTAGCTTATTGTTAGTAAAAAAGGAAAATTTGTTCTTCAAGGCAAACAAAGTTTTGAAGTCGAATTCACTATTTCATCAGACATAACATAAGTGAACCGATTTGTAAGATATGAGATATGACTGACTTATTCGATCAGATTGTTCACGCTAGTTAAGTGTTAGTGTTAGTGTTCATGTTGTCTCTTATGTTTTATGCGTATTGTCATGTATTGCAAGTACTGGGCATAACTTCTGCATCGTCGTGCGGTATATACATATATCATGAAACAGATACAGTTTACTATCAAATAACTTTTTCCATTCCTTCCGCCATATGTGAACGACAATAAAGTTTTCGCTTTTGTAAACAAAAAACGAATTCTATTCGAATGAGAAAATACTTTTTGTTAATTTTAAAATATAAATAAATAAATAAAATAAATTATAATTGAACGGGGGATTAAAATTGTTATTGAAATTTCTAAAATGGCAGCTTTATGAATAGTTTCCAACGCCACAATTTTCCTACGCGGTTGTAAATCCACTTGACATGTAATAATTGGCTCTTCTTCTTGTTCTTTTCCTTTTATTTTTTTCGTACTACTATGTTTATTCGTTTTATTTATTTTCTTCTTTTTTTTTTTTGCAATTCTTCCACTAAGCTTAGTAGCTAAACTTGCGACTTTATAAAGGGTTATACTTATCCAGCGCGCATCCAATTAAACACATGATTACAATAGAAAAAAACCTAATTAAAAATTTTCTTTTTTGTACGGGTGTTGATGCTGCCTCCACTTTTGATACTTGTATTGCCTTCAGTGAGCTTTCGTTAGCATTGTTTACGGTAAGAGCGGAAGTTCTGCTTACATTCTATCATATAATCGCTATGTGTTGCGATGTATGTATGTGTGTGTGTGTGGGTATTAAATAAAACCACTCTTCAATGTTTTGAATGTGCATTAAGAAAATTCCTTAGGAACGGAAATCTTCTTCTACACCCTACGTCCTATATGAATACAAGGTGTATTAAGATTGCATGGATGTATATAACACTTTGACGGACTTAAGATAGACTCACATTTTATTATGCCAATCGATGCAGAATCATTTTCTAAATCGATTTAAACTTATCTATCTGTCAGTCCGCCGTACATCTGTCAGTTTGTTTGTTTGTTTGTTTGTTGGTTTTTTTCATTCAACCTGCAAATCGCAAATCTTGTGATATTTTGGTGGTATTTAAGACAAATAAACTTTTATATGACATCGAAATCTAATTTTTACCGCTTTATGACGAAAATTGGTGAAAAATAAAATAAAGTATCTGTCACAGGAAGATTAATTTTTGCTTAATGTGAGCCACATCAGTACACGTTTTCATTTCACTCCCCTCGCACAATAAAAATGCTTTTTACATGGAAAGAAATTATAATTTTTTGGAATTCCATGACTAGAATAAATTAAAAATTGTATTAAGCAAATTTTTATAGGATAATTAATGGTCGGCGTTGGTCAATCATAGTTCTACTTGGTTTTTATTCCATAAAATTTATCGAATATTCATTCAGTAATGTGTTAAGTTAGCTTTAACGACTTCCGCATATACAGCATACAATGTATGTATGTATTTAGGCTGACTTGACCAGCGCTCTAGCGTTAGCTGACCCTTGCATACGAATCATTAGTATATGAATTATAAAATTAAAACCTCAGAGACTTAAAGTGAAAGCAAGAAAGTTATATCCTTGTTGGGAGGAAGCTTGCATAATCATTATCTCAAATGAATATATAAAGCAATTTAAAAGGTCATAATTGTGCAATCCCTACGATTATATGACGATACGTCATTTCGTCTACTACAATGCTTCATCTGCTCTCGTTATAAAATATAAAAATTGATATTTTTTTTTTATTATACAAAGGCTTACTTTCCACCAGATCAGAGCACTTATATCGCGACGAATCTGAAAAACAGGTCTGATCAAATCAAATTTGGGTTAGTTAATTTGTTCGTTAAGTCATGTCAAGTCATTATTCCGGAACAATTTTCATTACAATACCAAAAACTAGTGCAAGAAATCCTCTCCCATACCATTTTCATCATTTTTTTTTTTTGGCCGATTTTCATCAAAAATTATGAACTACAAAACCAGTTTTTTCCTTCTAATGGTTTCTTTTTTTTTGAAATTATGCTCGGTTCAGTCCGACTTGGAAGAGCGTTCAGTCATCAATTCAATCAAAATAAACGTGTTAGTATAACTGAATTCATTAAAGTACATCGACAATGGTGAGCTGTGAGTTTGAAGACAGAAATACCTGAACAGAGGGACGGATAGGCGTGCTTAAGATAACTTGCAAAACGACTCTGAATCGATTGGCATAGTAAGTACTGCTGGGTACATTTAAAGCCTTTCTCGATATGGCTTACATCGGCAAAAGCTCAAGATGTCTTTATTACAAGTGCTGCATAATCGGAATAGCAAGATATTTTGCTGATTCAAGGCGTGTTAGTTATTTTTGGTTTGAACTTCTCGACAGTCCTAGTATGGTTGATAAATATTTGAACATTTGAAATTTGAGTTTGTGGCCCTTAGGATATGGAGGCGCGTACTAGCACTCGCTTTTAAATGTATTCTGAAGATCTGGAGATAAAACGTCTATAACAAGTTTTTCAATTTCTTTTGTTGCAATCGTGAACATTCCATCACTACAACAAACAGAAAGGCGAGTAAACACACAGGGACTTGATTTAATCGATTTCGATTTTTACTCTGCACTATGATCAATCAAAAAACTTAAACTCATTTGAGATGACTTTCGCAAAGAATTCAAAATAAGTTACAAATTGATATCCGCAAGTATTCCTTATGTTTGGAATGATGGATATTTGCGTTTGCTTCCTTGCCATGATACCTTTTGTACTTTCTTCCAATACCTTAGTTTGTTGCATGTGGCATGTGTGTGTTCTACATCAACAAATTACGAAACTTTTCATTTGTTCATCAAAATCCACTTGCGATTGCTTCAATTTTTTGTATGGCGTGCCTTTAATGTACAGTTGTTGTGATCGTCTTGACAAGCAAATAATTTGGTTATCGGCAAAAAAGGTCAACTCACCTTTCGTAATTCACAAAATCCCCGACCCAATAAGACACCAATGCAAATGGAGAGGAGGAGAATGCACCCGTATGGCAGAGAGCCAAAGATCACTAGAATTTATTACATTATACATCATTCTTAGGAACTAAGCATCTCCGTTAGCAATTCGTAGAACAGTTTGCCCAAGATTTTGAATTTGCAGGTACGCAAAACCGATGCAATTCAAGAGACAAAAGCGAACGAAGCAACATTTGCCGCATATCTAAATTACATGATCTTTATATGATCTGTAATTATAATCGTAACAGTTGGTCAACGACCACTATCATCACCTATTGAAACTCCAGATATACAATTAGTGATACGTAGAGTTTCAATTTACTGGCACAACACGTGTCAAGTTTGTCGAAAGGTACAGTTCCCGCTCTATACACATAATACGATGTGGATTCGAAATATGATTAAAGAGCGACGTTTTGAAATCACGTAATGATTGTTCATTCACTTTTCACATCATTTTTCGTATTTTGGGCGGATAGCATGTGCTACTTAAGTTACTTGTTACCTTTAAGTCGTGGCCTTACACTGAGAGTTATGTCCACACTGTCGCCAAAATCATTCTTTTCACATTCATTTTCTTAATTACATCAATATCTTAATTCCATATCATTACTTTTTTTAATATCCATTGAGAACAAAAAATTAATCTCCAAGTTTTTATTAAATTTCATGAAACAATGCAACAACATAATGAATAAAACACCGTATAAATCAAAGAATAGGATTTCTTCAAGATGTTTTAGTCCATTAACTATTTTTTGTACATGGATTCAGTTAAAGTTTATACTGAATCTCTAAGACTTCCAGGGCATTTTCAAATATGAAGCTTACGCTATACCCCCCGGGAACTAAATCTTTACGAATTTTCAACTAAGTCAACCATCCCGCTGACCAATAATTTATATATTTTAAGGAATATCTATCCCATTATTTGGGAAATATACATATATCGAAAAGTAAATATAAAAAGAAAAATCTTCCTAAATTTCGAAGACTATAATTTCCGGAGCATCTAGCCCTATGGACATCCTGCAAGTACCTGGAGAATATTTAAGCTTATTAAGCCGACTAGAGCAGCCTAACTATCTAGTTTGCCTTTAAAAGAAAAATGAGAGCCGAGAGTTTTGGTTGCTAGTGCTCATCATACTTTTTTATTCGTAAATATTATTTCTTTGGTCTAAGTAAGTGATAATAATAATAATAATAATAAGCACGCAAAAAATAAGTAAAAATATTATAGTAGACCATGCTCGTCCATTAACTACCTTATATCACTTCGCTGAATACATTTATTCGTATAATGACTTTTCAAAATAAGATGTTATGTGGAAAGTGGTCGAAAAAGTGGTCCGATCCGAAGCATTTTCCATAGCGTTCATTCTTGGGTCAAAATATGTCGGTGTACCAGATTTCCGAAAAAAAAAAATTTTGCGAACTATGCGTTGAGCACAAGAAGATAAGGCGGACACAGGGACAAAAAAAGCTTAAATCGGTATAATAAAAGGCGAGTCTATGTCAAGTCCTTTTGGATGTTGCATACATCCGCACAAACTTAATATATCCTGGTACAGCATATAGTATAAGATATAATTATTTCTAAAAATTCTTACAAAAAATATATTAAAGAAAATTTATTGATGGAAGAAAGCATTACGAGAATAGCCAGTAAGCCAAGATGAGGTTCATAGGACTTACAACCTTGCTTTGTGCGAGCGCAACGTAGCGCAGAATGCAACATACATTTAATATGAAAATCGAATGAATGCGTGATTTCATCATATATATATATATATATATATATATATATACAATTTTAATTAGCAAGTGTAGACATTATGGAAAATAATTAAAGAACTCGATGGTATTTATTAGGAAACATTTAGGACACGCTATGCTATTAATTAACTTAATTAAACGAAAATAAATCAATTTTTATATCTTGTTGTTCCTTTATTTTGTTTTTGTTTTTTATTTCATCAGACCATAAAACATTCGCGTTGGTTTTTCTTCTAAATTTCCATAAGCATGAACGCTTTCTCTAAGAGAATACACAATAAATCTGATTTTGTAATCACATAAATTTCAAATGCAAAACCGCTTCGCTGCGAATTCATCGTATTACAGGCCGCCTCTGCCCTCTTCACTGTTACTTGCTTCGTGATGATATTTGATGCCACTACACAGCTGTTGCAGCTGCATTTGTAACCGCAAACCTCAAGAATATCCCTGAAGCTAATTTATATTATTTACTTTCACTATGCATTTATTTATGTGCATGTATATGTATATATATAAAACCATGAATGCATCTTGTGCATCTTATCATTGCTTTTACGGCACGCAGAACAATTGCTTTTTGTAAGGATAGTAAATTTAAGCCCAAACCATAATTTTTTCATATTATGTGACCTTAATTATAATTTTACACACACACAACACTTTTCCAATTATATATAGCAGATATATTTTAAATATCTGCTTTATGTCACGCACAGGCGCAAACATTTAAACGGAAGGCAAAGTTAAACAATTATTTTAATTAATTTCAAATTTTCGATGAAATTTTTACGTCTTCACAATGAAAATATTTTCCATTGTATTCGCTTTTGAACTTCAAAGGGAAAATCGGGATCGTGGTCCATCGGCAACGAACTTGACAATGGTTTAAAAATTATAACTAACAAGTAATTCTCTTAAGAAAAAAAAGGTTGCTTTCTAAAATCGTTTCAATGGAAAATTGTAAACTTATGGATTATAAAATGTATTAGGGGGGACCGGAAAGTAATATGGTTTTTCTACCCTAAGTTCAAATCGATAAATTTTTACCAAGATTTTATTTTTCATCAATAATGTCATCAATCACCTGCTTTGCCAACAATCGGTTTGCCATGTGATGTGCAAAAGTTCAATGCCGGATCGATAAAAGCTAATTGGTTTTCTGAGCGAAATATCTGAATGTGGCATTTTGGACACCATCCGAACCTTTGAACCAGTATGGTGGATGAGGCAATACCTTCTACCCCCACTCCCATCCGCGCCACTCGTTAATTTTTTGCAGGGCTTGTCTTGCGCAACGCGGTGTTCCATTATTGTGTTCCAGAATTTCCTTTTGCCGATCGCTGGGCATTTTTCAATTAAAGATTGATTTGCTCGTTCCAGTTAATTGTTCGCAGTAAACGTCTCGAACTACAGTTTGTCCAGGTTTCAGCAATACTCCAACAAACACAACAACCTCTTTTAAATCTGGCTCATTCGGAGAGAGCCGCTGTCTTTTGCATTTTGGAATATCATAGAAGACCCATTTTTTATCTCCGGTGATCAAGCGATCGAAAACGTATCTGCCTTCTCCCGCTAAAGCAATAGGTTGCATGTGATGGATCGATTAGCTTTGTTTTCTTTGGACAGATTATGCGGGTTCCAAACACGTGCTCTGCTTACTTTATCAATCTATTGCAAATTTTCTTGAATGGTGGACGAAGTTTATTTAAGAGTGTTTGTTTGACGGTTCCTCGATTGCCTGTCGTGGATTTGTTTTCGCTTCCATCCGTGATATGCCATTGATCGATACATTGATCGGAAAGATCGAAATTATCGGATTTGAACTTGAAAAGTAATCTTTGACATTTACGAACGTTTAATGCGTTCGGCTAAACATCGCAAATGTTTTTGGTAGCAATCGTGTCGTTACTACCGTTGCGAAGCTCAAAAAGCATATTATACCAGGTATGGACCCCATCTGGTATTTGGCTGATCTTTTCGTTATACACTGCAATAATCATTTAAGTAAACAAGTCTTTCTAAGTTTAAAATGCCTTTGGCATGACATTTGGCATAAAGTACACAATGAGCTGCTAAATGACTAACGACTATCGATATCCGCAGAAACGCCATTAATTTTCGGTCCTGCTATTATATGACATGAAAATATGACATGCCTACATTTAAGAAAATATTTCGCAATTCTCATGCACAGATTTAAGATAAGTGATATCGACGGATTCAGTCTTACTGCGACTATTATTTTCTTCCTTCTCTAAGGACAGCATTAAAGAGACAGGACTCATAATAATATACATTGTGTGTTATTCGACTCACAATAGCTTTTAAGCGCAGCTCGTATAATATAACACGCACATATGCATATGTGCATATGCTGATGCTGATATATATGCTTGTACGGTGACTATATTAATTTATTTTCCAGCCTGTTATTCATGTTAATGTTGTAATATTAACTGTATGGCATGTTAAAGTGTTAAATTTCCGCCTCAATTAATTTTTACACGTACCGAGCATACGTGGTGAGCATGTTTTATGCATGCCATAAAATCGCATTAATTCTTGGACACATTGTTGTGACCGCTAACGAGAATTAGAAGTCAGAGCCATTTCATTATCGCATGTGTAACTTCTCAAGTAAAAAGGGCAAACGCTTCGTGATCTGAAATGTATTGAAATTTTAAAAGTGAAACTTGAAAATGAATACATTTGCCAGGCAGAAATCAAAGTATAAGTATATATGTATATATACTTCGATGATCTTATGGCATGTCCTTGGCAATGCCATAGACATACCATTCCGTTTAATTCGTTGTCATGCTCCTGGAGGTTTTTTCTAAAACCTATTTCTGAGATTTTCGCACTAACTAACCTTAACATTCGACACAACTCCTACAAAGCCTTTAAGTATGCATGTGCTCCGGAGTTAATAATAAAGCAAACGAATTTGCTTTGGCTTTTGAGTTTCGTTTGAATAGCGACTGGCCGAATAGGCAAAGGATCAAGATTAACAACTCAATGATCGTCGATTTAAATCTCAAGTACGATAGAGCTCTCAATAAAGCCGCTAGCTCTAGACATCAGTACTTTCAGACTTCAAAGTAAGGTGATAAATAAGTGAAAGTGTGCCGAGTTTATACTTGCAACGGTAAGCCATTTGGATGCGAACCTCTTCCTATCGTACAGCAAAGTATATTCCGTAATGACATTGTATATATTTCCCCGCTCCCTGACCAATGTCCCTTTGGCACGTTATTGTCGTTGGCATGGTTATTGAAGTCTTCCTGTATTTTGGTGAATAAAACGTTGTTCTTTCACAATTTGCTGAGAGTTTTCTTTAACTTGCTTGATAGCACCGTGTATTGCAAGTGCGAATCTATCGTATTGTCTGCAGAATGTCCTCTCCAATCCTTCATGATCCGATTTAAGTTTGTTCACAAGACAGTCCTTTAAGTTTTCGTAGAGATTCGCATAAACACTTTTTTTTTTATGTAAATTTCTTTAAATTAGAAAAGCTGTCAAGTTATTATCCAGTTTTGAGTTGATACAGCGCCCATTGTGGTAAGCGTTTTCATCATCAAATCTTATGTGGCGCACACACACAATTCTAAAATGTTTACTTATCCACAAAGAATAAAATTCAATATATACTTCCATGGCAAACGCTGTCTCGTGAGGAACAAGTTCAACGGTGCTCAGGCAATTTCTTATTTAAAAATCCACCACATACGCCAAACACATTCAAAAACCATTTTAGTATGAATGAAACGAATCTATTTTTATAAATTGGACTGATTATACCCTACAGCAATTGTCGGACAACGGTATATTAAACACCGAGAAAAACTCGGGATGGACGCGCTTTTTATTATTAAGCCGATCTAAGCGTGTCGGTGCCTATGTCCGCCTTATATTCTTGTCTTCAGTTTACAGATCGCAATTTTTGAAATAATTGTATGAAATTTGTTGCTCTGGTATTTTTTTTCCCCTAAGGACGAACGCTATAAAAAATGATTCGGATCGAGCGTATTCCCGTATAAGGTATTATTTTAAAAACTCTTTATACAAACAGCTATATTAAGCGAAACGGTTTAAGGTACTTTTGAAGTGAGCCGTGATCCACTATAATGTTTCCACTTGTTTGTAATTAACAAAGAAAGATGTTAATACATAAGATTTGCCGCTTCTTAACGCCCCAAGATACTCAAAAAGTATAAGATCAATATAAGATTGAGAGACGATCTAATTCCTGATTGCGAATCGTTGACTATCGCAAGTATTGAAACAATAAGCGAAAATGGATCAGGCACCTAATTAATAGCCATAGGTTAAGTATGAAAACCGTCCCGCATCACTCGCGACCAAGTCCAATCTAGAAAACATAGCAGACATCAGTCAAATATTTTCCACAAATATTTTCTAGCTCACTACAAAAAAAATCTTGTAAAAATCATCTCGTTCGACTAACACATATTTAATAAAATTTAATTTTAAAATTTCAATATATTGCTTGGAAGTGGTGTGTATTAAAGATTTGTCATAGAGCGAATATAAATTTTTTACTTTCATTTATTTGATTTTATTGCCTGTTGACCACACAATTTTAATGTTTTTTTTATCATTTTTCCTTCTCATAGGATGAAAATGATTGCAGTTCAGAGAAGTAAAGTATTATAGGGTAGCGTGTAGAGGGTGGAAACCTGAATAAACATATAAAAAATAATTAAAAACTTAACAACTCAATACATTAAAAGGCAACAATAGTAAGTCTTTTTTTTTTTTCGTTCTCCAAGCGTTTTAATAAATCGACAAGTTATGATATATATGCAATATAATTGGATTTTTTAATACCTACCAATCGTAGCGCTGAAAATGTCACATACGACGAAAGCTTGCGTATCCCATTTATTAAAAGAATACATGTCAGCACTACTAGCAAATGACCGGTGTCCTATATAATCTTTGTTATTAAAGTAAAGGACACACTTAGATAAGATCATTATACACGTTCGTACGTGAAATATCATATCCGAGTAGCATATTCGAAGAGTAACGATAAATAAAAATGTTTGTGAATTTCATGCATGGTAATGCAAAGGAAATAATGCTACACAAACAAAATGCGTGAGGTAGATCTTTCCGAATTGTAGTCGCACTCATAGATCGGTTTTGTTGACTTTTAAGTTTGAGAGGAGAAACCATGAATGCTCTGAACTAACTTGCTCCCGCTGATCAAGTTAATAGAGAACGTCTACAATTTATGGATATTGGTCCGATTGGTATTTGATTTGTAAGCGTTCTGAACATTCTCTCACTCACAAACAGCATAAAATGCAACTAATATGACGTTGATTTCCGCTAACTTCATATTTATCAATTTTAGTTATCTTCACGACACCGAAAACAAATTATTTACAGTCAAGTTCGTGCTTCAAGTAAAGCTTTGAAGTCATAGTTGCGATTGCATTGCGTATGCAAACTGGTGGCGGGATATATATTTCGCCATTTCCCTGTTTTGCCTAAATTTTGAATTTCACCTAAGGACTGACTTTAAAGCGTTTTGATGGTATATGTATGTAAGCAATAAAAACTTAGCTGATTTTATATTTTATATAATAGCGTACAGTAATATACTTAACGTAACCACAGATTTCCAATTGGAAAATGCGGCGAGGCAATAGAAAATACTTAAAACGGAAGTAGGAGCAAACGAATAAGCATTGAAGGCACAAAGTCACTTTTTCTTTACAAGATAATCATACAAATCCTATAGGGTTTACGAAACCAATCTTGTTTAGTATTACCAGTAACATTAGAGCGCCATCTGCAAAACAAATGGCCGATGCACATCTGAATACATACATATGCGTTCTATAGTCAATAATTAACTAACGAAACAGCTCTCGATCAAGACCAAGGGACAAGGACCTGATTGTGTTAGAAATGATACGTAGTTCTTAATGCGTAAGTTTATTGAGCACTTTGAGCACTTACCGTTGAGTTCGAGAAAGGCGCTGGTACAGTGTAACTAACATAAAAGCCATACAACAAAACCACAAAAACGTACTTAGATTACTCGAAGAAGCTTCCACTATGCTTAATTAAGCATTTTGGTAATGAAGTAATTCTCTTCAATGATTTGAGCTTCCGAAATATTAGCAAGAGATTAACCTAGTGAAAACTCTTCAGAATACCGAACATAAGCATTACCCCTTTTTTTTTTCTTTTTAAAGTTTTCCTGGAAGCCTACGAGCCAGTAACTTGCAATTGTTTGCCTTTGAAAAATTCCTAGAATATAAAAGAATACCATGAAAACACGATTTTAGAGTGAGGGAATTTAAACTTATCTCAAAAGCCAATTTTCGAAACATAACCCTAAATCCCTATTATATGTATTAGACTTTCAATGCATTGGATAACTTGAAAAGTACAAAAAGCAATTTGAGAAGAAAACAAATTTGAGCATAATTCTGTCATGTCAACAGAAATGCTCAGAGCTATTATTAAATCAATTATATAAACCAAATATAAGAGATTAAAGGTTTTTCTCGAAACAATATTTTCACACGATTGCCTTGGAAGTTTAACTGCAGCTGCAAAACAAAACTCCCTAGTGAGCATCGAACAGTTCTCTCGATGCATTGAAATTTTTTCGAGATTTTCGAGCAACTTTTCCAAAAAACAGTAAATAACTCAAATCGCTACTTTTTTCTTTAAAATAATTTTTCGAGCAAGTCGCACAAAGCCATACTTTCGGAAAATTTCCGCTTTGTTGTTCTACGTACAAAAATGCTGCACACACAGTGATGCAGCAAAGGATGTCAGAGAAAAAGGTCTCTAGTTTGTTCGTAAGAAATACCTAAAGATTCTTTTCCTTTGTAAAATTTCGCAATTTTTATATAAATGTGGAAAAACAACAATACTTTTAGCGACCGATAGGTGATATTACTGCTGAAACATGAAAAATTCATTATACAAAACTACAAACTGAAAAATAAAGTTAATCTTTTCTAAGCGATTATAAATCGGGCACAACTAGCATGGAAAAAAGAAGCAACTAGGAAAGCGGAATTCGTGGGGATGTCTTGAATACTAGTACCTAATCTAAATTCCTAATGTATTATTATTGTTTGAGACTAAGCTTTTTATAGGTTAATTTACAGATTATTCGATATTTAACCAATACTTTCCATACAAATCGCACGATAGCACTCCAGACTTAATTACGACCTTATGACGTACAAAAGAAATTCATTTGAATGGAGCGAAATCGTTCAATTGTGCAACAAATACACACACTAATACTATATTATGAGCAACAGTACACATATTGGCTATAAGTTATACTCTAAAACATAAATAACAATGCGTAGTCATTTCACTGCGATGCAACCGTAAACTGCTTATTATAACATTACGTTGTCAATATGTTAAGGTCATGAGTGATGTACATGAATGACAATCGGAAATATGGTTCCTGACTTGTATGCATTCATAAAATCTAAACCTCATTAAAAATTTATATTCATTTTTTTTTATTCTCACGTTAACTTATTTAAAAAAAAAGACAAACTGGCTTTTCGCTTATATAAAAAAACGAAACCAATGGTACACATTCCGGCAATCTTACATTACAATATATTGCTTACAAACGGCGACCACGACGGCCACCCTTTCTGCGAGTTGAATCCGATGGAATGGGTGTAACATCTTCAATGCGGCCAATTTTCATGGATGAACGAGCTAAAGCTCTTAGTGCCGACTGGGCTCCAGGACCGGGGGTTTTAGTCTTGTTGCCACCTGTAGCGCGCAATTTGATGTGTAAAGCAGTAATACCCAAAGTTTTACATTTTTCAGCAACATCCTGCCACATAAAATATATATGTTAGTAATTTTATTTGCGCAATAACGTAGAATCGAGCGAAATTTACTTGGGCTGCTAACATAGCAGCATAGGGAGAAGCTTCATCACGATCTGCTTTCACTTTCATACCACCAGTAACACGGGCTATGGTTTCACGGCCCGACAAATCGGTCACATGCACGAACGTATCATTAAAACTTGCATAAATATGCGCAACACCGAAAACATATTCACCATCACGCACTTGAGGACCTAAAGATACTTGGACCTCTTCCTTTTGAGCTTTAGCTTTACGGGGTGCCATCTTGTTTTATTATCTGTGTAGTAAAATATAAACAAATCAAACGCTTTAGAAAATAATCTTATTATCAAAGTAGGAAAAAAGAAAAATTCATGTATCTTCTCTACACAAAAAACTTATTTATAAACATCGCTAGTATAAACACTATATTGTATCCCCGAAATTAAATAATTCTGATGTTTAAGAATGTTAGTATTTAATGACACTTTGCTATTACGTTAATTTTCGTAAATTAGATTCGAATTTTCCAAAAACTTGAGAAACCTTTATTAAAAACTGACCCAACTTCGTGAACCGGATACGGGAAAAGAAAGTATAGTAGTGAAGATTTGCCAAAATTACTAAAACTGCAAGAATGCCTCTCTGAAGAGTTACCAGATTGTTTTTAAGAGAGCTGATTGAAAGTTTTTTGCTTTATCAATTGTATTTTATAAAATATAAAAAATTAATTAATTATATTTGTATTTTTATATTACGACAACCTCATTATTATAAACCATTTTAATAATATCATATTTTTATTTTGCTATTACTTATATATCTCTCCTTAACCAAAACTAAGCCTTTCAAATTTGGATGGTTTTTCAATAATATAATCAGAAAAATTCATTTCTAGATATTGCGATGTAGGCTGCGATGAGGCTACAGGAACGAAGCCTCTAGTCATATAAGAAACAATTTATTTTTCTAAACGGCATCTTTTTATTCGTGAAGAATAGAAACATCATATAATAATTTTTTTTTTCTTTTGAGCTCAATGCTTTCTTTTTAGTCTAAGAATTTATTTCATTAGTTTACAAAATAGTCTACAAAATTATATTAATAGTCGTAATAATAATAAAGCTTTTTTGAAATTTTCTCAAATTTCAATTAAAGTAATTAATTAGCTAAAGGAGATAAAGTTATTCCCATTATGGCCTAGTTTGGTTGCTATATTGTTAAAAACAAACTTTTCGGGTAGGGTTACGGTTAAATTCTTCATACAGAGTTGTAATAAAATAAGGATTTAGCTTGATTTTTGTACTTGACATTTGCGAATTATCATATTTGTATTCCTTTGCGTTATAAATGTTATACAAATTTATATCGCCTACGAACTCTATTTTTATCCCTGACAAGTTTGTGATAAATATGAATTAAACCTACTAAACATATTTTTTGAAAGTATTGGCAGCAGTGTTTTAAGTGAGATTTTGTTACAGCGAAAATATCGACAAAGGAATTTTTTAGCTCCCCACGACGCGACAAAAAAATTATAGATAATTGTAGAGAATTTCTTAAATTTCCAGTTAAAAGTATCTCAAAAATTGAAAAGACAATTCTGTGCATTCAGTGTTTAAAGAAACTTATAGGAAAATGTAAAATTTAAAAGAGAATTTATTGAACAAATATAAGTGTTGCAGGCGAAACGAACAATGATAGCACAGTGTAAGCAAGAAAAAAAGTGAAAAAAGTTCTCTAAACAAAAATATGTGCAGAATATTGATTAAGTAATTATTCATTAAATATTGCAAAAAAGCATTGAAAATTTTACAAGAAAACTATCCATAAAATCTCTTTTAAAAATATTTCATTTGTGAAGAAAAAGAATTTTCCTTAAAAGAATAGAAAAAAAAAAAATAGAGTGTAGAAAAAATGAAGCGAATTCATGATTAGTGGATGAAGGTAGAGCGAAGAAGGCGAATTCATAAGGCATTTAGAAAAATAATAACAATGAATACAAGAAAGTATGTAAACAAAATATAATTACAGCAGCAGAGAGTAGAGAACCAAATTAAAAAAAAAAAAACAAAAAAAAGCAGCTGTTGGGTTCCGTAAAAGAGAAAAAAGAGGAAAAATTACAAAAAAATGATTAGTGTTTGTGTGTGAGTTAGGAGATACTGGTTGTTGGAGTTGTTGAATTTGATTGTTTATTGGCGTATACGTATATAAATATACATGTATATATATCCGCATATATATATATAAATATATATATATATATATATATACGTGTATATAGATGTAGATATAGATATATGTTGCCCTTTCAAAGTGTTGATATCGATATTGTGAATTTTTTATTTTCTGAATTGTGTTTACGCGCAAGACATCAATTCGTGTTTACAAAGTCATTGTACGGTAACATATACATGCACACGAGTATATGCAAGAGAAAAGGTACCTAAACGCGAGTCAACTTTAACTAAACTCCTATCGAAAAAGAACGGTGAAAATAAACAATCAACACATAACACACTAGCCGTACATAGGAAGAGCAACAACAACAGCAACAATAACAATAGCAACAACCACAAGCACGACGGCAACAGGAGCATTGAATTGGGGAGATATTTTTTTGGTGTATTCGTTTTGTTTTGAATGTTTTTTTTTTTTTAACTCCCATTCCTTTTGATCAGCATCTTCGTCAACAAAAGCGAACATATCAAAGAGTGTGCTCGACAGATCTGTAGATCTTTGGGAACTGCCTGTCTCACTTGCAGCTTATTGAGTGATACTTTTACTTCTCTGACTCTGACGTTTACGCTTTGTTTATTGACGATGTTTGTATTGCTGGGACGCTGCAGTTGATTTTATGTTAGCATACAAAGGAACTCGAAAGCAACGAATGCGTTGCCATCGTCGCGTTGCTTGCATTTGTGTTTGTGTTGGTATAAACTTTATACCTTACATCCCTATCGAAATCAACGGATAAAATTCTGTTATTCGGGTGTGTGCGTGCAATTCTTTTTTCGTTCTGTTGTTATTTTCTTTAACACCATATACAATATTTGAGTTGCTTATGTTCCACAGAACATTCGTGGGGGGTGAATAAACGATAAAACAAAGCTTCCCCACTTCATGGCAGTTGTTTAATTTGTTTCACCACGTTTAAAACGAGTTCACATAGTACGTGGAGAGAACGTATTTAAAAAAATTGAAAAAGAATTGAAAAGAACATTTTAATTTGGAATCTTAAGGTTATTTTGTGTCGCGTTGTTGGGAGTAAACACCAAAAATCATCCATCAAACATTTTACGTTTATTTAATAAACAAAATTGAGGAAAATACTGTAACAATTTTCCAATGTGTAAATAAGTTTTAAAACTCCATATTTTTGAAATCTTTTAATATGAAATATCATTAAGAAGAAAGAATATTTAGATTCTAAAGGAACTCCCCTTTATTGGCTAATTTTTGAGAATCAACGTTTTGCGTTTAGGGTGTGCGTGTAAAAATGGTTAATCGTAGTAATAATAGTAACAATAACAATAGTAATAATGGTAACGGCGGTAATGGGCCAGCAGCTGATGCCGCTGCTAGCGTCAATAATCGTCGAAATGCTGCTAATGCAGCGGCTGCCGCTGCTGCTGCTGAAGGAGCAGCTGCTGCTGAATGGGTTCATGAGGATATGGATCATTTCAGTTTTGATGATTCGGACCGTTTCGAAGAGGACTCATTATGTAGTTGGAGTTCAGAGCCTGAATCCTTGTATAATAATTGGCGCGGCTGGAAGAAACCTTCCAACTACGGCTTGGGCAATGGATCAACAACACTTGGTGCGGTAGATGTTGCTAACAATACCCGCGAAAACACCGTAACAGGTAACCATCCCCATTCATAATAATATGAGATATTCGTGTACAACAGATAATAAAAACAATATTTTACTCCACATAGATAGATAACTTCTTATTCAATACAGGCTGGGGATTGGAGTTTAGTTGGTGGTTGTTAAATTTTTTTTTTGTATGAAATTTCCGAGTACTTTAAATTACAGAGTTTAATTAATTAACTGGCGACCGAAATATGATTTTCAATTCGGGATATGTTGAGAGAAGCAATCTCAACAAAGTGTACTGAAGGTAAAATACTTTCAAAACAAAGTAAACTTACAGGATTTTCCACAAAGCTAATCGATAACCTGTTCTTTGCATTCGCATATAATAAGCAATTAAAGCAACAACAACAAGAAAATCAAAAGTAACAATTGACGAAGTTGCAACAACATTATCAAAATCCAGAAATATCCTCCTAAAAACCAAAAGTGAAGAAAAGTACATTTGTTTTACGGTGAATATTGGGCACGCTACACTTGAACAAGGGTGAAGGCCCTTGATAATTGCAGGTGTGTTAATAGGCGGAGTAGTAAAAAATTTTCTCTTCAAATCTTCACTTTGCTTTATTAATTGATTCGGCCCAGCTCGCAGATAGATAACCTTTGTTTATGCTCAAGACTATCGAAAATAATCTTAGGAAATCTTGAGTTGCTTTCAATTTTCTGATGCACTTTGCGTGCAAGTCAGACTTGATCTATGCATTTAATTTAAAAATACACACACATATCCTATGTCTCGGCTTTTTAGGTTTCATTGTTCCGATCTTAAAAGCTCCGGTGACAGAGGATTTGTATTTTATAAAATTATTGATGCATTTATTTATTTATTACAAACAGAATCACAAACTTAATATACTTTTATCCTTTAACGATTGCTATGAAAATAAAGAGAGATATACGTGAAGGCAGAAATACAAAATAAGAAAAAAAAAAAAAAAAGAAAAAATAAATAAATAACGTGAACAATGGCTACATCTACAAACAATCTCATCACCATTATTATTATTATTGGCCCTTTCGTTGTTTTTTGATTTTGTCTTGTTTTTATGCCCATCACCGAAGGATGAGAGCCGTATTCATTTCGACAAAACGTATGTAACGCACAGAAGGAAGCGTCAGAGAACCCACGAAGTACATGTATTCTTGATCACCATCAAATTCTAAATTAATTTAAGCATGTCCGTCTGTCCATCTGTTTAATGCCTGTTATAAAAATTCTCCTGGTCGTAAATACGAAGCAATCGACTTCAAATTTAGCCGAAACATTGAAAGTTGCTGACCGCACGTTGATATTGAAAATGGACCAAATAGGGCGAAGAACGCGCCCACAGCACCACCTAAACTGAGAACATTGAGAGTAAAAAATTGACTTTTTATAAATGCATACAAAAATTTGAACGCTTATTCCATGGGCGATGCGTTAGCATTTGTACAAAAATGAGAAGAATTGACCACGTCCACCCAATGCTATAGTGTATCAAAATTTAATTTTTTTTTCAATACCTTGTAAAGTGCAGAAACGAGCTTCAAAACCCGCATAAAAGTATATAATTTCTTGGCCAGTTTCAAATTTGGAGTGCATTAAAACATGTCCGTCTGTTCGTCTGTCCATCTGTCTGTTAGCCAAACTATGTAGCATTCCCCCGTTCGCAAACATGAAGATGTCGCCTAAAAATTTGCAAAAAAATTTGGAAGTGCCTTAAACTTTTCAAAGCACATGCCTACAACATCCACACCCACTGCTGTACCACAAAAACTTTTATTTTGAAAAAAAAAAAAAAAAAAAAAATGGGAGCCTCGCGCACTCCATATTATTGAGCGTGAAAATTTAATTCCTTTATTTTTGTTTTCTCTGAATTGTGATGGGTATAAGAGATTCGGTCACGGCCGCATATAATTCTCTTACTTGTTTTTATTCTTTTCATTTTATTTCGTATTTTGTACATACGTCATGTTATTGCTTTGGTTTACTTTAATAAGGTCTGAAAATCCCGTTGTTTTGCTTTTCGATTTCGATTTAAATTTAAAATCGTGACTTGTCTTTTGTTTAAAGAAACTCGAAAACTTTGTTCATCATTGCCCTGCTCACGGTTGTCGCATATGAAAGGACTATAAATTTTGAGGTAATTGACAGTGAACAAGACTATTGAACAGCATTAAGTCTACTTACAGACAAGTGTGTGGAGAAGTAGAGTAAAACAAACGCAAGAGAATATAAAACGAAGCAAAAACCCCTATCGAACAGTGCAGCTCAGTAAGAGTGAATTAAAGATGAAAGAAAATATATATCGAACATACTACTGAATAAAAGTTTTTTGTTTAAATAGATTCTCGATTGATTTCATAAAACGCAATGCAATACTCGCTCATCCAACATATTATTTTCGTTAATATAGCCAAAGCCTATGCTTGCTTATGCTTAGGCTATTCTCTGAATAACGTCTGACAGACGTTCACTTTGAGCAACACAACAAAGTACATATACGATCGTCATACGTACGTATAAAAGCATATGGTCAACCTTAACATCTTATCTCTCCAAACGCATCATACCTAACTAATCTATGCAGTCGTTGTATAATTTCAAAAATCTTTTCTCTAATTGACTGGTGTTGGACTTGTGTTCGTTTATGTTTGCTGCTACTTGCATATATATATATATATATGTATATATATATGTATATATATGTATATATGCATATATATATTTATGTAAGGATGTGCACAATATGTGTATGTATATTCATACAAATTGATTTGTTGTATTATGTAGAAATGAATTTTTAAATTGACAATGATTGGAGATTTATGTTGATGCTGCTGCTGCTGCTGCTGCTGCTGCCATTACCTCTCTCCCTAACAAACAAATAACGATAATTTCATATCTTGCAATTGCAATCATTAGTTGCCAGATTTGCATTAATTGTGTGTGAGATTGCTTGTGGCTGGAGATATCAATAAGAGATTTAAAAGCGTTACCTATAAAGATGGTAAAAATTTAAATAAAGTTAATGGATTTTTGGTAATTTTTAATCAACTTTTACATGAACACTTTTCATGCTCATCTCAAGAAATTGTATTTGTGGATATAATAGTTTCTCATTCCGTTTCCAATACAAAGATGTGCATGGACGATAAAACTCACGCACACATTTATATGTAAACCTATAATAAATATCTATATATAAAATTTGTCTATAAATATATACAACATATATATATATATATATATTTATAAATATATACAGTGAGTCTCATTAATATTGGATTTTGTTGCTCGGCAAAGGGTGAACGCTTGTTAAACCTAAACCCAGTCCATTGTCCAAACATGAAAGTTTTTTTTTACTATTTTCTACTAGAAACAAAACATTATTCCAGTAGACAAGAAAATTAAATAACGTGCGAGGATCCAAAAAGGCTTGCTATTATGTTCTTGTATCAACGGCGGAGTAATGGCAATGGTCATGTATAGGTGTCGATGGATGGCCTTGTAAACAAGGAGGGGTAATATAAGGATATTGAAGGAAAATTTGGAAGAAACTGCAGACAGACAAATTTGGTATTTTGGAAATATTCAAATTCTACTAAGATAATGATCTCAAGTCCAAGTCTCGCTTAATTTAAGAATGGATTATATATAACTTCTCCTAAGGTGCTTCACCGTCTTCCACAATCAACAGGCATGAACCCCCATCAAAAATATATGGGATGAATTAGACCGGCTCGTGCGAAAACACTCAATCTCTTCCGTCCAAGATGTGATAATAGACTACAAGAATAATGGATTAAGATCCCTATTTCCTACACAAGAATAATTACACAAAGTATGTCAATATGTTTAACCAACGTTGTTAAGCAAAAAGGATACCCCACCGAATATTAATTTTTAATAATATGCTGTTTTCTCCGTATCTCCGTATCCTTCCTTGTATGAAAAACACCCAATATTAATGACGCTATGTTTCTTGAGTTCTTGAAGTTATACAATAATTCTTATCTACTGGAATAACGTTTTGTTTGTCTTTTTTTTTAATATTTTAATATGTATGCCTTAGTAGTACAGAATGGTGAAAAAAGTTTTCATGTTTGAACCAAGGACTAGAACTTTAACCAGCGTTTACTTTTTGTCGAGCGAAAAAACGCAATATTAATGAGACTCACTGTACATATATATGTACATGGGGAAGTTTTCGATTGCACGAAATGGGACGAAAATTGAAAATCGGTTTAATTCGATCGTAAATACAGATCCACAGCAGATAAAAATCGAAAGAAAATTTAAACGCGCTTCTCAAATATTTCGCTTAATAAAATGCGAAAATATTTTTCAGTTCGTTAGATAAAAGCGTGTTCATTAGCATGCAACAGATGCAAAATTGTAAGGTGTCTATTAAGTAGACATCACCTGCTATTCCTCCTTTCATTTCTCAACAATTATCTACCTTTAGTTTTGATGCGGTTTTTGCTGGTGGCAAATTTTTTGAATGCATTACATATGTAAATGTATATGATGTGTTCTCCATACATATGTGCATACGATTTTATTATCTGCTTTAAACAATGTATACTTGCTTTTATATACATACATACAAACGTATATATGTAGATATAGATAGGTATGCATGGTTTAAAACGCTGGTGAACAACTGACCAGCCAAAAAAACAAAGTAGAAAATAAAATTCTTATCATAAAATGAAGGAGAGAAAGAAAGAAAACATGACCGTCATCGTTTTAATTTCGATGCTCGAGTATAAATTTTTAATGTCTTACAATGTTTTTACATATCAATCTGCGTACGATGGCATTATATACTAATTTCGGCGTTACATTGGTTGCACTCGTACTTATGAAGACTCTGTAGGAAAAATAATAAGTTGTGTGAGATTTTTATTTCATAAAATTTATGGATTGCTGATCATTATAAACAATGTATTGCCCAATTTTATCATGTCCATCCATCCCATTTTTCGTGCATTGGCTTGGCCTAATCACAATTCCAAACTAATAAAGTTGTCCTAAAATTTCCATTGATTATTTATAGTCCTTCGCTCACAGCGATGCTTTAAACTACGGTTTGCAAAATTATATTGAAAGCTTTAACGTGGCTTAGAAGCTTTCCGTGCATAGCTTGATGTTTTTTAACCTAAAGACTCGTAGAAATGAATCCACAGTGGCAAGCCTAGTCTGTAAATGTGTTGCCAAGGTAAAGATATATGTGCGGAATGTTATATATATATATATATGTATACCATATATGGTGTCATATGATATCTAATTGGGCGAAATAATTTTCGCTGTGTCTTCCAGTCAAATATTACATGCATATAAACTTGTTGCACATCGGCTTAACCACGTCCATTTGGCGTCTGTCTGTCAATCGAAGATTAAATGTCAGATAGTAGAACATAATCACACATTGCTTAAATATAGTTGCTTTTATTAGTTTTACAATTTTTGGCATTTTTTATATGCAACATCGAAGAGCTGTGTGTATTCAATCGTTGGAAACACCAGAAGGAACCTTCCGCGATCCTATAAAACATGCATATTCATCAAATTTTGAATTGATGTGGTATGCTTGTCCGTTCGCCTGTTCGTGTGCTCATAACGTGTAATGTCCGTAGTAAACATCGGTCCCAAAAATTTTCAGGTTTTATTATACCGATCGATTCAAAATCACTTTTTGAAACGGTTTAAGCTTAATTGTGTGTATCTGTCCGTCCATCTAGATTTTAATGGAATTTGTTACACTGACGTGTTTTGGTCCAAAAGTGAACGTTACGGAAAATTGCTTGGATCGGACCACTTATTCGATTATTTCGCATATAAGTGTTTAGAAGGTCTATTGTACACGCCCATGCCCCTATGAATACTCCCGCCTTCTTTGGATCGGAGCACCATACTGTGTCCGGTGTAGTAAAATGGTCGCCAAAAACTTGGTGTTTCATTCTGCAGATGTCCTCACATTCACATGGAATATGATGGGACGTTTCACTCGTCCTTTGGCAGAATCTGAATGAATCGGTATTAAATAAACCCATATTTTTCAAATGATATCTGAGGGAATTGTGATCCGAAGGCAGTGACTAAACGTAGGTCCTTCTTTGTTCTAGTAGTTTGTGTGTCCTACCGGAAAATTTTATGAATCTTTTTGCCTACCGTTGTTCTGCACATTGCTTTCAACGGCAATCCGCTTTATTCTGTGGCCATTGCGATACCAGCCTATTAATGTGGCTTCTTGGTACGCCAAAGAACGGTTCAGGACCTACCATGGCCCCTCGGGGTTCCGTGTTAGCTAGACAACCCTACTTAACCCTTTCGTTATCCCCAACACCTAAATGGTTCGGCACACCCGTATTAGGTGCACATCATTGTGCCTGCCTAGCTCGTTCAGTGTTTCAAGGTACTCCAACACAAGCCTGGATGTTATCATTCGTCCCGTTAGGGATTTTAAGGTGGCATGGCTGTCAAAGTGTATGCTGACCCGTTCTCTCCTGCACTGCCTTCTTAAGCATTTAGATGCACATGCAGTGACTGCGTAGACTTCTGCCTGGAATATGGAGGGACTATGTCCCATTGGTATGGCCTTCTGGTAACTCGGGCCACAAACTCTAGCCCCAGTTTTTTTCCAGTTTTGAACCGTCGGTTTAACATTTCCTTGATTCCACCCCGTGCTTAAAAGATTGCTTATCCTAACCCGATCTATAGATGTCCCCTAAAATGACCCTCTGGTGCCCTCCTTCTGGGGTTTGCAAACGTTTTGACAAAGTGAAAACAACTGTAAAATTATAACAGTAAAACTGTAAATGTTAAATAACATGAACGAGAATTTTGAAACTAATTAACAACAGAGTGTCTCCACAGTTTACATACACATTAATGCATGTATTTAGAAAAATAGTTTTTTTTTTACATTTATTGCATGTTTCTCTTCGAAAAACATTGTCTGCCAACATGAACATTTTCTGTCCTTTCTTGAATAATTCCTTACGGTTGAGAACATTTGAATGTCATTTTTACTAAATGAGAGTTTCGAAGGCAGGGGGGAGTATGCATATATATATATATATATATATATAAATATAGTTGATAGTTGTGTGAAAATGCGATAAACAACTTGAGAATGAGTAATGTGTGAGTATATGTATTTGTGGCTACATTGTGGTATCTACATGTGTGTGTGTGTGTGTGTGTAAGTTTAGTACTATATGAAAGGTATAAAACCTAATGCAAGATCAAATGAAGGTGAAAGAAAAGATTAGAAGGATTTCAACATTCTTTCATGCAGATGTGAGGTTACAAAATACCGTAAGCTATGGTTACTGTCGCTGCTGGTTAGATATTAAGAATAATGCAAAGTTACATTTTATTTGAAAAAAAAAGAAGAAGAAAAACCACATCTACGATTTTGGGTCGCTTAATCATAGCCGTAATAAAAACTATTGTTATATTCATCAACGAAGGATGAGGGGTATATTAAGTAAGTGGCGGCGTTTGCAACGCCCACAATGACGCTCCAGAGACTCCGCTAACTACTATATATTCTTGATCAACATTAAATTCTAAATTGATTCAAGCATGTACGTCCTTCCGGCCATCCGTCCCTGATCGCAAAAACGACACTGCCAACTTCAACTTAGCCAGAAACATTGGAGGTTCTTGGACGCAGTTTGGTATTGAAAATCGGCTAAATCGTTCGAAGGGTCCACACATACAACGTAAACTGGGAAAACCTCTGTTTTGAAAAGGAATAAAAAATTGGTTTCTTATAAATGTACAAAAATTTGAACGCATGTTCTATAGGCGGTGCTGTAGCACTTGCACAAAAATGGAAAACATTGACCACGCCTAACCAATATTATAGTGTGTCAAAGTTTAATTTTTCTTTTCAATACCAGTTATAACGCGCAGAAAAAGCTTAAAAAACCCCATAAAGTACATCAATTCTTGGCCACCTACAACTCTTGAATGCATCTAAACATGTCCGTCTGTTCGTCTGTCCATCTGTATATCTCCAAACTGTGCGGTATTTATGGTAAATATGCTCTTGTTCTTAACTCTACTAACTAAAGATCGACCGACCAAAATTAGCAACGATCGCTATATATCCAAGAACAAATATTATTAAAAAATTGAAAAAATTTTACTCTATGACAGATGTTGGTGCTTTTCGGAAAGAAAACACGTCGTATGCAGAAGAATGATAGGAAGCGGTTTATATAAAGTATCCATTGTCACTAGTTATACGTTTTTTTCCATCTTTTAAGCAATTTGTGGATGCAATTTGTGTCATTAATAGTCTTCCACTTTGGCCGAAAATCGTTCATTGAGCCATTTTTCTGACATCTTCGTACGAATTAATGGGTCGCTCAATAGGTGCGTGAGTTATGAATGCAAAACACAAGCTTATTGAAAGGTGCCGAATAAGGTGTGGTGTGTAAACCCCGTAGATTGGCATTTTCCAATCGGGCGTTTTCAAGGTCTCGTGTGTCCGCTTCGCCCGCTTCTAGATAGATGAATGGATTTCATATAAAAACATGGCCTTATGTTGTTTATTTTGATATTCTGATCGTTTTTTTTTTTTTTAAGTGAATCGTCCAAACTGATCATTTTTTGCTGGCAGCATTTGATATTAGTCGTTTAATCAAATTCGAACGGCTTTTTATCCTCCTGCTTAAGCGATTCGATGTTGCCGTCCATATGGTCAGCGAGCTTCAGTCGAACTATGATCATTTACGCTTGGGACTCTCGAAATGAAACTACTTTTCATCTCCAACAACAATATGCTCCAAAAACGGCGTTCTCTTGTATTGTTCGGGCAATAGAAAAAAAAAAAATGCTATCTGTGAATTGTTTTCATTTACCGCAAATTTCTACATATTGAGCGCACAGCACAATAAACATTTTTTCAATTTATTACTTATGCGGTTTGGACACTTGTTGATCGCGTAATAAACTTGTTTATATATCAAATCTTTATATTGCACATTGCAATTGTGTGCGTGTGTGTGCCTTCTATTCCCTAAACCCGCACTTCAAATTGTGCCTGCTATACCAGCGATAATCTGCTATATTAGCGATAATGAGCAACTTTTACGGACGCTGTTATTAAAAGATGATTGATGGGGTATGTAAAGCACAATTGGAACAATTTTAATTGGTGTTAATAGTGGGTGTGTTAATGCACCGAAGCTGTTATTTTAATTTACTTTTTCAATTTATCACCAGCGAATGTTTTGCTTACTAGTTTTTTTAATTCGTAAAAAACGCTCAGAAATACAAATATCAGAAGGGGGGTGTAAAGTTTAATTCTGACTCATCTTTTCTTTATCCTTTATTACTACAATTTTACTAGGGTGGGAATAATTGAAATGCAAATGCAATGTGTCTGATTTTAATGGGTTCTTAACCTGGTAATACGCTCCATAATGCGCCCAAAAATGCGCCCAATCGCTTACGCTCTATGGCAGAATCCGATTTAAAACTTTATACGGGTATTACAGGATTTACAAGAGAAGTGAATCGGATCGGGTGTTTGACAAGCATCGAATTGCAAAAACAAATGTTGAAATTAATATCATAGCAAATATCAAACGTTTGCTCTACGGCGAGTAGAATTTTCTTAATTATTTCGTAAAACACTCTGTTAATCTAATTCTCGCACTGACCATTGCTCTAATCTTTCGTCAACATGGACCGTGAATGGATCTTGAAACAATATGATTTCCAATTTTTTTAAGGTAAATTATCGCCTAACTAGAAAACGAAAAATGTTTCTCTAACTCCTCAATGCGCTTTTATCGTAATACCAAAAAGAACAAAAATTTAAGCCCAATACTAAATGGAACGCGTTACTTTGTCCCAACTGAATGAAGAAATTTTGAACTCCGAAGTGCTCAATATATTCTCCTTTTTTCTGTTTTTTCCTTTTACCAAACCTAAACTATATGTATACACGTATTCCTTAAACTACAACAGACAACATCCATTAAAATTTTCTTTGAATTTGGGAAACGAACAGAGAAAAGGCAGATAACAAAAGGAAATGAAAAAAAAAAATAAATAAAAATTTTTGTTTTTATTAAATAGTTGAAAAGCAGAAAAGCAAAAAAGCAGAAAAGCAGGCTAAACTTAAGAAACCGAAAAGAATAAAGTAAATATGCATGTGCCAGTGTATGTATATGCGTACACGTATGGCCACCTACCTATACCATAACAATTTGAATATCATACCACATATATAATATATGCACGGTTGTTCTTCTATGCCTTTATGAATGTATGGATGAGTATACGATAAGGGTTAAATGAAAACAAACACATGTTGTGGTTTCTATGCTCACATTTTCAGGTTGTTCATACAGACATACTGGCACCATTCTCACTACACATCTTCTTCCCCTCATTCTTTTTTCATTGGAAAGTGTGGGCTTTACGTGCAATCAAGTATTGTGATTCGTTGGTGATCGAAAGCCCACTCGCCCACAAACCGTAAATATTGTATATATCTTTTAGAGTTCCAATGGATAGACATATGCATCGGAGGTATTATGAGCAAAATATCTACTTATATATACATATGTATTATTTTAATTAGCGTAAATAGCGGAATCGATTTGTGCATGTCAGTCTGTCCTTTTGTTTGTCATCTCTTGGCCCTTTGAAAATATGAGAACCGCAATCAATTTAGACATAGCTGCCTGTCCGTCTATGTCACTGCCACACTATTATGACGTTAAAATATTATCTAGAGGTTAAAGTTATCGGCCTCGTCGGGATAAGTTTGAAACTTGGTAAAATGTGTCCGTAGGCCCGCCCCAAGCACAAAGTTCAAATATTAAGGCTCTTTAAGGCTTTCAATTACAAATTTTTAGTTAAATATTATATTTATTTATTTATTTATTTATTTATTTTTTTTTTTAGTCAAAAATCTCAGTTCAAAAATCATTTAAATCGGATCAATTATCGGCAAAAGGAGAGATATATGTAGATATGGGTTATGCCAATAAAAAAAATTAATATGCCATTCAAGAAAGTTATTACGGTGTACTACGAGCAGTGGATGTTTTCGCTATCTCTCTTGTGCTGGTATTAAAAGATTCGGCCTAAACTGAACATAATTTCTTTCTTGTTCTTTTCTCGTTTCCTTTTTTTTCTTTTTTTTTTCCTTTTTCTTTCATATTTGAGTACATATCTTATGTTTACACACTTACGTTCGTATATTGTACATCACTTAATATTATACATAAAAAAAGTAAATACCTTTCTTTGTTACCATCACATACTGTTGTTATTTCAAAGCAATTATCGTTACAGTAAATTTATCATCAACGGCATTATTAATGTTCATGATGTTGATGACGACGATGATAATGATGATGGTGTTGGCAATGACGGTATGGTGGTATGATATAAATGAACGTAAATAAATAGAAAAATTTTATTGAAATTGCAATAATAAAAAAAAAGAAGAAAAAAATAGAAAAACAGAAAAAAAGGCAAAAAAAAAAAAAAACATTCCGAATGTCCGCCAAATGAACTTTTTTGTAACGTTCAACGGTCGTTTTGTGATAAGTGCTCGCTGCGACAATGGCTTGCACTTATGTATATATGTCACTGCATATATAAATGCACGCAAGCGAATATATATATATATATATATATATATATATATACTATATATATATATATATATAGTATTATGCAAACGTTACATTAAAAATTCATTGTTTGTATTGTTGTTTTGATTAAAATCATGATTTGATTGTTAGGCACTCATAGGCTGAGAAACTATTATAAATTGCTTATGTATATGTGAATTCATTTGCTATTGCAGCTTGAACTCGAGAGCATATTTATCATAAATACGTTGAGAGGAAAATACCTTTTTACACAGCTGCTCTCAGAAAATGGAGAAATTTTTTTTTTATATTAAAGACGCCGCAGACTTATCATCTATCATTTCTTCCGATTTACCTCAAAACACCTCAAAAACAGCCCAGTCTCTTCCAGTTTGGATCTGTTCGTGGAAAAAAAAAAATCAAGCTGCAATAGATGGATTTCGCGTTAAAAATCGCTATGTCTGTCCTTCCAATTTTCTATTTTAAGAAATTTAGGTTATTTCGGCATATGTTGATCTGGCAAAAACAAAAACATTTTCATACTTAATTTATTTAAGTAAATAAAGCTGTAACTGTTTGCGTTGATCAATCATTTATTTAGCACTTGTTGTGGTACGACAAGCGGGAAAGTCACGTTCGTGTTAGACTGATTTTTCAACATTCGAACACATAATAGATCAACTATTAAATGGGTTTCACCTTGCATTAATTTTGACAAAGGTAAACCTATCATATGATGCACATGAATGGTGAAAATTCATACTTAAAAAAAAAAAAAAAAAAAAATGTTGTGACCTCTGTGTATTAAAAATAAGTCAAAAATTACGGAAACAAGATTGCATTTTAATAGGAGCACAAATAAGTCGCGCGAAAGTTTACTTTTCCTGGATAAATTAAAGGATGATACGGTGAAGCCTTTATGAATGATAAAAAGTAGTAGAACTACGGCGGCCGCACACGAGGCGATCGGCAGTGTGCCATGTATTGTGGTTTGTTGCAATCAAATGAAACCTTCACCAAGAGGTGCTAACAACAATAATTGATCCAATTGCGACAAAAATGGCCCTGATAAGCCAAACGTTTTCAACATGAAGAAATTTGAATGAAGTTTTGTAGTGTCGTACCCTAACCGACGTATTGCTCCTTCCGATTATCACTTATTTGTGTCGCGGGTACATGGTCTATCTGAGCAATGTTTTATCATATGAAGTTAGCAAAAATTGGGTCATCGGTTCCTTTATAGCCTTAATAGATGAAGAGTTCTTTCGATGTGGTATTCGAATGCTGCCACAAACATGGGTAAAGGGAGTGGCTAATGATGGACACTACTTTGAATAAATCGTAATGTATCGTTCTTTCACAATAATTTGCCTAATTTTCGTTAGAAAACGACGGAAATTTCTATGTACTCCTAACACAAAATCACTTGGATCGAGGAGCTTCGCCGGCCCCTCGCTCAAGAATAACGCTTTGCGAGTTTTATTATTAAAACCATTTCAATATTGCATGTAACTTATTCACGTAATCACATTTACACGAATGCCGAATTTATCTAAAAAAAAAAGCAATTTAGTTGAGTCTTATATCCATCGCTCAATTTTTGTCGAAATATTCAGAGCACTCGGGAAGAAGCTCAGCTGACCCTATAAAAGATAAATTGTCAATATTAAATTATGAATTGGTTTAAGAACGTTCGTCCATTCGTGTGTCCTTCTATATATTGCCTGCGGTAGGCATTCTCTCGGTCGTAAAAATTGAATGAAAATCCCTTGGAATAAAGCCAGAAGGATACTCTGATTAAAACATAACTTCCCGCTAGTGTTTAGCGGGTATAAGTCAGAGCGTCGCTTTGAAGAAATACGTTATTCTTTCTGACCTCAAGATGCTTCATTTCATTAGCGTTACTTTGTTTCGCACACTAAACAAAACTCTCTATTGGTCTAATTGTTCTTTGGCGGAGGTTTCGTTGAAGACAATTAGCGATAAGTTTCATTACCTTCATCTAATCAGGATATAATTATGATATATTTAATCGCTGTAATTATTGCTCCGTAGCCATGTGCTAGCCATTATATGCTAAAAATTTCCTAAATATGCATTTTCTACTCATCTTATGTCATCATCATCTTATAATCTCAAGAAGTTAAAAGAAAAAGAAGTTGTAGATTCATACTCTTGGCAAGTTAAACTTCATTTTTATTTGATGGTTATGATGAGCTATTAAAAATGTATGTCTAAGGCATACGAATAACGCTTACTACTTTAGCAATTCAAAAAATTTGCAGAGAGATGGAGAAATCTAGATGGGATTAGAGACGTTCGCTGCTAAAAGATAGCTTTATTTTATGTTTCCTTAAGTTTTCGGAATATAAGGTTGAAATTAGAGTGCAAAGGAGCTCAATGGTGGGAAGTGAAGGGAAATATAAATAATAATAAATGTCGAGTAACGGTCGACTTCAAATTGTTGTAAGACAAGCTTATTGTTATAAGTTTAAAAGAAAAAAGATTATATTAGAATTTTTGAAACTCACCATCTTACAGCAATACAGTACTTTATTAATTTCTCATTTGAGGGCGCGACGTTTGATCGATCGAAGGTTTACGCTCAATATTTAAAATTTATTAAAAAATATTTGTGTGCGGCAATATTTCATTGAATACCTATTATAGATACTCGATTCACACTAGTTGGTGCAAGTGTATATTAAGTTTGTGCAAATGTATGCAACACCCAGAAGGTCTTAAGATATACCCACCTTTCGTTACGCTGCAGCAGATTATCTGTCCGTCTGTTCGTCTTGTTTTCTTGTGTGAAATCTGATACAATGACGTGTTTTGAACTAAGGACAAACGCGGATTGGTTCACTTTTTCAGCTTCCTCCCATATAATGTTGTGTTTTGATAAGTCGTTATATGGGAAAATTTGCAATTTTCAAAATTTTTCGACAAAAGTGGCTAAGCAATAGTATTTCGGTATTCAAAATTGATATGAAAATTTTGCACCGTCTGGGGCAATTTTTTAATCTGCTCTCGTATAACGAAATTTGAAGTTCATATGAAAAAAAGGTATGAATTGAAATTTAAGATAAAAAAAATTAACTGTACTGATGCAATGTGGACAATCTCGGCCTATTTTTTGGATCCCACCCTATGTAAGGATTTTCACGAAACTTGGTCCTTTATAGGGCAGAAAAATCTAAAATTTAATATGTTATGAGGCAAATTAATCCATTGTAGTCATTTGACATTAACGTAAGGTCTACAAAATTTGGACCATCTACGCCTATTTTCGGATCGTATTCTATAAAAGGAGTTTCACGAAAGTTTTGGTTTCTAAAACGAAAAGGTTTAAGTTTTAATATGTTATGATGAAAATTGACCCATAATAGCAATTTGATATAAAAAATATAGACCACGTACATCTATCTTGGGTTTGTACCTTATATAAAGATTTTCAAGCAAATTTTTGCTTTTTAGAGCAGAAAAGTCTAGTCATAATAGTAATTTAATATAAAAATCGACTGTGCTGAGGTTTGCACACGTAGCTCAATTTTCGTACCTCTTCGGCACCGCCATTCGTACGGGAAGTAAGCATTTATTGGCAAAGAAGTCTAATTTTTAATATACAGTTCACATAAAAACGGGGTATAATTTTTGTGTTCCATGGTAAAAAGAAGAATTACGTTAGACAATGCGGTGTACGGTATTCAATAGTCGACCTATTTCGTCATTTGTTTCAAAACAAAAAGTTACATTAAACATGAGTTAAAGAATCAAAAAAAAAAAAAAGAATACAACCTATATATAAGAAGCTGTGAAATTTATTAAATTAGCATGAACTGAAAACGTCACGTTCGGATGATGATCATAAAGTGTTGTTGAAACTGTTTTTTAGGAAACGGCATTGTAAGCAATAGTTCTCGTATACGTTATTTTCCATAAATTCAATTTCAAAATTCTTTTTGATCGCGATTATTTTTTATCTTATAATACGACATATATTTTCATCTATCCCAATTTGCCTATGGATATATCGTCCAAAAAAAGTAATTTTTCTGCTTATTTGTACGTAGAATAATTTGGGATTTCTTGCGATCGCATTGTGTTGTTACTGTCCATATACCTAATTATGAATGTAGAGACGATCAGTCTCAAATGTAATCCTTCAAAACATATGAGTTGAATGTATAGGTATTTTGATCTATAGAAAGTGCAATGTATTTTAAACAACCTGATAACTCTTCCTTTTAAACAATGCCGAATTGTATCAAGTGTTCAATCGAATGCGGTTTTTGTAATTTGCATATTCGGAAGGTCTCCCTTTGTCTTAGCCTCTCTTTTAGCGGGTATTCATGCATAAGCATTTTCATTATTGTGTGATTAACATGCTCCTTTCCTGTATTCGTTGCATTTGTTAAAATTTCGTTGACAATAACAAAATGTTATCTTTGATATGTATTATAATACATTATATCTACAAACATACCAGCAAATATTTTATATATGGCACATACGTAAGTGTGTAAGTGTGTAAAGATGAATGTGTTTGTTATAACCTGAGTCAGAAAACAATGTGAATTATAATTGCATACAAGGGTAAAACACAGCGAACGCCATCACATATTTAGGGGAGAAGAGGTCAGTTCTTTACATTTTATACCAAACATGGAGAGAATGTTGCTACACACTAAATGTATCCTCATGTTTGTAACGTTTAAAAATCCACATAAAGGATACTTTGAAGTGTAATTATCTACAGTTCATATGCTCGTCGTCGTCTGTGTCGTTCGCGGAAGCTTATTTGGAAAGAAAGTTTGGTGTAGACACTTGATGGCCAGTAATCAGATTTGAAAGTGGGACAGTGGGATTTGAAGAAGGGACAAAAAGCGTAATCAACTTACTATCCATAGCTTGTATTGATTTGAATCTCGTAGCACCAAATATTGCAGTGGGCAACCGGAGATGATTCCTCTACTTAGAACCTCTCAGAGATATTGATTTTAAAACCAGTTAAGAGGTCATTGTAAAAATTAACCCGACTGACTAACTGACAAATCTACATTTATCAGATCAGGTTCTAGTGTATTATTTTAAAGCGTTGTGGATCAAAGATTCGGTTTGAAGCGAATATAATTCCGTTACGCGTTCATTTTGTTTTTGTTCTTATTTCTTTTTCTGTTTGTTGTTTTGTTGCTGTACACGACTTGATGATGACATCGATAGTGGCAGTGTTAATAAAACGGAAATCTATTCATATCGCCTTTATATCATTAATATCTTCGATTTTTTTTTTGTTAATAAACCATTACAGTATGGAGAGCGAAAAAGCAGATATATAAATCAAAAAATTTGTCACAGTTTCTCATTAAGAGCTGAAGCTAACTAAAAAGACATATCGTTTTTCTTAGAACTTGTTTTATTTGTTTATTTATTTATAATTTCCGTTCATGTCTTTCAGAAGTTTACACACTCACCGAACTGGCAGCCAAATGTGTTGCTACATATATACCATTCGAATTGGTGGAACATGTCTATCCACCCGTCCCGGAACAGTTACAATTACGCATTGCGTTTTGGAGCTTCCCCGATAATGAGGAAGATATACGTCTTTACTCTTGTTTAGCCAATAGCTCATCGGATGAATTCAATCGGGGCGATCAATTATTTAAATCAGGAGCTGTTAAGGAGCCATTACAAATAGGTAAATAGCCTTAAAAATGTTGAAAAAATGTCTTCGCTTCATATTTTATATTACGTAAAGGTTTTCATCTTTCCGCTACGGTCGTATGCTTGACACCTAACCAGAATTATAATGTAGCGGTAACGTTTGATAGACGGCGTATATCGTCATGCAATTGCACTTGCAATTCAACAGCATATTGGTGTTCACATGTGGTGGCCGTTTGTTTACATCGTATACATTGTGTAAATATTAGTAACAATTATTAACATGTACATGTATAGTACATGTATATATAAGTGTAATTTTATGTTAATTATGTACAATCGGTATTTTTCCTTCCCTTTAACTATTGCATTTAATAGCCGTTGAAGGTATGTTTAAGGGCGCCCGTTTCAGAATCATTGACCCGCTTGCAACGCGATCAACTGCAAAAATTCGCACAATATTTAATAAGCGAATTGCCACAACAAATACTGCCTACAGCTCAACGTTTACTAGATGAATTGCTAAGTGAACAGCCTACTGCCATAAATACAGTGTGTGGGGCTCCTGATCCTACGGCAGGTGCATCAATAAATGATCAGACTAATTGGTATTTAGATGAAAAGACCCTGCATGAGAATATTAAACGTATTTTAATAAAATTTGTCATGCCAGCCCCGATGGTTTATAGGCAAGTAGTGGTTAGCGAAGAAGAATCGAAAGTGTTATTGATTGACGCTTTTATTTATTTTTCGTTTTTGCAGTGATGTAAATTATCTCACCAATTCTGCCCCACCAGCTGCTACAGAATGGAGCTCCCTACTGCGGCCTTTACGTGGCCGTGAACCAGAAGGCATGTGGAATCTGCTGTCCATAGTTCGTGAAATGTACCGGCGATGTGATCGCAACGCGGTACGTTTACTTGAAATCATCACTGAACAATGTATGGCTTGCGACCAATTACTCTTATGGTGGTATCAAACAAAACTCTCTCTAATGATGGGCTCACATGGTCACAGTGGCGGGAAACATTCGAACACTCATAGTAATTCAAAAGCTATTGAGCATGCTAGCAGTTCTTTGTTTGACGAAATTGTTGTTCTTTGGCGTTTGGCTGCTCTTAATCCCGGTCTTGCGCCAGATGAGCGTGATATGCTACATGCTCAATTTACGTCATGGCATCTGAAAATTCTAGATCGCGTCGTAAAATGTCGCATCATCCCCTCATCATATAATAACAAACATCAGCAAAATGCTCGTTCGGATGCGGAAATGTTTGTGGGCTTCAAACCGGCCATTGAAGCATGTTATTTGGATTGGGAAGAATATCCCATAGCTGGTGTAACTCATACTCATGAAACTAATCCAATTTATTATTCTCCTTTCGCTTGTTTTAAACATACGGAAAGCAAGTTTGAATCGAACGGTGGTCAACTGAATGCTACTCAAGCTCTTATGGCAAATAACAAACACTATAATTATATAAGTACTTCGTCAGACTTGGCTGTGCATGGAGGATTCAAACAGCGTCTTGAAAGGCCGTTTCGCGAGCGTTTCTATATATCATCTAGCAATAATTCTAGCAATTCGTCGAGCGATAGCGTGCACGCCCGTTTACAACACGGCTTGGATGGTTCGTCTGTAAGTAGATCTAGCGGCGATGTAGCATCATCCGCAAGAACAGATAACAAATTTTCCACTAATAACATTAATGGAAACTCTGGAAATTATTTGGAGATTGATAAAGAAGCGTTCATAGCAGCAATGAGAATGAGACCAATTCCCAACTCTCCACCTCCTCTAGAACCGCCAGATGGCAATCGGTCCAGCGCTAGTAGCGAAGGATTCTGTGAAAATGAAGATTTTGGCGGCGACAGCAGTAGTAACAATTTGTGCGGTTCGGAAACTGGAGGTTGCACAATTAATCCCGCTATGGCTTCTTCAAACGATGTGAATCAACCACACTCGAACCTCTCAGCCACAGATCCTCCACAGCCGTTTATAGTCTGTCCTCCAAATGCGAACATAAGCGATCAAGGAAAACAAGGACTTTCGTTCCCAACAACATCAACTAATAATCCAGTTGCTGCTGTACTCTCGGAATCTTCATCTGTATCCACAACTTCGTCATCATCATCAAATTCTTCATCAACTTCATTACTGGTGGCTGCAGAAACTGACTCTCAAATTGCGTCAGCATCAGAAAAACCACTTTCTAGCACAGATGTTAGACGGCTTTCTAAAGAAGAATCATTTTCGTCATCTAGCGACGAATACGTGTCTCAGGAAATACCTGAGCGTCTAGCCGAAGATCTAACACCAGTGCCTAGTACTTCAGCTGCCTCTAGGGCAGCTTTGATGAAAACGGGTGTCACTGTAATAACGTCGAAAGCCATAAATGATACAGGAACCAATTTCACTAAAACAAACTCCTCGACTCCAGCCGGTTATTTTTCCGGTCCGTCTACTTCAGCGCAAGCTATGGCTGCTGCAGTGGCTATACCGACGTCCACTGCAAGTGCAGATAAGCCTTTCATATTTTCGAATATACGTCCTTCTGATGATGCTTGGGACATTCTTCTAGCTCGCGCAGAAGGCTTACATGCCCATGGTCACGGACGGGAAGCCTGCATATTGGCAGTACGTTTAGCGGAAGAAATGCTAGCAAATCCGCCCAATTTAATGGTGGAAATGCCACCTGTTCCTAAACGCAAGGGTAAAAATAAAAATGTTAATCCTATTTCGCATCACCTGACAGTGTTGGCTTCTGCAACTCTTACGAAATGTGCGTTTCTCTGTACCGTGTTGTCAGAAAATTCGGAACATTATCACATCGGTTTTCGAATTTGTATTTATGCTTTAGAGATGCCCCGACCTCCAGCCAGCACTAAACCTTTGGAGGTAAAACTGGCTAATCAAGAGGCTGATATTCTGGCTTTGTTAAAGAAAATTCCTATTAATGAGCCAGAATTGGAAGTAATACGGGATCGAGCCGAACGTTTGCGCAATGGTGCATTAAAGTCACGGGGTGAGGCCTTGCTGCCAATTAATTTAGCTTCATACATTTTCGATGCATTAGTTATGCCTTCAGTGTCAATGAAAGATCAGCGAATACGCAATATGAGTATTTACCGGCCAATAAGCGATGAAAACTTGGGCTTTGAAGCTGCAGTGGCTGCTTTGGGTTTAAAAGCTAATGTTTCCGAAGCCGAGCATCCGCTGCTATGTGAAGGAACACGTCGCCAGCGAGGAGAGCTAGCTCTGACGCTTCTGTACTTTTATAAAGACGAACCTCAAAAGATAGCCAAAATAATGGAAAAATTACTCGACCGTGAAATACATACTTTGCTAAAAACGCCTTTATTACCAGCCTATTATTCTAATAACGCTCCTGTGAGAACACCATCGAATTCGGTTAATAGGTCTGGAAACAATGAATACGGTAGACATGGTAATAATGCCGGTATTGGAACTTCACATAATACTGGAAATTTGGATATGTTTCCTCCTGATTATGGGTCTGTCGGGGGTAATAGCCGTCCTACTAGTTCTACAAGCGCTGAATTGGAAGTAAGTATGGTCGGCTTGAATGTTTCTTCGCCAGGTAATGCCGCTTTACTTGGAGCGTGTAGTAATCATCAAGGTATACCCGGTGGAGTTGCGTTAGGTACTCCTAACGCTACTATTAGTCGCACCAAGGATAGTCGATATAAGGGCAAACGTGCGTATCCCTCTATACCGAACCAACCGTCAGAAGCAAGTGCGCATTTTATGTTTGAATTGGCAAAGAACGTGTTAATTAAAGCCGGTGGCAATTCCTCGACGTCACTGTTCACACAAGCAACGGCTAATCATAATCATCATGGTCCTCATCGTGGTTTACACATGTGCGCCTTTCAGTTGGGTCTGTATGCGCTAGGCTTACACAACTGTGTCAGCCCTAATTGGTTATCGCGTACGTACTCCTCGCATGTGTCATGGATCCTCGGCCAAGCAATGGAAATCGGCGCTCCTGCTATTAGTTTTCTCATTGACACGTGGGAGGGCCATTTAACACCGCCAGAAGCTGCTAACATGGCTGATCGTACATCGCGCGGGTGGGATAGTAACTATCCAGCGGCTGAATTAGCACTTTCTGTGTTGCCGCATGCAGCGGCGTTGAACCCTAATGAAATCCAGCGAGCTATTTTGCAGTGCAAAGAGCAAAGTGACCAAATGCTAGAGAGAGCCTGTATCACAGTAGAGAACGCTGCTAAGGGTGGTGGCGTTTATCCTGAGGTTCTGTTTCAAGTGGCGCGTTATTGGTACGAATTGTATTCGCGTAATACTCCTAACAACGGAGAGCACGATCAACATGATGAACATTTGGATCATTCGGCTGCAATGAACCTCTCAGCGATAATTGAATCCCATCAGCATCATGAACTTCAACTGCAGGCGCAGCAGGCATCGCAAGGTGGAGCAATTGTGGGAACAGGTCAAGGAATACAACCGGGTTCCACTTCTGGTGGACCAGGCCAGCCTGCTCAGGTTGGACCAGTAGTAGTGACTACAGCGCCACAGCCTTTCCAGCAAGGTGTGCCTACACTGGCGCCTATCAATCTTTCACCATATCCACCATATGGATTTTGTCAGGGCATGTATCATCACAATATACCATACGCGCCCAATCAGATGCAAATGTATATGCCACCACCGGGACCACCGCCTCCACCGCAATCATATCCAGGTTATCCGCCGCCACAACAACAGTCTGGCCCAGTTGGGCAAGCACAAAATGCCGGTACAGCTCCGCCGCAAGCTTTTGTTCATCAGCCAGGGGCATACCAGGCATTACCACCACAAGCTGCTTATCAAGCAGCAGCCATGCAGTGCGGACCACCCCAATCGTCTTTTATACCAGCTCCACAAGGGCCTCCAGGTTCAGCTGGACCTTCGTCACTGCAGGCTAATTTGCAAGCTGCAACAGCTGCTGCTGTCTACTATGGCCAGGCAGGTCCCCATCAGCAAGCTCCTCCCCCACCCCAACATTCTACACAACAAGGCGTTATAACGGTTGCCACTCAACATCAAATTCGCCAGCCAACTCAACAACATCCGACGGTTCAACAGCAAGGTATTTACCCTTTTCTACCAGCTCCGCAAATGCCCTTGCCACAACAGCAGCAATCCGTGCCGCCTATGGCCGGACATCAACAAATATCAGGTCGCCAAAGGCACCCTCATCAGTTTACGTAAGCATTAGTGCAATTTTGCTGTGAATTTCAGATTTTAAAAAATGTTGACGACTTTACAATTGTTTTGTATATAGCCCTGCTCAGTTACGTTATCTTTTGGCCGCTTACAATGTGGGTATGTTAGCTATGGAGACCTTGGCACGTCGTGTACATGACGATCGTCCACAAGCCAAATACGCCCGTAATCCTCCTTATGGGGAAGACGTTAAATGGTTGCTGCGAATTTCGAAGACTTTGGGTTCTCAATATCTCCATCAATTTTGTGTTTGTGCAGTAAACTCCATTGTAAGTCCCTTCGTATTGCACGATGTAGCGATTGAATCGGCTCATTATTTGGGTCGTAATAACCATCAGTTGGTGATGCCGATGAGATCGGCTTTAACACCATTGGTCCAAAAATGTCAACAGATGTGAGTTCAGTTTGCGAACGAAGTAAATATGAAATAAATATGTCTTTCCGTTGTTCTTTAAGGTATATTCAATGCATTCATCAAAAATTATACCATCTAACGCCTGCCGATTATGAAGATTTTGCCAGTATCATTGTAGCAGCGCGAGCTGCATTTCAGATAACACCCGAGGGCAGTGCTCAGTTTAAGGATTGGTTACAATCCATTAAGAGGTAAAATAGAACAAAAATGTTTATGGTCGATTTAGACATTTTCTTAGTGATCGTTTTATATATTCAGATCTAAATCTTGTAAAAAAGAATTATGGACCCAAATAAATACAGCTTTGCAAAGTAATGCCAAATGACAAAGACTTGACTCATTAAATTTAACAACAACACCTTCATCATCTTCGGCTGCAGTAGGAGGTGCCGTCGTAACGATATCAACATCATCAGCAAATACAGTTACAGCAGGTAAAATATAAATTATTATTTCGTTTTTAAACAGAGAAGCTCTTTTTAACAATAATTTCTTCCATTTAGCATCAACCAATAGCAGTGGTATTACAAACACGAATAATGACACGTCAGTTGGTAATAACTTACGCAATGCTAACTCACCTTTGTCCACAACATCAACTTCATCTACTGTGTCTACGTCCGCCACTACCACTTCTGTAGCCTCATCATTATCATCATCCTCTAAGCCCTCGTCCTATAATTACGGAGGACAAATTGCGTTAATGGATACTCCATCCACGTCAACAGCGGCAGCGACGAAATCAACTACCGTCTCATTACAATCACCACCGTCTATAGTTCAACATAATGTAGTAGCAGTTAATGCAAATGGCAGTACGTCTAGTGTTGGTAGTGGTACCGTTGTAAATAATCCAATTAAAAGTAACAGCAATAACAACGCGAATAACTCATTTCTCACAGATGCATATCACCATCAGCAAATGCAATTACAATTGCAGCAACAATATGAGCAACACTATCAGATACAACAATATCAGATGCAGCAGCAACAACAGCCACAGCAGTTAACGGAATGTTTTGATCAGCAATTGTACATAAGAAATTTACCACCACCACCGCCAACACAGACTGTACAGGTTTATAATGCCGATCATCAACGCTTACATCATCACAACAATCACCATCATTCACATTCTCATTCTCATTCACACCATCATCATCACCATCATCATCATCATACGCAACAACAACAACGACAAATGTATGCTGCCCCTACTGTGGTGTTAACGGCGAATGCTCCTACAGCAACAACAAATCACGTGAATGCAGCTGGTACTGCAATAAATTCAGCTCAAAATCTTAATCTCATAAATGTCTCAAACGCTGGTGGTAACAGTGGCGGTACATTTGTAATGAATTTAAATAACTATACGATACAAAATGCTGCTGGTACAGCCTTCAACGTCTCTAACTCACCATCAGTATCATCTACACCTTCGTCGGTATCGGCGTCATCGTCTTCGTCATCATCACTGTCGGCACCTACAACTTGTGCGATACAATCGAATTCTACTGTGGCCGTAGCTGCTGGTACTCTTGCTGGAAGCTTATCGCAACAAATCCCATTACCACAACAACAACAACGACATCAATATCCTCATTTACAACAACATTTAGGTCACAATTATCATCAGCAACTTTAACAACGTTTTTACCTATACCGACACAATGTGTGTTTGTAAGCCACCCTCTGAAGTTATGACAAAATTGATTTCAATTTTAATTTCACTTATATTTATCACAACAATAACATATATTTTTACTAAATGTTCTTAAATGCAAATCGAGGCGGTTCTCTTCTGATTTGAAAGGTCCTTCTTAAGTTTTACTTTAGTGTTAAAGTGATCTTAAGACTTTGATTTGCAAAAAATATTCAAAGCTCATTTTTTCTTCGCAGCTCATATTTGATTGCGTGTGCACATCTTTACACGTTCATACAGCTCACTATATTTAAAAATTTTCAAGTTTTCCATTTCGAACCAATCTTGGTTGGTAACTAATGTAATAAGGTTGAGCTGATATAATAAAAAGATAAATATCAATTAAGAAAACCCATCCCGTGTTAAAATAACTAAAAATCAATATTTTCTGTAGTTTCACCTTTTTCCGTATATTTTGCAAACATGCCAAAAGAAAAGAACAAAATTAAAGAAGAAAAATGTATTTAACTGGAGGCAAATTTTCTTTTGCTATCTTTTTTGCATTAGCATTTTGCATTAGCTTCTTGATTCTTGTGCCTGAATGTTCGTCTGTGGTGTTGTTATTACTCTCGCGATCTCAATCATTGCCATAGGAAGCTCAAAATTGGTCAAATATTCTCAAATGATGGAGTTCGAAAATTTTATCCAAGAGAACATATATAGTAATACAAATACTTTGCAATTTTTACATATTCACTGGAAGTGACTGATATGCAAAATTTGCCCTAAGGCGAATAAAACGCGTTATTGCGAACCTCTATATTCTTAGGTCATTTTATTTTTTAGATTCTGCCTCGTGTAAGAAAACTATTTTTTTTCGTATACATACATTTTATGAAAGATGGGTTTTTTGTGGATATTTTTTATTTTTTATTTATTTATTTGTTTTTTTTTCTTTTTTTCTAATTAAAAAGACACTTTATTTTTTACTCCATGTTTTTTTAAATAAAATTAGACATTATTGAATTTTTCCTAATATTCATATATATATATGTATATTTATTTTAATGAAAACGCCACCGCTATTTTAATGTTTTCTTAATTAAAATTTTAACATAAAATAATTACCACTGACTGACATTGTTTTTTTAATATAATGTAAACATAATACACAATTCTCAATATTCACCACCCAAGATGAAAACTCGGTTACATATATTCTTCAAAAAAAAAAAAAAAAAAAAAAAAAAACCAGAAAGCGGTATTCGAAAGCTTGCAGGTGTCCCCGTTAGTCCGTGAAACTTGCAAAAATTGAAATTCAGAGTTGCATACATAACCTTATTTCGATCCGGCAAATATTCTGCATATCTATCATAAGGCTTTACTATTTGGACCCAAGTCCAAATATTTTCAATATATTTTCAACAAAAATATTTTCGAGAAATAACTCGACATTCGATATAGAAATAGTTTTTTAATTACGTCTAAATATTATATATGACACTGTGCCGATTTATAATTTTCAATAATTTCTTACACAATTTATAAAAGAAAAAGAAAAGTATCTACAAATAATCAGTCTAAAGCCTAAATGATTCCGAACGATTTGCTAGTGGTGGGTGGGTATCTAAAATTCGCTATAAAGCGAATACACATTTATTACTTGTTTTTAAATAACTAAAATTATAATTATTTCTATACACATAAATATAACCCTATAAATGGGCGTTATTACTCATAGCGATTAGATTATAAAATATCTTTTTGTTTTAACTAATTTGAAATTGTGTTCATTTTTTTAATTTTTTTTTTTTTTTTTTTTTACAATTTTTTTTTTTTTTTTTTTTTTTTTTTTCCTTTGCCATTTTTATTAGTTAAAAATTTTATATTTTGCTTTTACAAATGTATTTATTTTTAAATTATATTTTTACAAAAGATAATATTTTTTAAATTTATGCATATATTTTAAAATATATTATTTTTTTACATTTTATTTCTTAAATTCTAAGTGAAAAGTTAAATGGAATATACATAAATAGAAACTTGGATTGATTTCCAAACCAAAAAAACAAAAAAAAAAACAAAAAACAAAAAACAAAAAAAAAAATCAAAAGAAAAGAACTAAAAGTAGTTTTATTTTTAAAGATGGGAAGCTGATGGTCTTTAATTTGTAACTGAAACTATTTTTGTTATCTCATGCTTTGAATCAATTTTTTTTTTCTTGCTTTATGTATTTCTCAAATATTTTTGGATTTCCCTTTCACTGCTTCTTAATACGATATTATATATATAAATATGATATATAAATATATTGACGTACATAGGTGTAGATATTGTCAGACTTTTCGTCTCATCACTCTTAGGCCATGTGTCGATTTATATATTATATTATATTATTTATTATATATTGTATATATATAGTATATATATATATATATTATATACATATATATGTATGTACTATTATATATATATACATTATATATAAATATATATATAAGTACATATATGTGTATTTATATATATATATACATATATATATATGTATATATATATTTTTGTTTTTTTTTTTTTTGAAAATGATAGAAATCCACTTAATTGCCTAAAATATATCTAAGGATGGATAAGTGTATTATATGGATGAGAACGAAGTATCATTTAATTGGAATACAATTGTGTGTGAAATTTTACATAAAACGTACATGAAACACTTTCAATTACCTCATATTTTAATAATTAAATACCATAAAGAAATTAATAATATATTCTGTACACTGACCTGATAAATATTAATGATAACAACAACAATAACAACAGTATGTCAAATGATGAGAGAATGCGCAACATTTCAATTGGAATTTGATCTAAAAGTATGAATTTCTTTTTGAAGAGCGATTGAAAATTTTGAAAGTCTAAGAGAGAAGCCGATTTATTCAAAAAATTCATATATTATTTATTCAGTAGTAGTATTTTGGATTAATTTGATAACCCGCAGGGAATCAAGATATCTGTCCTGGATTGGTTTTGTCGTTCGTTCAATGATGAGGCGGCTGAAAATCGTGATGAATTGTGTGTGAACAAATAAAAAATGTTTAAAATTTCTGATATAATAATTATAAAGAGAGCGAATATGAAAGCAGGGAACGCATGGATTTTTTTTTTTTTTTTTGTTTAAATATGTATATAAAATTTTTCCTATAAAATTATTGGATTACATTGATCGGAAGATTGTGATAATAGAATTGAATATCGTGAAAGTGTTTAGCAAAAATATCGCTTTTATCTTATATCATATGAGATTTGCTAACTTGGCGTTATTTTATAACATACCTCCCAGAATGTTTGCACGAAAAGATGTAAGAGACGAGTTTATGGTGAATCTTGGATCCATCATCTTAACCTAATATACAATATTTGCAAATTAATTTTTTTTTTTTAGATTTACATTCATCTGAAAAGAAAAAAAACATTAAACAAATCACAGTTGATTATCTCCTATAGGTTGTAAGTAAAAGCAAGCAATATGTTGTTGTTTTTAGAATGAATTTTTCTTTTCTTATCGTCAGAACTCTCTTTCACTTTATGTCCTTTTAAAATAACAATTAGAGGTTCATATGCTGCTTAGGTAGCTAAAATCTCTGTGATTCCGTTCATCGATTTGTGCTTTCCTTCACCTTGACGAAGAAGCAGTCCATTGTCTATGGTTAATCGTATTTGACCGATCGATTACCGCTTGATGAAAAAGGTATCTTTATCAACATTTTATACTAAATGCTCATGCCTTGCATTTGATTCATCACAGGTGATTTTTTCCCCCTTTCGACTTTGGAGATGGAATTGAAGGCGACTAGATATATATTATCTGGTCTTGATTACGATTACTTGGTCTTATTTTCTATACTGCAGCGTACAAATATATCTAATCCCTACAGCGGCACAATTCTGAGTCTATGTGGCTATGCTTACTTTTTCGCCAGATGTTCTAACATCTCAAAAACAAGGAGTAGACATTTTGCAGTTCAGATTCTGTATTCTGGTCTATTGGTCTCCTTGGTTATAATATGCAAATATTCGGCATTGTCAAGAGTCTTTGCACGCTATATAGACCAGGAATGGAAATGGAGAAATTTGATTTACATCAGTTACGTTTGAAAACTTAACTACCATGTTTCTAACTCCAAATGATGCCTTATAAAAAATTGCGGATATTATTTAGCGAAAGAGCGCGACCGAAGTTTTACAAGGAAAAAAAAAAAAGAAAGAAAAAATGAATTCCGTACCTTAGTTGCGCTTTACGATTCATGTTTCTCCACAAAACAATTATGGATTCATTAATTTGTATGCCATAATGCCAAGGCATTCGCCAGCGCAATATTAACGATTGCTTTTCAAAATACTACGAAGAGAAGTTTAAACAATAATTTCTGTTAAGGATTTTCCTCCAAAAGCAAATCTTAAATGAAATTTAAAAGAACTTTTTTCTTATCTACAATGTAATAGCGGTGCGGTAAAAAAATTGAATGAAAAAAAAAAAACCTAAAAAACTTTGATACGCATTCTCCGAATTGAAACAGCTATTCACAAGACCAAATTAACAAAAGAAAAAAAAAAAAGACAACAAAACAAAGGGAAAAAATAAGAATTATATTGTTTTCTAGGAGCGTTGAATTCATTACTTGTACATTATTTTTTTCGAAAGACAATTAAAAAAATAACTTAAAATGTATCATAACTTAACAGTTATCGGTTTAAAAGATAAAAAAAAAAAATTAAAAAGAAATAAAATATATATCTATTGTATGTAGAGATAATTGAAACTTTTGAAAAAAAAAAAAAAAAAAAAAAAAAAAAAAACAAAGGAAAAAGTTTTTAGATGCTTTGGATTTTAATCGTTTGAAATAATTAGAAAATAAATGAAAAAAATTTAATAAAGAGTAAAAATCGAACTCATATATGTATGTATATATAATGTTATATTTATATGTATATATAATATATAATATTATATATATATACATATAATGTATATGTAAATACATGCAACATTATTTATATTTATAGCATTAAATGAAATTATTGTAATAAACCAAAAACACAACAAAAAGAAAACAATTGAAAACTTAAAACTATCTAAAAAAATTGTATAAATTAAAATGAAAAACAAAAAAAAAAAGGATTTTTTAAATAAATGAATAAACTAAAGGTGTTCTTTTAAACTAAGAAATATATATATATACGAACATATTATTAACAAAAATATTTATATATACATATAAATACATGCATAAATAAATACAATTAACCATATTTTAACGAAAAAAAAAAAAAGAAAAAAAGAAAAAAACGAAGAGTTGTATATTAAAAGAAAGCAAATTGTAGTTGTTAAATCTGACATAAGTCAAAGGAAACTCTGATAAAGAATATATTCTTTGTCTCTCTTATTCTTGCATAGTGTTAATTGTATCCCAATCGAAATTTTTAGGCACTCAATTTATTTTATTGATATAACAACCACGCAATATCTAGTAGTGTTTATGGTTTTTTGCTATTCTTAAACTGGAAATAAATTTTGAAAATAAATTAACACTTACACGTCTTCTTCTGCCACATTCTTTCAACATTAACCATAACGCTTAAAAAATTAATACAAAGCAAAAGCAAAGCAAAAAAAAAAATAAAAAAAAAAAATAAAAAACAAACAAAACCAAATCAAGCAAAAGCCAATTCATTTTAGAAATACTTACAAAATATATTATGGAACAGAATAGAACACACAAACAAAAATAGAGAAATAAACTAAAATATTAATTTACTCATACATAGAATCGTCAGAAGAAATAAAAGAAAATACAGCGAAATCCATATACATCTCTCTCATCCTTCAAAAACTCGGCAATCGCTAACAGTCTGTAATCTAAGCACCTTTTTGTAGTAGTTTATGATAACAAAGTTTTTATTCTTTTATTATTATATCCACCATCGAATTATGTCAAAAATAAAAAATATAAAAATAAAAAACATCGCAGATCTCATAACGATAGAAATGTTTTCATCAAACGAAACGCGAATAAAATCTCATGTCAATTGAGACGACACGCAGTTTCTTCTCTTGTACCGCAATTTAAATCGGACACAATCGATGCTTCCAGTTTATCCGGTAAAATTGATCATGATAAGTTCCTGAGAATGGCACTCAATCGATAAGATCATGTTGTTGCATACAATATTCATAGCAATACTTTTTCCCTCCTGCGCTTCTTTGTCTCCTAGGGAAGAGGAGATGACGTGTTCGAAAGATGCTTTTGATAAAACCTGTGAATAACTTACATGTCTTGCTGAACCGTACATCCACGATATAAGATAAAGTGTCGACGTATTAAAATGTCAACAAAAATTAGAAAAAAACTTGACGTTGTAAAGTAAAATGTAAATGAAAATCCTTCATCCTTTAAAGGGCATCTAATATTTACTCCTGAACACAATAAGCAAATGGAACCTGTTTATTTCACCCTATAGCGGTGGAATTTAATCAAATATAATCAAAATTCAAGCTTAAATGTTGTATATTTTTTATCATCGAGATAAAATTTCCTCCGTTTCAGAAATCCAAATGCAGATTGGATTCACATGAAATTTTTCGATGATTTGGCGTGCGTGCCCATGTCATTGAATCTTTTCAATAGCAGCAATTGAAAGGTCCAAGTAAGGAAAGGCATGATACGCTTAAAAATGTTACGCCAGTCACTGTCCATCTAAAAACGTAGTGTGAATATACTCTCAGTTGATAATTTATTATGGTCAAAATTGATTGATGACAAAGTATTTTAGGTGATGGGTATCCAGGATTCGCCTAAAGGCGAATACAGCGTTTTTGACTTGTTATATTATACATATATAGTATATGTATCTATGTATATATATTATATATGTATATATACATATACTATATATGTATATACATATATGTATATATATATATATGTATGTATATATATGCACATATACATATAATATAATTTTAAATTGTATCCTCTTTAGTTAATTTATAATGATTTTAATATTATTATTCACATACACATTAAATAACATAAGATATATTTACTTATATATATATTTATGTGTGTATCATTTATACATATTTATATTATAAATATTATATGAATATACAAATAAAATATATATAAATAAATTATTTAATATATATAGATATATACATATATATGTATATATATAAATATATATATATGATATATATATATATATATATATAATATATATATATGTATATATAATATATATATATGTATATATGTATATATAAGTGCATATGACAAATTATTCTTTTTTTACCTAAAATGAATTTGTGTCATCGTCATGACTTTTGATTGATCAAGGAAAGCTTTTAAATATAAGATTTTTATAGATTTAAAATTATTATTACTTTACAGGGATTAAACTAATATCGATATCATTCCGCTAGTAAATCTTTAAATATACATACGTACATACATACATACATGCATATTATACATATAGTCTTGATCATTCTATTTCAGATTAGTTCGGTGCAGCGATTGCAAATTGCAATAAGAATTTGTTATATTTGTTATGTTCGTTCGGTCGTTTAAAGATCTCGACAAACTGAAATTGATTATGATTTGGAATCGCTTAGAAATATGCAGAAATATTACAGAAAATTTGTTCTCTTACTGCGCTAATTCTGTCACTTGTATATTTACTAAGTTATTTAAAGAGAAAACTTTTAAATATTTCCGTTTATTAACGCGATCAAGGTTACATCGCGCGTTCTTTGTAAAAAGACTATAATTCGGGTATAAATTTATTGTACAATCATTGTTATCAAATGTCCCATTTTTAATAATATTTATTATTAATTAATTTTTGAAAATTCGAGAATTTTGAAAACTAAAAGTTACATTACATCCTCTCACTTACTTACTTACTTACAGTTATATATATAGGACCCATTGGCGATTGTAAGCTTAACCCTTTGATGCGGTTTACCCAATTTTCAATATTTAAAAAAGTCGAAATCATCGGCTTTCTGTCAAATAGCGGCTAATCCTGGACGATTTTAGCTGACTATGAAATTTCACTTACTAGTACTTGCTGAAAAATTTATAAGTCAACTTAAATGCTTTAACGAAGAATAATATTTCTCTCTTAAACACCCTATTAATGGGCGGAGACTTATGTATTGAAAAACAAATCCATAGATGAGATAGAGTGCGTACCGATTAAACGCAAAACGTCGATATATTTTTTATGAAAGTCAAATTCTGATCACTTAACTGATCTTACGATTGCGCCATTATGCCTATAGTTCTGAAGAAAAACTTTCGACTTACAATTCACTGACGTGGAATCGGATTCCGTGTTCTCCTGGATCCTAAGTTAAATATTATTTGTTTTTCTTTAAATTACTTTTAATTTTGAATTCATACCGAAGAGAGAAAATATCTTAAGTTCTAGTAAAGGAATTTACGATATTACGATATTCTTTGTCATCATTGGAATGAAAACTATATATAAAAAACATTAAAAATGAAAAACAAAAAAAAAAAAAGCGAACTAAAAGAAAATCAAAAGGTGTGACATAATTAATTTTAAAAAAGAATTTGTCATATACATAATTTATATATACTAAAATATAATTAATTTATATATAAGAAAATCTGAAACTGAATAGATTTTGAAAAAGCATTAAGAAAACAAAAAAAAGAAAAAAAAAAAAAATCAACAACAAAGGAAAAATTCAATAAGGAGAATCCTTAATAAAAAAAAAAAAAACCAAAAAACCACTTGAAAGGAATTGTTTTACTCTATTTAAAACTTAGGGGAGGGGGGAGCATAAAGGTACGTGTACGAATATGCAATGATGAAAACTTTCAAAATAAAAAATTTATATATAGAACAAGCAAAAACACTATAGAGGGCCACGGCCCACTATTGAATAACCTACATTATGCTACAGTTATTCATTTATCAATATTTCAAAATAAAATGTTATATGGAAAGTGATTGATAAACTGGTACGATTCGAATCAGTCCTTGGACTGAAACAATCCAGTGTAGTAAATTTTGTTAAAATATCTTAAACATAGCGGCCACCAGGTTGAATACAAGCAAAACAAGAGGGACATACGGACAGACACGCACAGATAGTGATTCTGAATCGGTGGAGGGTTTACCTTCAAGTCCTCCTGGCCATTGTATACATTCGCAAAAACTAAATATACTCTTATAGCACAAGTAGCGTAAGCTATAAAAATAAATGACAAGAGGAAAATAAATCATGAATTCATCTAAAGTAGATGCATACAGATAGCTCGTCGCAATTATCGCAAATATAATGTATTGTAATAGGGACTTCATTAGGTTGGGATGCAGTGAAAAGTACTTTTAATGGTGAAGGTACGATGACAAAGAATTAGCTAAGGTATGGGAGAGTGCTTGAGTAAATTCAATTCTATAACACAATGATTAATGTGGATTTAATTAATATTGATCAAGGTCTTGGTATAATCATCGGTATAAATTACGCTCGCCCGTGAGTCAGCCTGTTAATAAGATCTTAAATACACGTAGTGAGCCAATTCAAGGAAGCTATTAGCTGTTGATTTGGCCAAGTTAATTGTGTAACTTAAAATATTGCATTGCTACGCTGGAGTGTAAAGGAACGAGTGTCACTTCCTACATTGTGTCGTTTTCTACCTTTACATGGATTACATTGGGAAAAAAAAAACAAGTGAAGTTACGAAAGTGATTAAGCTGGCTTTGAGTAAAAATGCAAGCTACGAAACGGTTAGAAAATGGTTTGCGAGATAGCGGGCAATAAATTTTAGTTTTGTCTGTGTCGATCAAAAACAACCCAGGAAGTGTTCATCCATCAACTTAGGCTAGGAACTGATCCCGATTGCGGCCTATTCTTCAGAGTTTGTTTCCATCAGCTTACCACTTGTTCAGATCGATGAAGTCATATTTAGCGGATCTGTGATACGCAGAAATAAAAAAAAAGTTTCTACAACATTGGCATCTCTACGCTGCCCGATAAATTTCAAAAGATCATAGATAATGATGGTGGATGGACTTCAAATATGTTTTTCAATAAATTTGAATTTGAATCAAAAAATATCGAGAAGTAATTTATTTTTGAACCTAATAGATAGTAGACTTTAGCATGTTAAAAGCTGTTCAAGGGAAGCGTAGGACAAACGAAACACGATTTAGCTTTAAAGATGAAGAAAGAAGAAGAAGGGGGATTCTTCTACTCAAAGGATTAAAGTACGTGTTCTTCATTGCAGTGAGATTTTCAATTGTCTATCTTACATCTCTGCTTTTTTCCTTTAAATGAGTAAATCTCAGATATATATCGAGAAGAAAAGTATTTTTTGCAAAAAAATTTCAGAAGATTTCTGGTTCTTTACTCAAAAATTTGAAAGTAAATTCAAAGGATTTTATAAAAAAATACCGAGAACGATTTTTTCATTATTTTTACAAATACTAAGGAATTTGCGAATGATGTTCACATTTTTTACGCTTTGCATATAATGCGATGTCTTAAGCAGTTCAAAATACCTTATCTGTTCCTCGTTCGAGGGCTGGGTTTTACCCATCCAATCAGGAAAATATTGTTATTAGGGACTTTACATAATTTTCTCTGGGCAATGTTTAATCAACAAACTGGTCTTTTGCCATGATGAACAATGTACGCCTGTTATCGTCCTACTCTTTTCAAGATAGTCAAGACGTTAGCCACAACACATGCACGCGGCAAATTCGGGTGATTCTCTTGATTTTTCACGTGATTCGGATGTGCAGTAGTGAAGTCATTTTTCATCCGTAGTTATCTAATAGCTATGCAGAAGCTCTGATGTGTTGCTCTTAAACGTCTCGAATCGTTGTTGAAGTGGACGCTGTTTAAATCCAATTTTTTATCCAACTTGTTAAGCACAGACCGAATATTAGATGTTTGCGGTCACAGGTAATTCGTTCATTCTCAGTCGTGGATCGTCAAGTGTTATAGAAGGCTCTTCGAGGAATTTATAATTTTCACCTTCTATCTGAACTACATACACAAACTTCTAGAACTGTGGGTAGATAGCTTTATGGCGGCTGGCTTTTAAATTATCGCTGCGTCAAAATCAAAAACACATTAAATCCGAGGGACACAAGCAGCTCGCCCATAACTACTAAAACATCATATATAAAAAACCATGCATATTAGGAAAAAATATAAGGCTTTTAGTCTGCACATTAATTTACCTTTGCGGTGTTGCCAAACTATATTATTATTATTATTATTATTTTATATTTGAAATATATATCGTGTATGGATCCTTACTTACAAGCTATAAAGGCTGCTGGCATAGGTGACTTAAATAAAAACTTTGGTCCAAGCTGAGTATGGCTTCCTTCTTATTTCACTTAGCAGAAAAGAAAACACATTTACGCTCGGATTTTCTAATAAAAATTTCTACATCATAACCGTTTGAACTGAAAGATATGTAGAAATTTGATCAAAATTTTCCTTTGTTTGTTTGCTTGATTAAGGATCTTAAGGACCTTCTTTGGTTTACAAGTATACGAAGAATTTTATTCACCCCTTAAGCACGATGTAAGTGAGGTGACACCTCTTTCAACTGATAGCCGGCAACTAATTACACTCTACATCGTTAGTGCCTATGCATGTGTATAGAGCATAGCTAACTGTGTGTTTTTGCGTTCAATTTGCAGATTACAATTCCCGGGATATTTTCATAAAATTCGGTATACCGTCATGCTTTGACCCAAGCGCGATTGCCGTTTATAGATGTATTGCATGGAACCATTTTTACGATTGTTACCCTTATAAAGTTTTACCACGAACCAGTTCTTATATCGTAAAAAAAAATGTTGCATTTTTATTGTCTCCCGACGAAACTCGGTAAAAATCGGCATTCGACAAATGATTGAATCAAGTCGTACATAAACTTTCTTTCAATGGCGACAGCATTGAATTTTTAGTCTAATAATATGACTTGATTTATAAATTTACTGCGCTAAGCTTGAGACACATAGGTTTTTGTTTTGGATCACTTGTCGTGTTAGGGTTTCATGGGTTTAATCGAGGTTCCTGCAATTTTTAATGCTTTATAACGAGAACAAATTAAGAATAATAAATTCATTGACACGAAATGCTGAACCATGTAGCTTCACCGTCAACCGACAACCGACAACCGACAACCTTTCTTGTAAGGCTTCTAAACGAAAACTAAGGCGTAATAAGAAGGTATACTTTTTTGGCATTTTATGTCGCGAAAATAAATGACGAAATTTATTACACGAAACCGTTGTGGGGAATTTAAAGGTCGGCGTTGCCTGCCCTATAGAATTTTCATTTGTTTTCTTTCCTTCTGTTTACCTGCGCGCATAGTTGTTATATCCGTCTATCATACGCATATAATGGTCTGCGAGGTAAAAAGAAGGTCAGTGCGTAAAATTTTTCACATTACTGTATAAAAATTGTTGCGAGAATAAATGAGAACGCGAGGAGAGATCGCCCGGCAAGAGGAAATATTAAATTATTTAGACAAAACAAAACAAAGCATGTATTCTAGGAGACAGAGGAAAATGAGTAAAGCGCTAATTTACTAACACACCTCATATAATATAACATAAGTATATATTTAATACTTAGGCTGCGCTAAGTTAGCCTATGAGAGCAATAATATTTGTTCAATTATTTTGTTATTGCAATCGTACCGATTATAAAAGTCTACTGCTTGGTGATATATTCTGTCATTTGACAAACGTCTTTCTAATATAAAACAAATTGCTCGAGCTTTGTTTTATATACTAAACGCTCGTCGTAACTAAAATAGTAAAAGTAAATCTTAGTACTCTTTGTTGCTTGTTCGCGGTGGGTTTAGAATTTAGTTGCTTATGGTTATCGTTAGCATCAGTAGTAACATTCATACAAGTAATAAATATCCTTGTCAAATACAAATAAAAGAATCCTTTTTTTTTTGTTTTTTGTTTGAGAGAAGCTATTAAGTTAAAATATAAAGAAAATGCCTTTTCCACGCGAACAACTTGAATCGGTGGTTAATGAGAAATTGTGTAAAACCGAAACAATTAAACTGAGGAATAAATATATCGGGTAAGTTTAAAATTTTGCAAATAAAATTTTTTAATTTTTAAGTAAATTATTTTATTAGTTTTTGTTTTTTATTTATTTATTTATTTTTTTTTTTTTTGCATCAATGAAATATATAATAAAACAATTATTTTATTAAGTTTGATTAAATCATTTAATAAAAAACTATTTAGAGAAAAATAAAAACAAAAATAATAAAAAATTTATTCTTTAGAACTTTTATTGCTACACATGACGTCCTTTTCAATGCATTTCTCTTTTCTTTTGACCTTTCTTGTTTTCTTTGTCAAGGTCATGTGTATATATGTTCATAAGTATATTTGTTTACGTAGTATAGTTTAGTTTTTAGTGCCTCACGTGTTAGTTAGTGCTTTTTTTTCTGCTGGTGATGGTGGTGGTTGTTCTACAACTTAAGTTCATTGGCTCATTGCTGTTTGTATCTGCGCGTACGGTATAAACATTTAAATCTTTAATAATAATGTATACGACTACAAGGAAGTGTTTTAATGCTTAATAACAAGATAGAAGAGCGTGCGATTTTCCTAAGATGCCTTTCTTGCTTGAAATCTCTTTAACTTTTTTTTTTTTAAATACTTTTATGTTATATACATTATTATGTAATAAGTTGGTTTTGAAAATAAATAATAATGATAATCATAATATTTCTTATTACTTTAAATGACATTAACGTAGGAAATTTATATCCCGGGAAAGGTTCTCTTCATTCATTAATTTATCCTAGCAATATATATATATATATATATATATATATATATATATTGTGTATATATTTATTTATTTTTTTTTATAAATGATTACAAAAAAAAATTTTGATTTGATTAGTTATTGATATATGTTGTGTCAATACTTTTCTTCTTAGCCATTGCTTTCAATTAGAATCATTTTAGCCAAGTACGTCCATACCTCTATGAGTAGATGAGTTTCTGAAAATTGTAAAAATTGAAACACAAATAATCGGTAAATTTATTCTATTTAGATCTGTCTCAGCTTACGCCTACGAACACCCTCTTTTTATGTTTTGAAAAAGTGAAAAACATAAGAAAACAAAAAATTTGGAAAATTTATTTTCAATAAGCAGATAACTATTTCATGTACAACGCGATCATTTATCATCACAATCACTTCGCAAAATCGTTCACAGGCGATTAATAAATGAATAATTTTTCGATATTTTTTTTGTGTGTACGCCTGCCTAAGTAGTTATGCTTGCAAGGGATTAAAAGATTTTATCGGGGGATCGATGTGACGATCATGAGCGAAATATGTTACCTAATTTGTAGCTCTCCCGAAAATATATATACATACACGCCGAGCTTTAGCTTACTTAGAACTATAGAACTTTAGTAGTTTAGAGCTTTGAACTATGGAACTATGAGCTACATGTAGATTGAATTCGCGTATAAAAAAGGAACTAATGAGATCTATAGATCTTATTTCTTAATAACTAATTACGTTATTCGAGCACCGAAATTGAAAAATTATTCAATTCAAGATTTTCTTGAAATAAGCTTTTTTTTTTGCCCTGAGATTACGCCATAGTGCAATGAGTGTAAAAATGAAAAACAATTGTGTAAAAGAGATTTACTAGCATTTTATTAAATTATCTTAAATGAAATTAGCACCCGAGTTCATTACTTTAAATTTATTCATATCTAAAGATGCATTTATTTTAATAATTTTATTAATTATTAATAAATTTAATTTAATTTCATTTTATTTTATTACCCATCTAATTATTTAGACAAGCTTGTCAATTGTTTTATCGCTCGGATCCCTTAAAAATTGTGCGCGGTCAAGGTCAATACATGTATGATGAACAAGGTACACGTTATCTGGATTGCATTAATAATGTAGCGCATGGTGAGTTTGATTATAAAAATTAAATTTTACCTTTAAGCCACAAAAAATATTTCATATTGAAAATGTTATAGAAGATTGAAAGCTAATTATATTCATTTTAAACTAAAATTTGCTTTCGAAGAATTTCGAATTCACTTCGTTCAATGATCGCTTTGTTTTTGTGCTCCCTTTACCAGGGACAGCATTGTCTTAAAGTCGCAATATAATCAGAAAATAAATTCATTGATTGAAAATTATTGCAGATATTTTCTTCTTTTTTTTTTTTTTTTTTGTGACTGACTTGCTTACAATCAGATACAATTCAAAAATAAATAAACACATTTTTTTTTTATTATTTTAATTTTACTGATATGCAATACCTCGGCACTGGCTATTAAAAACAAATCCATAAATTAAATATAACTGATAAATATCATGGACGAATTTTAAATTTCCACTGCCGATGATCCATTTTATCTTTCTTCCTGCCTAGAATTAATTCTCCACAAGAATTCCTTGATCGCACCTAATTAAATGACTGGAGTAATATCCTGAAATATTGCAAATTTTCATATATCATCACATTTTAGATATCGCGTAGCATATAGAATTCGCTTAGGTAGCTAGCTATTAGTGTGTTCCCAACGTAGACCCAAAATAGCTGATAGCAAAGAATTGTTGAAAGAAGTATTTAGCGAGGGAATGAGAGGGAGAGAGAGAGAGGTTACGTAAGTCATATCATAAGTCATAGTAAGGTAAACATGTAATTAATCCCTGCCGATGTTAACACTAACAGTAATTGTATGTAAATAAAGATAATTTTTTAAAAAGTAGTCGACAGAATTAGTAAACATTTACTTATAACTCAAAGGTATTTTACCTAAAAGTCAAGTTAATCTAATTTCTCTTTTTATTTTATTTTTTTTTTTGTGAATGTAACGTGAAGTGTAGTATTACATATGTTGCTAAGCATATAAACAAAGAATAGCGTATAGCATTATTTTGCTTAATAACAACTGATATAATATCGAATAGGAAAACATATTCGAGGCTTATATTTTTTAGGAATCCTATTACACAATTTCATTTATAATGTTACATAAGCATGTGTGAGAGAACTTTTAAAACATTCTTGAAAAATATGAAACTCGTAAGTTGTTGTTAAGATGTTGAAAGTGAAACTAAAGTTTCGAATGACATCAAGTCCAGAAAATGAAGAATAATTTCGTTGAAATGACGACCATTGAGATTTTGCTTTTTCTTGCATTCGCCCCATCGAACGAGTTCTCAACCGTGATCTAAAAGTTTGAAATGAAAATGAATCCAATCCAATTAAATACTTGACGAAAACCAAAAAAACTGCCTAAATGTAATGGATGTGATCTGTGATGATGTGAAAATTCAAACTATGACAATTTCGATATTACGATCTCTAATATCAGGTGGGTTGAATAGAATTTTCCAAAAAAAACTTGAATCTTTATAGCAGACACGTGTCGTATAAATTACGAGTGAAAACATTACTAATAAAAAAATCAGTTAAACGGCTTTTTAAAGCGATCTTTAATTTTTATTAAGACTAATATAGAAATAAAAAAAAAAAAAAAAAAAAAAAAATTATATATAACGCAATAATAGGGGAAGAAACAAACAAAAAAAAAAAAACAAATTCTCTAATTAACTTGTTTTTTTTTCTTGGGGAAATTAAAGTGATAGTTTACTTTAATTAATTAAGTGAAAAAAAAGAAAAACAAAAACAACAACAAAAACAAAAACTTGTAGAAATTTATTTTATGGTAATGCGGCGATAAGATGTTTGTAGTCCTTTGTTCAAATACACACAATTGTGAATAATAATGAGATTTTGTTTTAGTGCCAACTGGTACGTAATCCGTTTGGCTTATTTCAGAATTCAGTGGCTAATCATTGCTGTTTTTTTTTTTTTTTTTTTTTTTTTGTTCAAGCAATTATCACACGCATATAAAATCTAGCAGTAAGTGATTGCATCTCGTGAACTACACGTGATTGTTGTTTATTTGTTTTTAAAATTTCCATATGTTGATGTTTATTTACATTTAATGACAGATAGCGTTAACATCAGTAAATCTTCGTAATAAATTCTAATCACGACATAGGAATTGTAAAAACTTTTGTTGCTGTTTGTTTATACGCTGTACCACTTGTGATGAAGGAGGGTATGTTAAGTTTATGCGGATGTATGTGTACAACGTAAAAGCACTTAAAATACATACGCATACGATTTCAAATCATTTTTTGAATCGATTTAAATTTGGCGGTCTGTCCGGCTGTCTGTCGGTGTTCAACTTACATGTTGCAAATTTTTTGGCCCACGGGCGAAAGCTATTGAAAATGGATTGGATAGGCGCTTTATTGCGGCCACTCGATTGAAATGCGTATTGAATATGAAAAAAACTTTGCGTACATCTGCAATTTTTTTCTAAAATCTTTGACCTAATGGGCATTGTTGTTACAAAACTTTTCATTGTATTATGCTTATCGGGACCCGAGATTTGAACACATCTAAATTTGTCGTGATGATGATGAGAGGGTGCGTATAATTCGCAAATTCTGTTGGAATATTATTGCCCCGCCCCCCACTACTTCCTCTACAATGTTCAATTTCAAATTAGTCTGTGATAGTGTGTGCCATGTGCCAAGTTTCAGATCTGCGCCTCAATATATTTGATTTAGTAAATTGTAACAATGAGGGGCTTAGCCCAGCCGCAACTGCTACGGCATAGGGAACGAGGAAGACTTTATTTAAATCATACAAATTGCACAAGCCGCATAATGATAAGTAACGTACATGGAATTATTTGATTTAGGATTTTCTTGATTTTTTTTTTTTTTTTTTATACTGTCGAAGACGATTTAATTATTTCTACTTTGAAGATTTGCGATTTAATTAAAGAAAAATATTCATCGAAGTCGACTGAATATTTATTTGTCATTTAGAAAGAAAAAATTTATTCGGAAAATATTTGAAAAGTTCATTTTGAGAGAGAACATCGGGACGAAAGCATTAAAGCCATTGAAACTCAAAATGATACGCGACACTGCTGCGAATCAATTGCACGATTTTAAAAATAATGCTATAAAGAAAACTGAAACGATTACTACATCTTCTGGTAATCCGGTTGGTATTCAGGATGCATCAATGACGGTTGGACCGAAGGGCCCGATACTCTTACAGGACGCACATTTTTTGAATAAATTGCAAACTTTTCAAACTGAACGTATACCTGAGCGCGTGGCGTATGCCAAAGGTTCTGGAGGATTTGGCTACTTTGAGGTAACGCATGATCTTTCCAAATATTGTGCTGCTGGTTTGTTTTCAGAGGTAAAAAAGCGCACGCCGATAGCTGTACGTTTTTCGACATTCAGCGGTGAGAGTGGCTCGAATGATACCGTTCGTGATTCCAAAGGATTTGCTGTCAAATTCTATACAGAGGATGGCATTTTTGATATAGTAGGACAAAATTGTCCTGTATTTTCTATTCGGGATCCTGTTCTGTTTCCCAGCATGGTTCACGTAGCGAAGCGTAATCCACAAACTCACTTACGAGATGCGGACATGTATTGGGATTTTATGTCCCAATGCCCCGAAACAATTCACTATATGTGTATGATTTTCGGCGACCGCGGTATACCGGATGGCTATCGTCATATGAATGGGTATAGTGTGCATGCTTATAAGTTGGTGAACGATAAAACTGAAGGAGTCTTTGCAAAGTTTCACTTTCGTACTGATCAGGGCGTGCAAAATTTGGACGATGAACGTGCATTATGTCTCGCATGTCGAGATCCGGATTACTGTACTCGTGATTTATTCAATTCGATTAGAAATGGGAATTATCCTAGCTGGACTTTGTATGTGCAACTGTTGACTCAGCAGCAGGCTAAGAATCTTAGTTTTGATGCTTTTGATCCTACCAAAATATGGCCTTACATGGAGGCTCCTCTAATACCTGTCGGTAAAATTATACTCGACCGTAACCCTGCAAACTACTTCGCTGAAATCGAGCAGATGGCGTTTAGCCCTGCTAATATGGTACCCGGTATCGAACCGTCGCCAGATAAAATATTGCAAGGTCGTTTATTTGCTTACGGTGATACTCAACGCTATCGCCTGGGTACTAATTACTTACAGATACCGGTTAATTGCCCCTTCCGCGTGCCCGTTAAAAATTTTCAACGCGACGGGAAAATGACGGTTACTGATAATCAAGGTGGAGCACCAAATTACTATCCAAATACTTATTCTGGTCCCGAAACTTGTTCACGTGCACGCACGTTAAGCACCTGTTGCCCAATCTCTGGCGAAATTTATCGCCATAGTGCTTCTGCTATCGAGGACAATTACAGTCAAGCCACTGACTTCTGGGTTCTCGTGTTGGATGATTGTGCACGTAAACGTCTCGTTCAGAGTTTGGCAACTAATCTATCTAAAGCTAGTCAGGTTGTCCAAGAGCGTGTAACTCGTCTTTTCACTATGGTCCATGCCGACTTCGGGCGCTTATTAACCGAAGCTCTAAATACAGAGAATTACGAGTATTGTTGAAATAAATCGAACCCCTGGTGGTGTTTGAATGGTTGTTTTTGCTGATCTTTGTTTGTTGTTGCTGTGGCTGCTGCTGGTTTTTGATAAATTTTTACATATGATTTCATCTCTTATTCAAATTATCCCAATATTATATATCAATTCATTTCGTCACATCATCCCTATGTAATATAATTAATTTATTCACGATACGCTTTTAACGATCGCTTGTTTTTCATTTAATTTCTGTTTGCATAGGAGTGCAAGGTTTATAGTGAGGTTAACTCGACATTTTTTTATATCTTCAGTTTTTCTTTTTTTTCTAACGTTAACTATATTACGCAATTCCACTGTGCACACTCATGCATTAGTTTTGAAAATTTCATAAGCATAACTTGCATGAAAGCGGCTACCATTAGAGATTTGATTATCACTTATAACCCAATTTTATGAAAGTTTCTTTCGAATAAATTCATAATCCGATTGCTTTTTTTTTTTTTGTGCTTTGCGTTAAATGTATTGTGCGCCAATCCATACTTAAGTACTTACACTATATAAAACGCATACACACGAACTTTATAAATAATACAGTGCCTGAAAAGCATTGAAGTGCATGACTGTCCAGATGTTTACATAAACAGAATGTAAACATACATTTGAGGTTACGTTATCACGAGTACATTTCCACACGAGACATGAGTTGTTCACATGCTTCCCTCTCATACTGATAGTTAATGAGTGCACAAAGTATTTTCAATCGTAGCACGCGATTTTATTGAAAATGTTCTACCTATATATACGTAAGCGAATGATTATGAGTATAGTAGGGGTAAAGCATATAATATATATAGATATTTATGAATGCACATTGATGTCGAGTCAATGTTATCAATAGCTAACAACAGTGAAAGAAAGACAAACAAGCAAACCGTTTTCATTAAACACGTGCTGTAGAAACATGCGTTATGTACCCTAGGGCAACAGACAATTATATTATATACAAATATAGAGAAAACATTTCTGTTATCTGTTATGGAAAGTTTTTGAGCTGTGTTTTTACCCACCATACGGGGCATATTAAGTTTGTCAGAACTTTGTAATGTATCGTAATATGAAACTGAGACTTTATTCCATACATTCCTCAGAACCATTTGTAAGTTTTTCATTTCTTTTTTATACCCATCACCGAAGCATGAGGAATGTATGTTCGTTTTGTCAAAACGTTTGCGCCGACCGGAAGGAAGCTTCAGAGACACCACAAAGTACAGTTGATTTAAGCATGTCCGTCTGTTCATGTGTGCAATATCTGTTTCCGATCATAAAGGAGAAGCGATCGATTTTAAATTTGTTAGAAAGTTTGGAAGTTCTTTTAGGAGGTACTATGTCTACAGTAATGCGTAAACCGAGAACCCCTCCGTTTTTCCAAAGGAATACAAAATTAATTTTTACTCATTACTCATAGATTACAGCAGATAAATCTACGAAAATTTGAACGTATATTGTATAGCTGATGCTGCAATACTTGTAAGAAAATGGGAAATATTGGTCCCGCCAAACCAAATATTATTTCTTTATAATGCGCCGAAGCAAGCTTCAAAAACCCCATAAAGCAAATAAGTTGTTGTCAATCTGTTCATCTGTCCGTCTATCTGTCTGCGCAACGATGTAATATCTGTGGCAAAGATTCTGCCGTTTGCAAAAATGAAGATATCGCCTATAAACTTGCGATAGAATTTGAAGAATGACCCAAGCTTTTGAAAGAACACGACCACAGGCTTATGTAGGAAAACCTGTAAACACCTTTGCTTTCGACCTTTGTTGCTTCCTACTCAGAAAGTACGTCACATAAATTTTCACTTTTATTCTGAAAATGGAAAAAATCAGCCGAGCACGCCCAATATTGGAGAGTATGAAAATTCAGTTCTTTTCCTCTTTTCTTTTAGTCTTTTTGAGAATAATGTTGATGGGTATAAAAGATCCGTTCAGGAGCGAATATAATTTTCTTATTTCTTATGCTTACGATTGAAAGAAGGGGAAACATCCTACCATATCCAGATTCTTGTGCGCCGTCTGAGTTTTCACTGTGAAAAGGTGGTCTATATAGACATCTTTTCTTATTAAAAGATAATCTTAGATTTACTTTATATTTTATTTCAATCATCATGCCGCAAAGCACTTATTATAATATAAATTTATTTGAAAGCTATTTAAGAGTGCAAGAGAAGAGTGTAAACATTAGCTAACTCTCTATAAACTCAAGATTCGTTCTAAGGTGAATGTAGGTTTTTTACCGGTTTTCACAGATTTTAACTAAGTTGTTCTGTAGCATCGCCCGATGTCAGTAAAAATATGAAAATTAGAAATATATTCTTGGAGTTATTTGTATTAGGTTATCACACATGCTCTTAGGGTACGTTGTACGAAATCTACTTATATATATCATCTCTTGATGATGATGATGTTATAACATTATAATAAATGAGACAATAGCTCCTACAAACTGACGTACTTGAGAGGGAAATGTACTTATGTTATGTAAATTTTATAATCGCGGATGTGTGGAAAGTTCTCGCTTACACATAGAGACATCTACTTTATTTTTGAAATTGAATGGTCGAACAATTTTTTGGGCAGATATTACAATATTTAGTCTCTCTTGGTACATTTTTTTTTTTGTTTGGATATTTGTCATTGTTATGTTTTCGCTAAGGCTGGTGTTACGAACACACATTAACAACGTTCCATCATCCGTTTTCTTTGTAGTTGGACATTGCCATCCGAAAGTGGTCACAGCTGGATCATTACAAATGGCAACAATTTCGACTAATAATCGTTTCTTGCACGATGAGTTAGTGCAATGCGCCAAAACGTTGACCAGCAAATTACCGTCACCGTTATCAGTATGTTTCTTTGTCAATTCTGGTTCGGAAGCTAATGATTTAGCTTTGCGTTTAGCTCGCAATTATACTAAACGCCAAGATGTGATTACTTTGGATCAGTAAGTAAATAAAACTTTATTTTTCTATTTTTGGCTTAGAAGCAATTTTTCTTTGTGTTATTGATTGCAGCGCTTATCATGGTCATTTAACTTCTGTTATGGAAATATCACCGTACAAATTTAATCAACCTGGTGGTGATCCTAAGCCAGACTATGTGCATGTGGCACCTTGTCCCGATGTCTACGGCGGTTTATATAAAGATAAGGATTATCAATGTTCAGATATGGCTGAGGTTTACAGTACACCGATTAGAGATTTGTGTGAACGTTTAAAACTGCAAAGCAAAGGTGTCGCTGCTTTCATAGCCGAGTCTTTGCAAAGTTGTGGCGGACAAATAATACCACCTACCGGCTATTTCAAGAAAGTGTTTGAAGCCGTACGCTCCGCTGGTGGTGTGTGCATAATGGATGAAGTTCAGGTGGGTTTTGGCCGAGTGGGTAGCCATTATTGGGGATTTCAATTGCAAGATGTTATACCTGACATTGTAACGGTCGCCAAACCAATGGGTAATGGTCATCCCGTTGGTGCTGTAGTAACTACGCCTGAAATAGCTAATGCTTTTTACAATACCGGTGTTTCATATTTCAATACCTATGGCGGCAATCCAGTATCATGTGCAATTGCTAATGCGGTGATGCGAGTTATTGATGAAGAATGCTTGCAGGAGAATGCTCGCTTGGTCGGCGATTATTTGCTTAAGCAATGCCGCGAGCTTAAGTATGAATTTGATATTTTAGGTGATGTACGTGGCGTAGGTCTCTTCATCGGCATAGAATTGGTCAAGCAACGTGACTCAAGGGAGCCTGCCACGAAATTTGCCCACTGGGTAGTAAATCGTATGAAGGAAATGCACAAAATTCTGATATCTTCCGATGGCCCCAACGATAATGTTATTAAACTGAAGCCGCCAATGTGTTTCAGTCAAGAGAATGCTGATGAGTTTCTGTTAGCTTTCCGGGAATGTCTTTCTCTGCTATCAAAACAACGTGAAGGTGATACTCTACCTTCTAGCAATGCAGCTGCGATTACAACTACTAGCAGCTCAATGGAGTTGTTATCAAATAAAAAGCAAATATTCGAACGTCGGGATCACTTAATTAAATCTGTTTAAGTTGTTTTTGTTTTTTATTTTTTGATTTTTATTTTATTTTACACATATTTATAAAGTTTAAGCATAAACTTTTAATCTTGTTCTTAGTTCTAGCATCTAGAATTTATTAATTATTTTGTATTTAGATTAGTATTAAGTGTTTTGTTTCGTTTCGTTTCTCTTTAACATCAAGTTAATGCGACGAGAGATTTGTAAATATATTAAAACCCACGCTAACGTAACGCGCACATTGAACTAAAATTATAGATTTGCTCAGTGTATCTGATTTTGAAAATCATTTATTTATCCAATTAGAAATTGCTAAGCCAGCATAAATGGTAATTTATAATAATAATTTAACAAAAATTAAAACAAAAAACATTGTAATATAATGAGAATTTAATATAAGCGAATTTTCGTATCTAGGATATAAGTTGGGTCCTTGGTTCATCTCCGTATTCATCCATATTGATTTGTTCGATCACAATTTTTGGTATGAGCGTTGGCTTTAACACGATTGGGTTGCCTATTTCACAGGACGCAGGCTAAGTAACCACAAAACTTATAAAAATCTCCTTAATAAACTAAAAATGTTCATTTTGTACCTTAGCGGCTTTGATTTGAATTTGTCGGTCCTCGCCTGAAGTTGGGTTTGCAAGCACTGTCTGCGTTGTCCAGTCAACGTGTACCTCATCATATTTCTTAGTAAATGTCGCAGACACGTTCGCGCAGCAACTCTTATTGACTTTCTCATTTAAATTGTTATTTAACTTCTCATGATTTGAAAAATACACACTTAACGGATTCTGGAAATGCATGTTACCTATAAGATTGCTTGGCTCCTTATTTCTATATCGGCAGTATATGCATCCTATTCCGATAAATAAAACTACGATTGCAAGAATGCTTATGGACGCAGCGACACCGGTTGATTCAATGTTTATGGCCGGCGCTACTTCCAATAAATTTCCGGACGTTACGTGATTGAATGAATCGCATTTTTTTGTTTCACTGACAATGGAATCATCGCACATGCACACATAATTGCGCTCAGATTGAACGCACATACCACGGCATTCAGCTGCAATGCAAGGATTGCGTTTCACTGGTTGCCGCGAGATGCCATCTATTAATATGTTCTCAGCATTTAATACATTTAAATGGAAAGTCCTGCAGCGGTGATCGCCAAATAGCTGGCAACGAATTGCTTCTTTCGATCCTAAATTAACAAAAAAAGCTTCATTTTCGTACCAACTCATACCAGAAGGTCTTGTAATTGCAGTTGTTTTCTCTATAATAGTAATGGGTTTAGTGGAGGGTTTCGCTGCCGCATAGCTTATAAATTGTAAGCTTCTCTGATGAAGATCCATAAAGTATAGGGTTTTTTTATAAGGATCACAAGCCAACGCAGTAATAAAACTATTTTCTTTGGTTAGTATATAATGGCGTTTAGCTCCATCTAAATTGCTTGTGGCTATGCGTGATTTGTGCTCGCCGGAGCCTTGGTTTTCCAGGACAGCAAAAAACAGTTTCTTATTATAAGCGTCAACTGTGAGAGCTTTAATTATCTGATTCGGCATTGACTTGACAATTGTTCCGCACATTTTGCTTTTAAAAGAACAGACTTTGATTTCATAGACCTGATAAACGCTGATCACATAAACATTATCTATTCGATATAAAAAAGTTCTGTATATTATTTCTAATGACCAACATGGTATTATACATGTAATACCATACTAACCTGTAATCCAATCTACAGCTACTTTACTGGGCTGGTTTACCAGCAAACCCATAATAATTCTTCCATTGGTCACATTCACTTGGTAAAGGATATGTTCAGAGTCTGTAACGAAGTAACCATTACGAGTTCTGGTGTTCACATCAAAACTTTTAATTTTTGAATCATTTGCACTCCAGACGATCTTTAATGTAACTGGCATTTCTGTCCTACTGCGCACTTCATTATATGTGGAGAACAAAACACCGTTTTCCCTTTCTATGGATTTGCAGGTGGTTTTATCTGTGCTCAACATAAATTCAGGGTAACAAGAACAGCGATATGAACCACTGATATTTTCGCATATTTGGCCACAAGGAACCATTTCTTCACATTCGTTAACATCAGTACAGGAGCGCTGATCAGCTTCTAACCTGTAACCGTTGTAGCAAGAGCATACCGCACCAACCGGCGTAGGGTTACACTCATGTTCACACACTAATCCCTTACCATTCCTAAATGAAAGACAGGCCGTATTGCATAACGGACCTTCATCCGCTCCCGTTTCGCAATCTTGGAAACCATCACATACTCGCGTTTGATCCACGCAAAATCCATTTTTACAACTGTACATGTTAGAGCCACACATATGTTCATGCGAAAATTCAGTGCTATTGTCGTGAATGCAATTTTCTTCATCCGAACCATCTTCACAGTCTAGATCATGATCACATACAAATTCTCTTCGTATGCATTTTTGGTTCGATTTACATTGAAATTCATATAAGTTACAAGCATCATCGCAATTTAGTTCATCTTCTCCTCGTGGACACTCAGCAATGTCATTACATTTGGCCGAAAATTCCAAGCATATGGTTTTATTACTAGGACACACAAATTTGTCGAAACACGAGACTTGATTTCCTTCACTTTTGCAATTCATTTCGTCCGATTCATCAGTACAATCACTGTTACCATCACAAACTAAACGCTTATCAATGCATTGACCCAAAAAACATTTGTGCATTTCCGGGGGACACTCTCGCGCAGCTTTAAATATTGAAAAGATTTTAATAGCGATAAACTATTACAGTCGTTATAGATCTGGCGAGCCTACCACATTTTTCGTGCTCGTCGGAGGCATCGGCGCAATCAATTTTACCGTCACACTCCCAACTCTTGCCAATACAAGTGCCGCTGACGCATTGAAACATATCTTTATTGCAATCACGCTTTGAATCAAGAGTAGATCCTGTTAGTGTGCAGTGAATTTCATCAGAATTATCACCGCAATCATTGAAACCATCACATAAAACGCTATAATCTACACAGTGGCCGTTGTTGCACTTGTGCTTATGGAAATGACATTTTTGTGATTTATCTAAAATTTCGGAGATTTTAAACTAATGGATTTCAAAATAACGGGTTTAAAACTGCAAAGGCAAACTAACCAAATTTTTCGCAATGCTCTTCGTCCGAACCATCGTCGCAATGTTTAACGTGATCACAACGTTTCGTTGCTTCTACACATTGTTCGCCAGTATGACAGCGGAACTCTTCCATGGTACACAATATTTTCGTATGGTTTTTGTTCTTTTCGCTGCAGAACGTTTCATCGGAACCATCTGGGCAGTGTGTACGCCCGTCGCATATTTGCGCTTCGATTAGACATTCTCCGGAATTACAACGAAATTCGCAATTCATAGATTCAACACAGGTGCGATTGTTAGCGTCCAGAAATACCATGCCGGCAGGACATAAACAACTTCCCTTAGTTTTTATTAAAGTAACGCACACATGCGAACAACCACCATTCCAATGTTGGCACGGATGATCAACAATAATCGGTACGTTCCTTCCGAGAACGAGCACATTAGGCGATAGCGAACGTGGACTGGACATAAAGTCGTTAATATCGATGTCGAAATGTTTCAAAGATGCCGTGTTGCCTTTATGAGTCCAGTATATAGTCTTCGAACCAAGTTCCGACCAAAGTACATCACCACCGACTATAGTTATAGAATATGGCCGATTTAAATGTTTTCGAAACGAAAAAATATCTATCTTCCTATAATTAGTAAAAGAAATTTCACCCCGATTACTCTCTGCCCAGTAAAGCGTATGTGTTGTCACGTCGGCTACAAATTTTATTTCTCCAGCGTCTATGCCTCTTTCTAAGACATGCGTAGACTGACCATGATTACCGAGTGATCTTTCGATGATATGAACATAGTCTTTATTCTTAAGAGCTACGAACATTACGCTGAATTAAAGCAAAATTTATTTAATGGCGTGTCTTTTTTGAACCACTAGGATTCACTTACCCGTTTTCTGGTATAATGACAAAACCGATAGGTACTTCTAGGCCTGCGTAAAAAGAAACAACCGCTCTGTAACCGGTTTGCAAAGATATTACTTCAATTACGTGTCTCTCGGAATCAGACCAGTACAAGTTATGAGCGAAATGATCTAACATTTGATAAAAATTTGATAGAATCAACATTTCCTCGACTAAATAGCAGTAACGCTCACCAAATGCTAGATCAGTAACATTTCCTAAATTCTTCTTAACCCATATTTTCATCGCGTGTGCTTTCATATCATATTCACTGATCACGTGCTGCAGATTATCAGCAATAAAAATTGTACTATTTACGGTATTATACGCTATTTGATGTATAAAGAGAGGCATATTATATGTTGCTGTGACATTATGACTTCCAAATTTTGTGTGCTCTACTTCTAACAGTTGAGAACCGACGCCTATATACAAGCGATCATTTTTGAAATACTTTTCACAAAGCTTATGATCTCTTGCTAATTTCATGCCTTCTGGGCAAGCACAAGATGATCTGTTCTTTTCCGCTAAAAGGCAGAGATGTGAACACGAATTGTGTTCACAGGCATGCGAGGTTTTCATTTGTTTGGATGGATGATGTATGTAAACAGAATATATAGTGCGATCTTTAACTAAAATCCTGTGATCTTTGCCGGTGAATTTTTCGCACGAATGTATACTTTTAGTAATCCAGTCTGACCAATAGAGACGGTCTTCATAGATCGCCAAACCATAGGGGTGTTTTAGAATATCTTCTAAAACCGTACGGCGATCGGTGCCATCTGTTCGTACACAGTCAATGGTGGCAAATTTTGCATCAACCCAGTATACGCGATCGTTATGCATATCGACGGTTACGCCGTTTGGCCAGTAAATGCTCTGATTAACTAAAGTCATGACATTACTACCATCCATAGAAGCACGCATTATACCGGGTCTATAACCCCAGTCCGACCAGAACATTTGACCTTTTTGTGGCCAAACGGCTAACGCACGGGGTTGGTGTACGTCTTCAGTCACCAAAGTATTGCAAAAATGTCCATCTTGCGAGCAGATAGCTATATGGTGTTTGATATTGTCGGAAAAGTAAATATTTCCTAGAAAAAGGAAAAGTCGTAGCGCAATCTTGGGAAGATGTTGAAGTAATTGAGGTTTTCAAACTAACCAGTTAACCAGTCGATTGCCAGATCCTCAGGTGCTTCCAAGCCTGAAGTAAGTAAAACCGTTTGTTCTGAGCCATCCTCGTTAGCTCTCACTATGCTTTCGTCTCCAGTATGAATATTGGTCCAATACACGTATCTCCCGTCGTAACTAACTCCTATTACTTTAGTAAGATTCGTAGCTATAGTATGTAAACGTGGAGAGTGCAAATTTACACCCATTACTGCAACCTGTGTAGTATAAATAAGTATAGCTTTTTCCTCCGACCGAGCTTTACAAGTACGTTTGTCTGCCTGTAGTAAGTAACCTTCATCGCAAAAACATTCAAATTTTCCCGGAAAATTTCGACATTTTTGACTGCATATACCATATGTCTCTTCGCATTCATTAATATCAACACATACTGATTGAGCCGTAGAGTAACGAAATCCTTGAGGACATATACACTTAAGACCGTACTGAGGTAACATATGGCATTTGGAGGCTGGGGGACATGACGAATTGGTACAGTTTTTAGTTGATAGGCATTGGGGTGACTCATCTGTTCCATCGGGGCAATCTCTCAAACCATCACACGCCTTTTGCAAAGGCAAACAAGTAACATTGTCACTGCAGAGGAACGTTCCTGCTTCAGGCAAGCAACTTTGGGCTTCAAATAGTTAAAAATTTAACATTGGTTTGCGAAATTCTTCACTTTTTTCAACTTCGTTACCTTTACTACAATTTCTTTCGTCGCTGCCATCTCCACAATCATCAACACCATCGCATATCCACTTTGAGCTTTCTAAGCAATGTTTATTATCGCAGAGGTATGTTGGGCATTGAATTTGAGACTCCAAGCAGCCTAAGGATTCATCGGAACTGTCAAAACAGTCCGGTTTACCATCACATATAAAGCTTGAAGGAATACACGATTTGTCTGTTCTACAGGTGAACTCAAATTGTGTGCAATTGCGTTGTATAGACTGCCAATAACCAGTAGTAGTATGGAACGCGCTAGTGCTGACATTGCTCGAGCGAGAGGAACAATTCAATTCGTCTTCACCTTTGGGACAGTTTTCATAGCCATTACATAATAGTTCGGCCGACACACAAAGGCCATGAGCATCAGAACATTGAAACCAATGTGGAGATTTGCAAGTTTTTAAATCTTCATTCGGATGAAAAAAAAGAAATTATTTGTGAGGTTATGTTTTCCATTTTTTTTTTTTTTTGTTCTCACATACCACAATCTACTTCATCCGAGCCATCCGAACAGTCCATTATACCATTGCATGTAGTAGCTCCTAATACACAATTGCCGTTTTTGCATTGAAACTGATGCGGCTCACAGTGGTTAACACTTTCGGTTTTACCAAAAAATAATGGGATTAGAATTAATGGAAATATGTGTAGAAAAATGTGGGAACAGTGCCTCCATTTTGCTTTCTTATTCATAAGATGAAACGGTAAACTAACATTAGACCTATAACGGCAATAAAAATGATATTTAAAAAGATTTTCTTTTTTCTTTTACTAAATCCTTTGATTTTATTTATGTATTTAATAAAATATAAATATACATAGGTAAGCACTTACATGGTTATTAAATTATATTTAATTTAGACACAATTTTTATATTCCAAATAACAAAATTAATATCTGTACAGTTGTTAGAGACGAAAAACCTATTAACATTGATGCTGGTTGTGATACTGTTTCTGATTTTTAGTCTCCTACGGGAAATCAATCAAATTATGAAAGTCTCTCATAACTGTTATTCTAACATACAACCGAAAAAAAGGAAAATGTTTATGCACTCGCAGTTTTTATACCCTACACCATGGCATAGTACGAGGCTATATGGACTTTGCGCATATACGTGTAATATACAGAAAAAGAAGAAATCAATTTGTGAATCACTTTCTGAATCGATTTAAATTTCAACCTACAGGTCGCAATTTTTGCGATAATCTGATAAAATTTAACACACGAATATGTTTTGGCTCAACGGCGAAAACTATTGAAATCGCTTCAGATCCACTTCTTCGAGCGCTTCCCATATAACGCCTCATTTTGAAAAGCTATTATATGAATAACTGTAGGGTGGTATAGAGTATTTAACGGGAGCCGTGATCCATTATACCGTTTGTACTTGTTTCTTATGCTCGCGAAAGCTGAGTACCCAGAATCGAAACTGAACTATTTTCATGAGAATGGCTTGCATTCAAAGTTTACTGTCGATTAAAACACTTACAAATCTATCCAGATCGGGCAAGGTTTTTATGAAATTTTATTTATATATACTTTTGTTATGCATAAAATACATATAATAATATACACATATCTTTAAAAAATAAAGCAATAATTATTTCTCCTACCTACTTACCGTAAAATAAAGTCGACGATTATCCTGCATTTTATTGCGCTTCTCTCTGCTTTAGATGAAAACACAAGAAAAACCGTAAGCTAACCAGAGGCGAATCTTGAATGCTTGATACCTAATTTAAAGAATTTTTTTTTTATATAAAGTCCTTAGATCATCATTATTTCTTATACTTAGGCGGTATCCGATATTTAGATAATTGGTTGACATACTCTGCACCACCAATGGAGTAGAGTATATCAAGTTTGTGAGGACGTATGTATCATCCAGAAGGGTTTTTATTATACGGAACGATTCAGAATTATTTCCTATATCCAGCTAAGCTTAGATTATTGCGTTCAATCTACAGGTCGCAATATTTGACATATTTTGATGAAGTTTTACAGACTGACACACTTTGACCCAAGGACGAACGCTATTGAAAACGTTTCGAATCGGTCCACTTTTTCGACCACTCCCGTTATATGAGATAAAATTGCAATTTTCAAAATTTCTCAACAAAAGTCCCTGAATGAATAAGCGGTAGTGCTTCGACGTTCTAATTGAAACGAAAATTTTATTCAACTGAGTAAATTTGTTGAAGCTCTTCTCACATAGCCGTTCCTACGACACCTGAATCTTTACAATGTAAAAAGGTATAATTTTCAATATTTCATGACGAAAATTGATTCGTCACATAGGTCTATTTTTTACACTCGATCATATATAGAGAGTTAACATGAAAAGTAAGCCTTTAGATGGAAAGAAACTTTAATTTATAGTTTTTCATAACGGAAAGGGAAAAATAATAAAATCTTTAGGAAGCAATTAAATGTGGATCACGTCATGTAGTGTTTTGGGCGTTTAATGTCTTTATTAGCATGGTTTCATTAAATACAATGCAAATATTTGTTTAGTTTTATTGATTAGTTCAATATCATAAAATAGGATGTGATTCTTGTGACGACTGAAATTTTCCTGAATTTCATACAAACATTTTAGATCTTTGCTTGCAGAGTGCGGTTTTATCCCGGGATTCAGTGCGAGTAAGTTTCAGAATTGCAGCAATTGCTAGGGGATATGTTTTGTTATGTGAAAGCGATATTATGCTTTTAAATTTAACGCTGATCATGAGCGAGCATACACATTGTAGGATGTTTGGTAGAACGGGAAAAATTAATCGATATATATATTCATCTTCTTATGATCCATACATAGAGCCGCTGCCATAGATAAGTCTTTTGTTTATATTAAATGCGGTAGAGTATAATAACATAAGAAGTTAAGTGAAAATAAATTACGCCATAAAGTATGCAAGCAATTTTTTTCTCCAAGTTATGAAATTCAAGAATTCCTTCTTACTGTGCCGTGGATCAGGAGCGGCATTGTGTTAAACACACTACACTAATTATTCTTAAGCACCCTGCATCGCTACGTGCTCCATTTTGCTTTTAAAGGAAAAGAACATAGTTATATATATATATATATATATATATATAAACGTATTTTATTTTACAAACATTAAATAAATTTTATAAAAAACTTGCGAGCAATTTACGAACAATCGATTAAATATTTAAATGCGACATTTACAATATTTGCATTTGAAAATTGTTTTCATACGTACGAAAATTCATCACCACATCCGAATTAAACGAAGTAAATATTCCCTTTCACATACGGAAATTTTTGTATCAAAAATTGTTTATGTCACTGCCTTATAGTAGGTTTTAAGCTTTTACATTTGAAAAAAGCTTTTCGTAGCTCGCATTGCTTATCCACGACTAAATTCGTGTTCGGCAGCCCCGTCGTTTTTTTTTTTAAATTTTATCGATCTTGAATGGTGTTGCATATGTCTGATGAAACCTAATGCATGTATAAGTACCATTGAATCCGCATTTGGTTTGCGTCTTTCAAAAGCACAATAATGAAATGGATCAAAATCCAGAAAAGATTATTGTATTCGCTAATATTATGCACGGTTTTGACGACGGTTTACAAATTGATGTGTTTTTGCTTTTTTGTAAAAAAATTACTTATAATAATATGGAACATTTCGAGAGCGAATTTTGTTAAACAAAATTATTATTTGAACCAAAAACATTATACACCTAATTCTTTTATACACGACATATATGTTCCCAAAAAAATACGTGTAAAAAGAGAATTGCGTGTATGTACATAAGATAGGACATTTCGCTAGCAAGATTTGAGCAGCAAATTATTAAGTGCTAGCCCAAGGCATCCGATATAAACAAACGGTCTTAAAGACCGTAAGAGGGAGAGTAGAGAACTGAAATGAGACGATTTATTGAAAATTGTACGGCAAGTATGCGTACGCCCACACTATGTACATGTGCATGGGATACTATGACTTTTTGAATGGGCCTGTGCGTGAGTGTTTCGCGCTAAAACAGAAATACTTATGTGCGGTTGTGCGTACGTGCGTGCTTAAGCAATTATATGTCAGCGCATACGCAACAGAATTTTCAATTTTGATTTTTCTCTGCTTGGCCGTTTTTATTTTTGCTATCTTCATATGCACATTTTTTTATAAATAAATTTGACATTTTTTGCGGATAATTACCATTATTTTTCTATTATATGTCCTCTCTTATACACATCATGTTTTAGGGGATAGGTAATGTTAACTTTGTGCACATGTGTATAACTCCCAGAAGGGCTTCATCATGCCAGTTGATCCAGAATCACTTTTATTATCAATATAAACTTTTCTGACTATTCATTTGTCTATGTGTCCGCCTAATGTCAGTCCCTGTGCACAATGTTTAAGCTACAGATCATAGGATTTTTGAGCTGAAAAAATTTGCATCGGATGGCCTAATTTTTTAAACCCTTCCTACAAAAAGTAAGCCTAAAACGATCTAAATTGTAATATTTTGTGATAAGCATGGGGCCATAATAGTAAGTTGACACACTAAGTGAACTGTAGCAAATTTGGGCCAAATGGATCTATTTCGTTGCTTTCTTCCAATATAAGGTTTCCCCTAAAAGGTATGCCTTTACCTTGAAAAATAATTATTCCTCATGAAAATAAACGAAGAATTGTATGAGACGAAATGGGAAGGGGGGGGCCGGGGGGTGGTGGTGGGGGGGGTTATTTAATGGTCAGGTTTGACTTATAATAATGTTTTCACTTGTTATATATGCATGGCTTTGTGTCCTTTTTGATGACAAATTAAAGGAAAATTGGGGCCATTTGGATTCGGTAGTATTTTATATTAGATTTAGCAGATTGTATGTAAAATAAATCATTTCTGTTCAACAGATGGCCAACCTAAGCAAATGTTGGCTTAAAAGAGCTCTTTCTCTTAGCTTATTACCCATCCCCTAGAAATCCGGTAGAAATCTCGTTTTACCCTGACTTCTTTATGGTAAGAGTAGATTGAAATTGTCCGAATATATGGAAGACGTAGGAGAACAAGATATATATCTAATTTTATTATACCACTGCATTCCAAGTTATTACAGTTCACATTTTCTTAATCGCTTAGGGACCGTTTGTCTGTCCGCTAGTCGAAAATGGGGACATGCATTTCTATGATCTACCCATAGCTCACACTTTTCGATACGCTGATGTATTTTTGCCCAACGACGAACGCTATTGAAAATGCTTTGGATCGGACCGCTTTTACAACCACTGCCCATATAAAACCCTATTTTGAAAATGTCGTTATATGAAAAAATACTTGCCGTTTTTAATATTTATCAACAGGGATCAAGACAAGTAGTATTTTTATATAAAAAATAGATATCTACTAAATTTGGGTGCAAGATAGACTAGTTTAGAGTCCTTTTTCACATAAACAAAAAAGCACAAGATATAAGTTTTGATATTTTATGACGAAAGTTGATACAAAAAAGGTCATTTGCTCTTTTACTGTGGTAAACATAGCCTCTGTAGGTCTATTTATACCCTACAAGGTGGTCAAGAGTATATTACGTTTGTACCGATGTATGAATCCGAAGAGCTTAAGATAGACACACCTTTTATTATACCTATCGATTCAGAAAATGATTGTAAGTTTGTTTGTCCGTCTGTCCGTCTGATGTCGGCCCTTATATTTTTGTGTCCCTTCTAACGTTCCTATGAAAGCCGAAACTCTCTATGGTGAAAATGTATAAATTTCAGTATTCCATGATGAAAGCTTGACCATACTAGTAAGTTGACAAAGAAATCAACCTTACCGAATTTGGACAACGTAGGTGTGTTTTTCGGATACCATCGCATACAAGGATTCTCAGGACATGTTAACGCTTATATGCCGAAAAGGCCTAATTGTTAACGTTTTATGATGAAAACTTGCTCGTGCTAGTAATTTGACATCGGAATTACGTGGACAAAATTTGAACTACATAGGTCTATATCTTGGACCCCACTCTATTTAGGATTTCCCGTGAATACTTAGCTCTTCAGAAAAAAGTTTAATTTAATTTTTTGATGAAAATTAATCCATGGATTTGATTGTGAGAAAATTTTATAAGGTGAAATAGTGTACGGTATTTAACAGTCAGTCTTGTCCAGCTATAACTTTTCAAGTTGTTTTTCAACTAGCAAAGCTATAAATATGTTAACAAATTCTAATTATACAGCAATGAGCAGTAAGCGTAAAGCAAGATCACTTTTTAGGCCAATAGAAGAGGAAACGCATTAATTATTCTACCATTTTTAAGCAATGACTTAAAAAGGAGAGCAGGAGCATAGAGGAGTAAGTTCTTTGCTTTTCAAATTGAATTTAGATCCCATGTTAATGAAATAATAATTTTAATGCATTTACGATTTTTATTCACATTACGTATTGCATACGTATTGCTTATCTTGATTAAAATTTAAATTTATTTAAAATGTATTTGCAAAAGCTTGGAATGCTATATACTTTTGTTGAGCAAATCTTCGTCTAACTAATGCTGAGTAAAAACCCGCGATTCTTTCATTTGTTAAATAATTGCTTATAAAATTAATTAATAATCGCTTTATGTATAATAGAACTTAAGCTTTTTTTTTTTTTATAAACTTAAATAGCGCGTAAGTATGACGTAAACGTTCATTTAATAATTTTATTATGTGATCCTCACTATAGATGAATACTAACTAAGTAATATTTATAAATAAAATTCTATTGAATGAAAATTTATAGCAAAAGTAGATTAACAATAATAATAATAATAATAATAATAATAATAATAATAATATATGTGTAAAGCACAATTTCGACTATTTATCGTTAATCTGCGAGCAAATGATTGTAAAATATAAGAAGTCTCCTTGACAATGACAGATAATTATAAATTCATTACAATTAAAATTTATTGAGTATATTTATGCCAAAGTCTTAATGAGTTAAATAAAATTAATCAAACCATTTTATTACTAGAATAATTAAAGTTAATTATAATTAAAAGTTATTTGTTCTCAAAGTTTAGATATCTAAAGAAAATGTATTTGCAAGATGAAGCTTTTTCACGCTTCCCAAAGACTTTTGAGTCAGGCGTGAATGGCGGCCATTATACAGATACGGATACGGAGCAGTTAAGAAAATTATGTTCATGTTGCGGCAAGCACTCATGAAGTTAGCGCCGAAAATCTCACAATAAAGTCATTCTTAATTACTTAATATCTGTAGTAATGAAATGAAAACCGCATAGTGGTAATTGAGAATCACGCTCTGAAAAGGGCCTGCACAGATAGAGAGCTAGGACAAGCACAGCAGAGTATCCCATCTTTCGCATACGTTTAAGTTGATCCAATTTTATATTTTGTATTCGCGCCCAACGATAGCTAGCTGTACATGGGATAATAACTCGAAGAGGTCATCAAGTTCTTATATTCTTGATATAGATATATAGTATATTCCACATCGGCGTTGCAAAACCTGAGATAGGCAATTGAAGCTTACCCCACACATAGGTTTAGCCGGTGGCTATAGGTCGAATGCGCACAAGAGGCTGGCTAACCCTCAGATAAGCTTACGATAATTAACTACATATATATGCCATAAATTACAGATTTAAACAGATATTGATCTGTGCTTTAGTATTCAAATATTCAATGCGACTAATTACAATATGTTTCCGATCGTCTAAATGATCGTCTGATGATCGTCTAAACAAAAATAAAAAGCTATGCCCATAAAGAACATTTTGCGATGAGGTAAATGCATACAATAGACAAGTGAATGGATTTGCCGGTAGACAAAGTCCAATTTATTTAGAATTTCAATCTGATCTGATCTGAGAATATATGTATATATTATGAGCTCTTTGGTCCTGATTTTTAGGTCTTACTTCTTTCGTTTATGGGCTAAGAAAATGAAACTAACTTACCGCGAAAAGAAGTGCGAGACAATCTTTCTGACATTAACAGTGAAACAAAGGCAATCAAATCAAATCAAATCAAATCATTTCTATATTTTAAATTTATCAATAATGTATTAAGATTGCGATCCGTATACTGCGCGTGGGATTTTTATGTAAAATAACTAGTTATTCTAATTATTGACTACAAATCAGTTCTGCTAAGCGAATGTAATTAATTGATTTTGTCACTTGATTAAAATAATCTTAAGAAACTGTATAATGCTGGCATGATTCACACATAAACTCGTAATCATAATGGAAATTTTAATAAGTTCTTTAAAAGTTTTGTGATAATTTTTTATTTATTTTTTTTTTTTTTTAAATCTATCTTAACCTTTTCATCAAGAAGTCTTACTTTAGTTGTCTTTGAAAAGTGAAGAGAGCTGACATTGATAAGTGCGTTTTAAATTGGCAGCAATTATTTTTATGTCTGTGTATATAAATAATGTTATCGTTGCTTATATATGTATGGAGGTTTTGAACATATATTTGAGGCCTTTTGCCATTTATTTTAATAATTAAATACTGAAGAAGTATCAATCTTTTTAAATTTTGCGTTCTTTGAAAAATTTTTTATGCTAATCTTTTTCAATTGCAAGAAACTAAAGAAAAGCTTTGAAATAAAAAACTTGATACAAAAAAAAAAAAAAAAAAAAAAAAAAAAAAACCCAAATTGA